>KZ613484.1:499993-762742 GCA_002865625.1 Hyaloscypha hepaticicola
CCCCCCCAGCTTCACTTTTCTTGATCAACCTTTGGTCCAAGCTTCTAAGTTCTTTTTCTTTCCCAGAAACTTCTCGAGAGCTTCCATCCAAGTCCATTTCTTTTTCACGGAAAATACTTTTTCCTGAAACCTTCCTTTTGCCTATGATCTGATTCGCGACCGCCTTTATGCATGTGCTCGAGCAGTCAATTCAGACTACAATATGGCCACGCCGGTTCGCAGAAATGCCATGAGGGCTACAATGTCACATGTTGTCACGCAGTGGGAAAATGGGCAGTGGTTAAGGGAAAGCCTCGAGCCGAGACGAGCTAGGGCCAGCAGCGAGTATCTCAGGCCAATTGTATACCCAACAGCCGAGAGGAACTCCCCTGGACTAAGAACGAAAAAGAGCTTGAACTTTCCTGGGACTCCTGAGAGCAATCTTTGGGACTTCGGTTCGATCCGTCACATTAAACAAAGTTCTAAAGAGATGCAACCTCCTGATTCTCCTGTCGACTCGATCTTTGAACTACCTTGCAACGAGCCGCATAAGTCGCCCAATTCTTCCACGCATTCCTCCTTCATCGCAGAGCTCGAAGATACTTCACCAGTGGCGATTCACAAGCGCATCTTGTCCCCTGCATCTTCAACATCACTGTCCATGCCTTCATCCCCAACTCGTCCGAAAGGGCTACATTTGCGGGATAAAAGTATGGAAGTCAAGGGTGATGGTAATACAGTGAGTCCGAGTGTCTTGGTTGCTCTGTATCTAGACTAATCCAGATTTTCAGCCTCGCCCCGTGACAAAGGTGGAGGACGAGAAAATTGCAGCAATCGAGGAGACCAACCGGAAACTTCTGGATCGTGCAGTAGCAGCAGAAGAGACAGCCAAGCTCCTTCGTGTCCAAAATTCCCAGCTTCAGCTCAGAATCAAACATTTCAGCCAGACCCACCACCGTCCAAGAACAGCACCTTCCCAACCAGCAGCGGCTCTCCGGTTTCATGATAGACATACAGATAGCGGGAATGATCCAACTCCACTTTCTTCCTTTAATTCCGCATCAGATGAATTAGTTCTAGACAAACCAAAAAATACGAAACGCAAACCTCGCCCGCCGCCACCATATCCACCAGCCCGAACCGCTCCTTACATTTCTGCGCAGCCTCTATCGCCTCCTTCACATGTTGACTTGGCACCAAAAGCATTCACAAAGACTGGATTTGGGCAGTCTTCTCCTCGCAGACCACCGCCTCTAACACTTCGACACACGCACTCAGGGTCTCACATCAACGACATCTCTAGCCCAATCCCAGGTAGCGTGATGAGACATGAAGTCACCTTCGACGGAACACCTATCTCCTTCTCTCCTCGGGCGAAGCACATCAGTTTGGATGAAGCGAGGAGGAGAGCGAAGCCTTTGCCCCCTCTAGGGCCAATGAGCCCAAGTGCTGTTAGGGGTGTAGTCGAGCTCGAGTGTCCACATGGCATTGATGAGTCCGACATGTATGCTCATGATTTTGAGCGCAAGAAATACAGAGTATTTAGTGGGTTTTTCAAGAGGGACAAAAAGAAGTCAGTTGACTCATGATTGGGCTTAGCGATGGAGTACGGATACCCCTGGCGTTCTGGGAGCTCGTCACGGGATAAGCATATCAGCCTTCATGATGTATATCTTCTTTTCAATATTACGAGTTTAGATCTTTTTCAAGTTTAAAAGAATCTTAATCATACAATCAGACTTGCTCCTCACGCACGCTTTGACCTAGTATCGTGGGTGGACCCCGATAAAGCAGCCATAGCTCAAGCTTTTCGTTCGCGTATCTGTGCATGACATTGCGAGGGGCAGTTCCCCACAATACCGTATCATGTGTAATGAATTCTCACGAGGTCCGTGAGGTCGATTCCAGCCGCACATTTTGGCGGGGTCGCAACCGGTGCAGGGGTGAGACGGGAAGGTGTGCAAGGGGACTCAGGGGGAGCTTTCGCAAGCTTCGTACACTCATTCTTCAACTTTCATGCTCTGCACGACATATCCCCCTTTTTGGCTTTTCATTCAGCGGCAGCGGGGTAGAGATAAGGTTATTTTTGGAGCGAACAATTTCCCCATATCGGCAGACCCCTGGAGTCAAGCCGTGTGCTGGTCGGAGTCGGGTTCGGTACAAAATTGCATCATGCTATTTTGGGAGCCCTCGGATTTCATGGACTCCGTGATGATGCCGATCGAAGTGGCTTGTCAACTTAGGACGAGAAAGCAGGATCTCAGGGGAAAATCTGCCAGTACCTGCATGGCTTGCAAGTGAGTAACGTTCCACCACTTTATCATCAGACGACAACTCACATCACGTGCAGAGTACGACGCCTTCCATGCGATGGAGAGAAGCCATGCAAAACCTGCACAAGCACAGGAAGAACTTGCCAGGGCTACAGATCCCCGCCAAATTCCTCATCGTCACCACGCTCCGCTTCATTGCCATCACGTGCTCAATTTGTCGCCATCCCCGCGGCCCCCTCCAGCATAACCAATCTTTTCAGCACAGACCAAGAACACAGAAGCTTCACTTTCTTCTATGAATACACCATTCCCCATATATCGAGTGCGTTTAGCGATGAGTTCTGGAACCGGCTTGTGCTTCAAGCAATACATCATGAGCCCGCTGTTCGACATGCTGCTATTGCTTTTGGCGCCTCACACGAGAGGTTCACACAACACGACACTTCACCATCCCAGAATTCTGAGGGAAGCAAATGACAATTTCGCTCTGAGCCAGTACGTAAAAGCTCTAAGATCAGTACTGGAACCGATGAGAGCAGAACGAAAACAAGCAGCAGACATAACGCTCATGACCTGTCTCCTCTTCATCTGCTTCGAGACTCTCCGCGGCCACCACAGCTCCCCACTAAATCATGTCGACTCCGGTATCAAAATCATCTCCGAACTCTTTTCTCACGGCGCCTCGGCATCACTTGCCCATCTAACGATCCCTGCGAATCCCTATACACCACTTTCCACACTTCGCAGGATTTTTATCGGGTTGGAAGCACAAGCTGGCAGTCTTACGTTCGGGCACAAGCGCACTCTGATCTCCACCTCCTACGAACCAGGCTCAGAAAGCAATGAAGATAAAATCCCGTCCTCCTTCACCACCGTGGAAGAAGCGCGCAATTCCCTCGAGTACATCCGCACCGTCGGCTCCCAAACCCCGCGAACCTTCTACACCATCTCCGAAGTGCGAAGCGGCTCCTCTTCTGCATCTCTAGACACAATTCACACAACCAAAATTCCGCATTCCATCCCAGCAACTGTTTCTCGTGTCCAGGCTGCAAAGAGAGAGGTAGCAGTTGAACTGATCCGCTCTTCTGCATCGCTTCGCTTGAAACAGTGGCAGCGCGCTTTCTCATCATTTCTCGCCACCCTCTCCCCAACCCAACTTTCCGATCCTGCGATCCGTGAATCAATTCTCCTCTGAAAAGTCCATATAAGCGTCATGGAACTCAGCTTCAAAATCGACTATTGGCGCGCGGTGCACGATGAGATGGTCTGGGATGAACTTTTACCAGAGTGGAGTGAAATCGTTTCTTTTGCGGAAGAATTTGTGGCGTGTGCTGAGAAAGCGGGGAAGGGGAAGAGGCAGAAGGTCTTTAGTCTCGATATTGCGTTAATTGTTCCGCTTTATTTTGTGGCGGGGAAATGTCGCGATGCGAGGTTGCGGCCAAAGGCAATCGAGCTGTTGAGGAGTGAGAGGCAGGAGGGGGTAACTAATAGTTTGATGGCGGCGAGGGTGGCGGAGAGGCTTGTTCGGATCAAAGAGGAAGGGTTGCTGTATCGCGACAAGGTCGAATATAGAGGTGCGGGCTTTGTAACTAGAGAGCGGAGGATAAGTGGTGTTGAGATTAAGCTTGGGTTGGAAGAGGAAAGGAAGGCTTGGCTCCGATTTTCGAAGATCGGGGGAAGGGAGGTGATTCTTGTTGAGGAGTGGGTTGCGTGGTGAGATTAGATTTTGTGCCAGTACTCGCAATGCTTAGAGGTTTCAGGGACGAAGTTTTATAATAGCACTGCACCAAGAACGCTCAGTACTCGCACTTACCCTCGTTTCGCATTAATATATGGTATGAGAGTGCGATGAATTACAAAGTCCACGAATATTTAGTCATCTTGCAAAGCAGACTCACCACATATGCCTTCACTACCCTAAATCCCTAGAATAAAGACCAAACCATTTTACATCTATCTTCTCTTTTAAAAGTATTATTACACTATCTCTAAAATCTCAAATATGAAATTTGGCATCGCAATCTTCGTGCTTTATTTAGCACTCGCCCTTGCCTTTCAAGGAAGCTCAGCAGGCTTGGCTATAGACACTTACAACTCCACTTCCGAAACATCGATTCTAAACAGCACAGAACACAAGGGCGGCGGAGGTGGTGGCGGCCGTGGTGG
The DNA here is from genome assembly GCA_002865625.1 of Hyaloscypha hepaticicola. Taxonomy (NCBI): domain Eukaryota; kingdom Fungi; phylum Ascomycota; class Leotiomycetes; order Helotiales; family Hyaloscyphaceae; genus Hyaloscypha; species Hyaloscypha hepaticicola. Next base: position 504,412 of record KZ613484.1, read on the forward strand.
AGGTGGGGGAGGAGGAGGATCAAGAGGGGGCAGCAGTGGATCAAGTGGAAGCAGTGGATCAAGTGGTTCAAGTGGATCGGAATTATCAGGTCGGCCTAATGCTTACGCTGACGAAGGCAGCGATGCCAGCACTTTAAAAAGTAGCAACGCGCTTCTGGGGCTCATTCTGCTACTCTTAGGTACTATTGGGCTTTGATGAGAAATGAAAACTGGCGTTGGGGAAACTGAGCGGAGACATTAGCCTCTTTCTGGGACATGGAGTTGGTAACTGCGCATGAAGCATGAAATCAAAATAATGTGCATCCCAAAATAATTTGGTGCCTACTAGAACTTGTTCATAGGCTATTCAAATTCTCGGATCCATGATGTATGGCTAATCCCTTGTTCATAATACAAACCTACATACATAGAGTCGTAGGCACCCAAGTGATATCAATACAGAAATTTGTTCTGCGATTTCGTTTGAATTAGAGGGTATCAGTATAATTTCAAATGATAGAGAAATTTTGAGGGTTGTTTTTCTATCTCTATTTGCCATGAATGAGAAACTTTTGTGTGCAGCATGACAGGAACAATTATGGCAGACGAAAGGGGAAAGAGACATCTAAGTAATGACATAGCGGCGGTTGGAATTGTTGGCCCCTGGAGCGGCCGTTCGGCGACTCGGGGGAGCCCAACTGTGGCTGAGGTCTGACCATTTGTTTCACTAGGCACAGCCCTTCTGCCTTCTCCTCATCAATAACGATATGGCTGCCTAACAATTGAAGTTACATTTTCTTGCCGAAAGAAAAGCATATACAAGCACATTTGACACCTAACAGAGATCTTTACTGGAGCAGAACGTTGCTCTAGTCCTAACTCGAAATTAAGGTTCTAGGGAGCAAGCATGGATGTGCCCCAGTCGCTCCTCACGTCGTTTCAGAAATTTGCTGAATATCCAACCAATTTTGTCTTCGAACCCAATCCAGCAGATGTCAAACTAATATCCTACCGTGATCGATTGGATAAATCAACACAAAACAAGTACATTCTTGTGCAGTTTCTAGATCTTGAAATTTGTATGGAACTGTTCCTCCCTTGCTGTGCACCGAGCAGGCTAATGCAAATTCACAGCGCACACAGAACCGAACGCAGCCGCTCCATCTACAGTAATAAGCGTAGATCGTAAAGATGCCGACATTAGCAATGATGCGGATCTCAAAACATGGATCGAAGCCGGTGTCAAAGGGGTGATACAGCCTCCGTTGGCACCGGCAGTCATTGGAAATCCCCCTCCTGCTTTAAACAATGATCTCAATCAACAACGACTATTATCACTCACTCAAACGGGGAGAATATCAAGACAACAAAGCACTTCGAGTCAGCATACCATTCCAGCTCACCATGTTTCGCAGAACCCTATACCCAAACTAGTTCTGGCGCCAGTTTCTCAAGTGCAACAAGCACCACCTGCATCACGAGCCTTTGTGAAAGATCCACGATGTCGATTTATGTAAGTAGGCCTAAAAACTAGCAATTATTGAAACAGCAAGGAACTTGAAACTGATACCTTCAAATCTCCAGCTTCCTTAATGCAGGCCATTCACGAAACCCACTACGAATCTCACGTACTATGCTTGCGAGGATTTTAACTCATCATCAAGTCATGGCCGGTTTCATTGATTTCATCTCAGTGTTCAAAAAACAAGCAGGATCACGTGGGCAGCGATATTGCGGCTTCAAGGTCAAGTCACAACTCTCACCTCAAGATGCTATCAGTTGCAGCAGTCTGAGAAGGAGTGGTGTCTACTATCAGATTTGTTACAATCTTAGATCGGCTGGTTCGTCCACGAATAACATCTGGACTATTCGACAAACGGTATTTTACCATCAATTCGACGTTGTCCATGGTACTGCTCTCTGGATAAGTGCCAAGGGTGATCAAGAAATGCGTAGTCTGATTGGTACAGCTGTCAAGCGCCCAGAGTATACCCAATTCCAAGATGTTGGGAAGTGTTTTGCATCGACGCTGAAAATCCATATGTTGCATTCCCGATGGTGTACAAAAGGGTGGCTAGAGTACATTGAGTATCTGGAGAGTGAACTCGAAGTATGTCACTCTCTTAATTGCAGATGTATGGAAGCTCACTGTCTTTTAGAATATGGAGAATGAGTTAGAACCACTCATGGCGGGACAGACGTCTTGTTCACCAATTGATGGCCCAGCAACACGAGAGATAACTCTCGCAGATCTCCAGAGGGCTCAATTTGTGGAGCGGAAAAGCAAAGAGGCGCTGATAACACTTGATGCCAATGTCAACATATTAACCTCCCTCCGAGAGTATTACACAAGCCTCGTGGATAACACTCAAATTCCAGCTGCATGGGCTCCAACAACTGAAGATTTTTCGCGAAACTTAAAGAACAGGGAGTCGGAGATCCACAGGTTCGAGGCAAGATGCAAGAGGCTCGTTCAGCTAGCTGCAGACCAGAAAAGCTTGGTACGCAAAGACTCAAGTGTTTCCATTTTTACAAGCCAATCACTAATCAAGCAAATTAGATAACCAAACAACTGGAGTTCCAATCCAGTAGAAAAATGGAACAATTGAGTTACTCAACATATGCCTTAGGAATTTTGGCTCAAAGAGAAGCTCTTGCTATGAGAATCATCACAATCGTTAGCTTGATTTACCTTCCTTGTTCAGTCGTCTCGGTAAGTCCAGTGTAACTTATTCTGAAATCAATTGCTAATCTAGTTAGTCTGTGTTCAGTACTGACATCGTCAAATTTCAAACCGGTACTATCGGTATTTATCAAACGTCTTTCTCATGGCTGGCTTTGCAAAGATGGCTCGAAGTCACCCTTCCCTTAACTCTTCTCACTTTGACTCTGGGCCTTTTCGGGTACCGATTCGAGAAAAAGCGGCAAGCCAAGGATTTAGATCGCGAGACGGAAGCGATGATGGATCAGCCAGTAGACTCAGGGGCTGTTGTGACCCCTACTATATGAATTGACACTTGTCATATATCACCAAGCAGTTTTTCAAGAGCAAACCACAGACAACTATTTCTCAGAGGGTAAGCCGGATAGTCGATCATTATGGTAAAACGCTTCACCTTGTAAAACTACATAACTTCCTCAAATAGCCTAATCCGTCCATTGCTGACTATGATCAGGCAGTTTCACGACCTCCATCTGCTCCTTTGTAAGCTCTACCTTGGACCTCCTACTAGCCTCCCACAACGCCGCTTGTCTGTCTCGCTGCTCCCACCAAGCCTTAGCATCAGCTATTGGAATTTCACTCTTCGTCCCATGTAGCCAATCAAAGAGTCCCAGAGTCCCAAAGTTCACTGCTATCTTCGAATTGAACGCCCTCTCATGATGGAGGTCATGTTGCCCAGGGTCATTGAAACAAGAGCTGTAGCCGGTGTGGGCGAGGACAGACATGGCGCATGCGGCCATGATCCAGATGTAGAGCGTGATGAGATGTGTGCCCCATGTCTCTGACTGGTGGAAAATGTCGGCGAGGATTTGTGTGAGCAGGGGTCCGATGAGCGCAGGGAAGATGTTGAACAGGATTTGTTCCCAGTGCGAGCAGTACCAGGCTGTTATGCCCAGATTGGCTTTTGTCTTGTGGTGTAGCTTATATGATTGGTTGAAGTGCGTGTATAGCGCTTTGGCGAGAAATGAGGGTAGTATCATGTAGTAGAAAGCGTCCGTGGAGGGTGCGTGGTGCGCGATCCAGTGAGGGTAGAAGTAGAAGAGATTGTTGAATAGATACCAGATCATTCCTTGGATCGGAGGTACATATGACGCTGGTAACTGTACGATGTTTTCGCACTCGATGTTGGTTTGTTAAAGCAAGATCCAGAAAATGAGGACCATGAACATCGATACGGCGATGTTGAAGCCACAGTTCGTAGGATCTTGAAAAATTCTTCCGCGTCGTCCAAGGCTTTGTGTATCTGTTTTTGCAAGCGCTTGCTGATATACTTCCGGTGTTTATCTTGGTATATGTGAAACCCGAAATCCAACCACGAGTGAGGAACATAGTGACCAGTCTTCGATTCCTTTGCCGACCGAAGAAAGTGATCGAGTAGCTCTGGCTTCCAATGGTACAACTCGTGGCGTAAAGATAGTAACGAGACGATTGTGTATGTCGCACTCGCCAGGAAACTCGGTACGAGCCATCCCCTCCAAAGAGAGTACGGGCCTATTAGAGGCAAGCTTGGGAAGATGCTGTCGCGAACATCGGACGACTTTGAAATGAATCTTTCCCAGTATCCAAAGGAATTTAAATTGTTGGAAATGATCAATAAACATTCCAGAAGAGCGAGAACAATTGGAACAATGCCAAATCTGATAACTAGGTTCTCAGGAGTTCGCTTGATTTTGAACATTAATTCATTTTGTATTTGGTCCGCCAGTTCTTCGTTATTAGTTGTAGATCAGCCCGTTGAGAGCCCAGGTTCTTGGTTGCCCATCTTATGCAAGTAGATTTTGTAGAGACAGAACATGATCAAAATGGGATCTCAGGTATACTTAAGTGTGATGCTGGAGCCTCGGCACGGTTGCTGTGGTGACGCAGCACAAATGAGGCTTTCTCAGGGGCTCGGCTAAATTGACTTTGGCGTCCTCGAAGGCGCACACCAGCTCTAGGTACCTAACTAGGGATTGTGGATCAATTTTTGACTTTCTTACGCATCGCATTCCGTTAGTAGCTTGCTGCTCTTGCTCAGGCACTAATCACCCTCGGCTCACCATCGGCTCAGTCAACTCGCCTGAGGAGCCTGAGCAACCTGAGCAACTCACCTGAGCAACCTCAGCACCCTGAGCAGCTCATCTGAACAAGCATCATCATTCTGAGCAAGCTTTACCACATTGTCAGCATCGAACCGGAAAACCAAATAAATAAGCTTCAACAAGATACCACGGGGAAATGCCTTCAGTATCATTATGTTCTGCAAATCTGTAAAAGATGTCCAAAGCGCCAGTAGCATGTGTCGAAGGAAGCCTTGGGGAACCAGAGGTCTCTTAGTCCTACATCAACACAGGAGCAGGAGAGAAGACACTGGTAGCAGCTACCGTGACCTTGTTCCAATTGCCAGCAACAATCATTTACTCCAAAGTAAGAAGGAGCATGCAGTTCTTCGATACTGGTCCAAGCTATTACTACTCTGAGTTTAGTAATTCTTAGTATTTCGCCGCTTCATTGTGTTCTCTTCCCACCGGGCTTTTTCCCATCCAAAACCAGTAGGGAGAGAGAAAATATTAGTACTCACCACTTCACAACAAAAGTCGGTACCCACAATCCGACTTGGGAATTAACATTCCCATCGTGACTGCGCTCAATGGCCGCCTCTGCTGACACGGATATCACATTTTGACCTACATCGATTAAAATTATTAGCATGGTTATCTCACCATCGATCATGAAACGGAAAACCGAAGTCTCTTCTTAAGGAAAATCAAATACTACACTGACAATACCATCCTATATCGATAGTGTTGGAAGACGATACACAATATTGTCCTTTCGCGGGGCTGTGGCAGGCAAATACACCATATTTTTCTCTGCTAATACGGACGTGTAAACGTCAAGATGACGAATGAGAAAAGCATCGAGGGGAGACGATCTTGGTGCATTGCCTCTCTTTGAGTAGAACTCGTTATAAAGGAGTTAAAGTAGTATCGAGTAGGTGAAATACAAATTCAGGCTAAGCTAATTGTGGTTGTTGAAACGCTCATTGAGTTTTAAAATGGAACAGTGCGAAGGAGGGAGGTCGTATGAGTAAATAAATTTTGACGTGAATGAAGAACTATACACTGTTCATTCGTGGGTATTTTGTGCGGGAATACTGCGGGGAAGTTAGCATCTGGCTGAATGCAAGGATCGAAATCACGAGTCCGACGTCACGAGTAGTATTTTGGCTACTTTGTCTAAATGATATAAATGAAACTCGCTGCTTATTTGTAGCCTAATGTAATCGTTCAAATCGTTGAAGATCCGTTAACGTAGTTAACTAAGACATGATTTAATTTGTATATTCCAGGAGTCACTACATATAGCATAGTCCGTAAGCTGACATAAAATCATAGAAAAACTCAATGAAAGGTGACGACCAGAGTAAGTGGTACTACCCCGCTACTAAACCATCGCCATTACCCGCAATTTGAACCTGACGTCCAGCCTTGATTACTCACTTCTCATTTGATAATATGCAATCATACAAAATGGCCCCAGTCACTCCCCCTAGCAGCGCCATGAAAATTTTCACCTGTTATCTTCTGGTATTCTTAGACCGGTGACGGAATCCCACCCTTCTACGTAAGAAAATATGAGCTTTGATCCACTGCGTACCTATCTATCTCTGATCTCCAATAGCAAATTCATTGAACATTTGCGGATTTGCGTGCAAAGTTGGGTTTACAAATCCTATGGAAAATTTCCCCATCATTTTATCCTTTACATGTATCTACATTATATGACGACTTCTGGGCCTGTCATATCAATATTGAGCCCTACACTTGTAGTAGCATTGTGCAAATGGAGCTTTCTAACAAGTACAGCAGCTGTTTTTAAGAGGGCCAAGTCCATCCTCCGGAGCGTTACATTCGAGAAAAAGACTGTTGTGTATAAGGTTGAAGTTTCGTCGATAGCTGATATCGGTATTATCTCATGCTCCAAGCAAAATGTGCCGGCTCGAATCTCGACGTCAGCAATCTGATCGAATTCACTCGCTGCTAAGAATACCCCGTCGTAGCTTTCTTCATGCTCCATCAGCCTCGATATAATACCGAATTCGGTTGTATGCCCAGTACAACAATTGGGGCTAGGCGCGAGGATTGCAAGTCTCCCAAACTCGGGTCCAAAAGCCAGGCGTAGTTGTTCTACTGCATCCTCAATCTGGCCCAACTCTAAATGGCAGAGTGCCACCTTAAGTCGGTATTGCGCAAGATCATTGTGAGAGAGGTCGGGCTCGGCATCTTTCAAACCTTCGATCAAAAGAGGTAATGCCTCTGCGCTCCTTCCTAATCGATGAAGAGCAGCGCCGACTAAGGTCGACGGTGCGCCAAACTGGTAATCAGACAGCTCCATCCACTCATTCAACTTCTGAATTGCCGCACCAATAAATCTCTCGAGCATCTTTGGTTTTCGAACGTCTCCAGCAAGATACTTGAGAAGCAATGATTCAAAAATACTGTTGAGCCTGCACCCTGCGCATCGAATCTCTTGTCTCGACTTGATCACGAGATCCCGAAAGATATGTTCATCTTCATGGTTATTGATCTTTTGGCCGAGAGGAGCAAGCAATCGAACAAAAGGATTCGACGAAGAGCCTTTGAGAATAGCAGGAGACTGGGGGATGTTGAAGTCGACAAAATCCCACCACCAGTCGAATGGCCGTAGAGGAGGAGTACGGAGTGGGGATGCAGGAACGAGCTGCATCGAGTCTTGCACTTTATCTTGTGAATTTCGCGTGAATGACGCGTTGTACTGCATGGAGGGCGATCTGTGAAAGGGGCTCGAGAGAGAAGCTCTGCCTGATGACCCACGACCATAATGTTGAAACTGCAGAGTGCCCCTTGAGTCTGGCCTCGGATATCTAATACCATTGGGTGATAATGAAACAGCTCCTTCCAATTTTGGAGTCCAACATACCAGGTCCGGTGGGGTCGCTAAACCAGAATCAGGTCGTCAGCACATGTCAGGAATACAATACATATTAGCTCAAGCTTGCTTACCAACTTGTGAAAAGGTATCATCTTCGGCAATGAGACCATTTTTTAGAGCTTCAGCTTCAAAGCGGGCAATCTTAGCAGGTGGGACGACTTTGCCACGGAGACTGAATTCGCTAGCTCTGTCAGGCTGTTGGTCTTCGCGCTGTCGCTTCAATTTCAAGATGGCCCTGTATTCGTCCCTTTCTGTCCGTTTTTTGAATCCCCATTTCTTCAGTTGGGACTTCCACTGTTTCATACTATAAGATTATTAGTATGAGGAGAGATGCCAGAAGAGGACGATTTAGCAATGAAGGATCGTGCAACTAAGCAACAAAATGGAGGCTAGAAGTTCACTTACGTTGCTCGGAAACTATGACGTTGTTCCATGTGGCGCATAATATACTCCAGGGTTTTTTGATGATACAAGTCTTCGATCTCAGATTTGTGCGTCTCCCAGTCCTGAGGCTGGTTCCGATGGCGAGGCTTAGCGGTGGGCAGCATGGTCATTGAAGAATGTGGTGGCTGCTCCATGGGAGAGACTTGATCAAAGTAGGACCGCTCTCGTGGGAATATACTGCTTTGAAGGGAGAAGAGAATGCGAATGGATAGGTTATTGCCTATGTTCTGCACTTGTTCGAGGTGATGAGCTTCGGGCATCTTTTTATACAGGTTTGCTATGGGATCTCGCCGTCTCGAATATGAAACCCTGCAACTTTGGCGGCTGCCTACACAAGTTCCATGCATGTGGAACCTATTTGATAGGTCCAGCCTACATCGGCACGTCCACCTCTTCGTCGGAGAAAAAGGTGGCCGATATTGACGACTTGCGCAAATGCGATAAATGCGCATTATTGCTAAACTCAAATCAACGAACAATATACATTTATTGCATTTTCGAATACTCTAGCTATTTTCAAAGTAATTTTTCAACTTTGCATTAAATTCGGAGTGCGCAGCTTTGAGAAATCAGTTGTTGTTCACCTTGAATTTTGGTGTTCTCGCCTGTCAAAATCGGCCATTTATTTCTCCTACAGAGACACGTTTCAGCCGCAGCATAAGCCTTGACGCATTCGGCCAATCAATTTTACCGCGGCTCGGAGATTTTTTTTTTTACAAAAGTTCCTCGCATTACAACAACGCCTCTACCCCAACAGATGAGAGTGACATTAAATTATCTGGACACGGTTCGTGAGGAAAGTTCTTTCTGAGCCCGCCACCGCCACAAAATCTTCATTCTCAGTGGAGGGCGCAGCTACGATGTCTCAAACATGAATAACCAGGACGCCACACGCATACGTTCCATGCTGCGAGGAACTTATTGAAATTGTGACGGGTTGTGCCCTGAACAAGCACCGTGCAGTCAACTGGGCGTTGCTTTTCCAGCAGGTTCCCTGCGCATAGTTTTTCTGGCAGGGCGTTATAATTCACGCGTTCCTTAGGAACGTGGGATTAATTGATTAGTGAGCTCGGTCACTTATCGGCGCTTCGCGCCGACTCGCTACCTCGCACATTTCAATTGGGGAGTGAGGGAAGTGTGTGGAAGAGAGGGTGGAAGTGAGGGTGGTAGGTGTGGAAGCGTGGGTGTGCGCGCGAAAATGAGGATATATTCTTAGGCGAGCTGTGGAGTGGGGTTAAAATGGGGGTTAAAAAGCGAGAAAGCCTTACGAGTTCTCCTTTCAGATTATGGCCTTAGTGCCTGAGGCATGACTTGGATCTGTTCATCATGTGACAAAGTCCCGTGGCTGACACTGAGGTCATGCCACAGAGGTCGAAACAGCCCACTGTATTCTGATTTGTGATGCTGGATTACGACTACACGAACTCAGTGCAAATATGCTCCTTCAGGAACAGAAACTGATTCCCGGGCAAAATTCGGTAAGGAAATTGTTGTAGCCGGGATACGCAAGGAGGCCAAAATGGGTCCCATATTATAGTGCTCAGGATGCTCAGGCTCTGCTCAGGCATGCTCAACCTTAGCTCAGGTTAAAGCAGCAGCTACTCACGCCCAGTGACTGAAACGGAACGAGCGAATATGAGATCAGAGCCTGATTATATGGGTATCGAAAATAGAACTGAAAGGCCAGGCTTTCTTTTGCAATTCTAATTTGGCCAGGCTCAAGCGGGTTATTTTATCTGCAAAACTATCTCAATGGGGAATAGAAATAAGTGTATAAATACGATTTAGTTTCAGAGGCCGACTACTCAGCAATTGCGTGTAGTAGCATTCTTTGCTAGTACAAGAGCGGGCCGCGTATGTATAGATGAAGGATCTCCAACCCGAATCGTCCATCCATCCTTCTCGAGGCATCTTACTCCACAGTTAGAGCATGATCTTGGCAGCTATCCGCCTTAGGATTGTTCAAGGACCATTTGATGCTCTCGACTACTAACTCATCCCACCGGTGACTTGAGGGAAGGTCATCGAATCTCCTAAATCCATGGGGTAATCCAGGGAAAATGTGGACTTTCACAGGAACCCTACTTTAATCAGTCGAATAATTCTAATATCAAATGGCGATGGACGATAAAGGGGAGTCTCACCGATGCTGGTGCAAATTACGTGCAAAAAGAAGGCCGTCGTCTCTGAGCGGATCATTTCCGGCAACCATAATCGTGGTATTTGGCATGCCTCTCAATTTCTTCTCACTAACCAACCCTACATCAGGGTTGATATCATCATCGTCGTGAAGTCCTTCTCCCATGCAATCAACGAAGAAGTCAAGAACTTTGCGAGAAAGCACAGGTGCCCGTGCGCATTGAATTCGAGATGCTATCTCCTTCGCAGCAAACTCCTGATAGGGAAATCTTTCCTCATTGATGATCAACCAGGGGATGACCAAGATAACGCCCTTGAGGATTGCGCCGTCATTGTTCTCATAATAATCGCGTGCGAGAGAAGCGTTTCTGGTGAGCGCCACATGACAAGCTAGATTCGCTCCAGCGGAAACTCCACCCACGAGAACATTTCCTAAATTGCCTCCGAAAGTCTCAGCGTTCTCAATAATCCAGTCGAATGCATCGAGAGCATCATTGTGGGCTGTTGGAAATGGATGTTGTGGTGCATGTCGATAGGAGATGTGAACGACAATGATATCCATTGCGACGACGATCCGGCTGCAGTTCGCATCTTCGGAGTCCAAACTTCCGTAGACAAAACCACCTCCGTGATAGAAGACGTAAACTGGAAAATTTGATTTCCTCACGGAGAAGTCGGTCTGCTTTGGCGTATAAATTCTGGTTGGAATGAGGAAGTTGTCACGTGCGTAAATAAGCACAGTGGAAATATCGACCTTGGAGGAGAGACCTGCACTTGGCGTCAGCTGTGTGATCTGAGATTACATGTTTAAAGGCGATTCTCACCTTCAGTCTTCATCTGCTTCGCAGATGTCTCTTCTCTGCCGACATTGGTCGACCGCTGAATAGCTAGTGTGGACATCTTGCCAATTGGCGTCTCTGGTGGAGGTCCATACTTCTCGACATGCTCTTGCCACTCCTCTGAAGGGCATCCAAATCTCGAAAAGTTTGCCATGTTGATTTATTTATTTGTTATTCGAGAAAAGCAATCGATGTTGAGGTTTGGGGTCAGTGATATTGTGCGGGGACCAGCGGGGCGATGAATAACTAAGACGTAATTGGCGAAAGGTTGCAGAAAATGGGGAACTTTGACTCGTTAATATACAGACCGCTACTTACTTAATTCGTTCCAGGTGTTGCAATTCACCCTAGAAAATTTCTAATCGTTCAAAATTTTAGTCAGATGTCGTAGTTTCCTCCCAGCTATTCGCCAGAGTTCCGAGTGTGACACATTCATCCTTTCCTTGATGTGACCACGTAACCGAAATTCATTAAGCAATAAATGTGACGTAGTTTGACTCATCAGAGATATTTAAAACGCATCAGAACTTAAGAGAGTTCGATATTCAACTGTTTCACACCGTCTACGAGTTCTAGCCATTAGTGACAACCGAAATCAAGCAACCACTGTCACCTCAAACACTTTAAAAATTCAAGTCTATCTCACAGCGCAAAATACAATTAATTCCATTCAAGCTGTCCCTCGTATTTACTCTTCTTTTTACTCAACTCTTCACGACCTTTTTTTGACAGCAAAGTAGCCATAGTTCTAAAGTTCCTAAATGGTTTGCGTTTTCTGATAAGTCAAAACGTTCTCGCTCTGCCGAGGTGATATTTTGGTCACCATTTCTGGCACCTGAGAGTACAATAAGCATGAATTACTTCACTAAAACGGGGCAACTTTGTGTAGACAATTCCTCAGTTCTCAGTTAGAGTAAGGTCGAGTTTTTGAGGACACTGCTAGTCAGGCGGTTCTGCGGGTATGAAGTTGCTGAAAACTCCCTAGCATAAAATAGTTTATTATTAGGGATGAAAGATTAAGACGCTGCTGAATTTCACTCAAATTGTGGTAAAATCCCAAGCTGAAAGTATTCCATAGAGATTGAAGGATTTTGACATGAGATCTATTAGTCGATATTTTCTTGAGGGGAGATTCCGACCCCGCATTACCCCGCAATTCATATTCTCGCTTGTGATTCAGGGGCTGTGAGGAGTACACCTCCTCAACATAGCTTTGCCTTAGCGTCCTGATGCAAATGAGTTGCACAAAGTCTTCAGAATTTATCGCGGGCTAAAGCATCTTCAATATTATAAAAAGTTGAGCTAATCCTCCTCTGGTACTTTTCGTCTTCGTGTCTTACCTGAATTAGTGGAACCTTAAACTGCGAATCTTTGAAACACTTCTTAATTGATACATTTCAGTCTCTCTTAACTTGAAAAAGGATCAAGGAAAATACTTGGATGAAAACAAATCTTTTGAGAGTGAGCGACATTTTATAAGGAGATCTCTTGATGTTTTGTCTAATCTCATAGTAAACGGGTCCGGTGATTAGCTGTGACGGAATAGCTGTCACCAACTATGCATTAATTATTGTCACGCCGCCCCCATCTTTCCATTTAAACAGGCATTATCCCTGTATTTAAGAAAGACTCAAGCTCCCGAAAAGAAAGCCTGAAAGCCTTGAGGGAAGGTATGAGTTAAGTACAGCTGCAAATACTCCAGTTGCAGCGTAGAATATGATTACGAAGATTGAAATTAGTCAGGGGTTCTTCTCCATCTGTATAACTTGTGAAGATATTTAAACTGAGATTGCACTTTCGACCTTCCGAATTTCATATTGCAGACAGGGCATGCAGGGGAACTTGAAATTTGAATCTGGCTGTCTTGTGTCAGCTACACGGCTAGTGCCGTCACCACTTCGTTTCTCACTAGCTAAGATAGTCGAACTCCGCAATAGTATGGCTTATAAGTTCCTAGGTAGTAAGAGTCTCTGCTTAAAGAAAGACTCATATTTCCTCAGCGAGATCCCTGAAAATTACCCTCAATCTCAGCTGATACCACCACCCAAAATACGTAGCCGCACACAAGAAACCCGTCGCCACACTCCCCATTGCCATCCACCAATGTTGTGCAGCACTGATGTCCGCGGCACTATTGCTGCCAAGATTCACATACGAATGTGCATCGTCCATGTATCTGGTGTTCCAGTACTTCGCCGGCAGCGCACAGAGACAGTTGCTGTATACGCCGAGAAGCTGCATGATTGTGCCTCCGATGGCGGCGAAGATGCTGGTGCAGAAAAAGAGGATGGCGAGGGTCCAGTATGTGAGCCAGGATATGAGATTTGGGAGACAGGGTTTTGAACGGTGGGCGGGTGAGTGTAATTTGCCGTTCTCGCAGATGCTGCTGGTGGAAAGGGCCCAGGCCCAAAGAGCTACTTGTCCCATTTGCGCAAGGAAGTATGTGAGGAACGTCAAGCTTCTACATGACAATCCTACAGTTGGTGTATAGAACGACGTCAGAAAGGCTAGGATGAAAGGGACGAAGATTAAGGCGGTAGTGATAGTGATCATCTGTGCCCAGTCGAAGACAGCTAAGTCCACAGCGGACTGGAGGTCGGTGAGTTGCGGCTTTGATTTTCGATTTACGGTAATATTTGGAGTCTTCTTTGAGCCCTCTTTTGAAGCAACTCCTGGGAGGACTTTTGCGGCAGATTCGACCTCGTTAAGCAAGAAGACACGCTTCAACCAAATGTACTTGCTTCGTCCGCGGAACCAGAGCCATTCTGGTTTATAGCGACTTTCATATGCCTGTGCGAAGATGCCGAGGACGGGGCGGTGCTCGGTCCTTGATACATCTGTCGCGAGTTGGAGGATAAAAGGATTGTTGCCCGCGAGAAGAAGTGATGAGATAATAGCCATATGTGGTACAATGGTCCACCTGCCTAGGTTACTATACGATCGGAGAGACTTGGACTTCTCAACTTGCCACATTCCAAAAGACAACGCGTGGGCTACATCGTTGTTTCCCAATGAGGTTTGAATGTCGAAAAGAGTGTACACGAAACCTCCACAAAAGAACGCAATGGGAATTCCAACATTTGATCCGTAGCTGGAAGAAAGTAAGTATACCGTTGCCTTGTGAAGGGATATCATTTACTTGTTCTGCAATTCAACCATACTTGGAAACTTCAATTCTTGGCCAGGCCCTTCAAGAAGGTGTTCTAAATCTTGCCATGGGTCTCCGCCGATGGTGTCCTCATTTTCTCGTTACAATCAGCAGGAGTAATTCCTAGATAACTGGTTCTATAGCTTACCAATTTTCCATTTGAAATCCAAGTTTCTGACCAAGACAAGATATAATAATCTTGTGCTCATAACCGTACTTAGACTTTTTTTGCTCTCCGTTCCCACAAAACTGAGAATCTTGCTGTCCAAGACGGCTTCAAAAACGCCACTCAAAATCATCGGACCCGCGAAGGCAAAACACAATGCCAACCACATTAGAACGTCAATTGTCACGATGATGACTGCAACAAGGAACCGAAGTAGCGTAAGAACTAACTTCCAGAAATCGCGCAAAGTTGGCTTGAAGAGCACATGACCAACTTTAAGCTTCCGGCGCTGAGGAATGGCTGTAGAGAAAGCTAGGCAAGGTATGATAAATGAAATCAAGGAGAACGCCTAGGGGTTTGTGTTCTCTCGCTGCCAGCCAGGACAATGGATGCTGCACCATTCGTACGGGGCTTTGACTTCCGTCTCATTGAAGTCTGATCCGCAAGGGAATTGTCCGGTTTCCATATCAGTCAAGAATGATTCGGCTGTTGTGCCAGGAGACAAAAACGAACTATCAACGATGACTAAGGATCCGTCCTCGATCGCAAAGGCATCGTTCAAGGCAAATAAACAGCAGTTGGTGACATTCATGGTTCCCAGTCCCGGGTAGCGTGGAGGAGTGAGAGAGAGGCCAGCTAATTGCGGATGGCGTCTGCGATGGAGGTGAAATTGCCATTTTTGACGGTGACTATACCCCTGAAATAGAGCAAGAACGTCACAAAGAAGAGCTAGTCCATGTCAGAGCAAGAATCGAATGCGAGATGCAAAACGTAGACAAGGATAGCGAGAAGATTTAGAGCAAAATATGAGAGAGGTCAGGCATTTCAGCTTGTCCACGACTGACATAAAGTAAATCGCTGTCTCTCCCCAGAAGGGGATTCAATAATGATAAACGCTTCTATCAACCAAAAGAATTGATGATGGATGTAACCTTCTCAGCTACTACAGGGGATGTAATTGGTGGACTTGACTCTTACGTACCCCTCTTGTGGTGGCTATGCTGCAGCCACAACGTCCAGACCCGAGCACGCCATTGGAAATACGCCCTGAGATGAAGAATATTAACAATCAATTCGCCCACTGGAGAGCATTACAGTCGAGGCTAGACGAGGTGCCCAGACTGCTGTAATCACACCATCGGCCCAGTGACGCGTTGCTCATACAGCATGCCTCTTTGCAGCTCCCATGAACAAGGCTGGGCGCAAGTTCGAAGGTCACCTATTTTGCCCTCTGTATTTCGCTGACTTGGATCACAAATTGGTGTGAATCAAACATTCTCGACAGCTATTTTCCCACTGGCACGCAAATGTCCCTGCCTGCCTTCAATAAGCTACAGTCTATACCTTGGTTCAGCCTCGTCAGATCCGCAACTGTAGCACCACGGTCATTTCCAATGGCCCAACACGAATCTCCAGCTTTAATCAAGTACCGAACAGAATTCTCTGGACAGACAAGTGGCATTGGCGCGGTAGACTCAGCCAACCCTAGGAAACGGTATAAGGCGAGGAGAAACACCACGACCAGCAAGAAGAACGGTAGCATGTACCGCCAGGCCTCGCTTTCACTCTTGCGCAGGGCTTGCTCCTTGTTTGCTGTCAGTCCTGGTTTTATAAACAAAGCGTAAGATTTAGACTTACGTCGGCAATTGTCATGGGCATAAAATCGCTGCCACCTACAAAATGCTTTTAGTTCTCAGTGCGGTTGCTGTCAGGCGCGCTACTTGCTCTGGTGAAGTACCCCGTATCTCGCTCCCGGATCTCCTTCCCAATAGCTACCGTCCTGATCTCGGTAGCTGTATATTTGAGTAGAGGCATCATAGCCAACACGTTGCATGCCTTCAGGCAAGCGACTCTCGTCCTGGTTGGGTTAGTCGGAGATGCATGAGAGGGGACAGCCTGGGAGGGCCGCGGGGCTTTCAAACCGAGTCTTCCTGGGACCAGCGGCTCATATTGAAAATACTGCAGCTTCATGGAATGATGTCGGCGACAGGAATAATGTCGATAGGCTTGTTGATAGAAATCATGATGTTGCAGCCTGATGCTCGGTTCTGAAACGCGGGTCTGCTGCACCATCCGGGCAGAAATGCCCACGTGACTAATCTTACATAGCTCTCTTAGTCACGTGAAAATCGTTTACGGCCATTCCTTCAATATATAACAGAAGCTCCACCAGCGATACATGTCACGACGAACATGAGCTTGTGGAGCGCAAGCAATTAGTTGATGATAGGAGTTGCGTTGAAGCTGACTCAGTTCAGACGATTCGAGATTCCAGCATGCAAGGCAAGACCCCCTTAGCTAATTGTTAGGGTCCGGCGCTAGTGAGCTGCCTACAAAGACAAACTTGACTTCAACTTCTCAACTCCTCCACCTTTCCATCAACCACTTGTCGAAAACTTCATCAAAGCATCTGTCAGGTCCGAGGCAGCCTCTAATGCTATGTTTATCTTGTCTCCTGGACGGCATTAGTGTTCGCTCAATAGCCTTGGGGAGAGCTACCGCACATTCCACGAGTTGAACGACAAGATCATGATCAAGACAGGCCTTATAGTCTTTGCTGGATATGGAACCTCCGTCGGCTAGAATACTGACGGCAAAATTGTCCTTCTTATCTCCCTGGCCTGTCTGGACGTTCTGTTGAATGAGGTACTTTAGAACCTGGAAGCCACCGACGATTCCGATCACGTGATGCACAATTGCATCCAATTTTCTGGCCTCATCCCCAAAGATTCTTGAAGCCTCAGCAGCGCCAATCTAGCTCGATGAACCCTGCAGGCTGAATCCTCAAGACGAAATGCAATCAAAGTTTCAAGAATTTCGTCTTAATCACGTGCAAACGACTGGCGGGAGTGTTGATGTTCAAGACTGAATACTTCTATTGTCCAATGCAATATGCTATGGGATGTTCAATGGTTTCCTCTCGGTAACGCCCCCAATACTTTCAATCCAATCAATTCCCTCAAACCCATCTCTCATCTTGTGCTTTAGCAGACTCCCAGGAATCGATAGCTGATCTCTATCCAGAATAAAAGAAACTGCCCCTGGGTGCCGCCATGGGCTTCTTCTGTCTCTTTCTCTTAAATTCATCATCTGCATACATCTGCTTCAGAATTTCAAGTAGCAGGAGGGAATGCTGCAACAGGCTGAAGGGCAGGGAAACCTCGTGCCACCTGAGCAGGAAAGCCTTGCGGTTGGGGAGAAGGGAAAGCCTCAACCGGGACCTGCATCGCAGGCTGAAGCAGCGGTGCCGGCGCCGGATTTGCAACCTCGTTTGCTAACCTCGCCGCCTCATATTGCTCCAGCTTCCTCGCGAGTTCTGTATCCTCGGCCTGCTTCTGCATATCTGCCTGGTTCTTCTCGATGATCAACTTCTGCTTTTCCTCCTCCGATAACCCCTCGAAAAGTGCGGTGTTGTAGTCCCACATCTTGACACAATCGACTTCCCAGTTGCATTTCTCAACCTCATCGTACACGGGATGCTTGTACCGTGGGTGCGCCGTGGGCCATTTGGAGGCGTGATAGCGGTGCTTGACCAATGCTGTTCGAGCATTGTGGTTGCCCGAGTCGGAATGCCCTTGTCCAGCGGCAAAGGCCTCGACTGTGAGGACTAGGACGCCTCCCACAACTTTTGACTCGGGTATATTGTGGAACGTGTCCCAATTCACGTCCTGGCCAGTTTTTATGCTCATTTCTGCCAGAACAGCAGTGGTAAAGGCAGAAGGTCCGGTCCCGGAGATCACTTCGTCGAAATCGAGTTTCAAATCCGAGATGGGGACGCCTTGTTTCTTTGATAAATTTTCGAGCCAGACCGTGATGTTTTTGATCAGGCGCAGCATGACTGGTAGTCCGGGCTTGCACATGAAGGTCCATTGGCAGAAAGACATTGATTTTGGACCCAAGATTGCGTGGGCGGCGAATTCGGGTTGGTCGATTTCTACACCAATGACCATGTCGATGTCCGCCGCGCTGTACCGCTCAGGAATGAACCGGTCAATGGGTTTCAACGCTTCGACGTCGATGTCCGCATAGACCCCTCCTTCCACATACATGACCAGATACCGCAGAAGATCCGCCTTGATGATTTTGGCGGTTAAAGATCTGTACACCTCCACGATGTCGCTTCGGTTGATGCCCTCTGGACCAAAATGCGTTTCGACGTAGTAGACGTCATTATTATCTGTCAATACCTCATACCGATGACCTGGATTCTTCTGTGTCCAAGTCCGCGCGCAAGTCAGGTCTCTTTCCTCAAAGCCTAGTGGATCGATTTTCCACGTCTGCCATATCTTCTTTGGAAACCCCTTCGACGGTCGCGGCGCCAATCCTGTACTCAAAACTCCCTGACTACTGTACGACCGTTTCTTTACATGCGCAACCTCGAAACTAGGTGTAAAAGCGTTCCCATACGAGAGGAAGAAAATGAATAATATGACGCCGAAGTATATAGGTAACGCTCTTCGAATTTGCGCTGGCAGACGTCCGCCTAAATTTGGCTTCCAATTCGACGAAGCAGCTTGCATCTTGTATTTGTGAAGCTTTTCCATTGGCGATAGCTTCTCCATTTTTCCCTTCAAAGATAGATTAATTTGATGCTGGGGGGACCAAGCATGCATATGAAGCTCGGGATCTGCACCTTGGCAGTTAGGACTGCGGGGTCTTCCCGGAACACCTCCCCAGCTTGTGATAAGCTTCCACCTTTTCCCGGGAAGAAGCTGGATGAGCACCGAGGTCAAGCGTACAAATTATAGTGTGTGTAGGTGGCGTCCAGGATATCTTGATCTTTCGATTGGTCAACAGGGCAGACGCTGCACAGATTCTGTATATGGCAAATGGAATGGCGTTCCCACATGCCGCATCGGCGGGAGACGGTGAGCGACAATACTTGGATGGCACTTAGAAGCTGTCACCGAAAGAGCTTGGCAAGAGCCTGCTCTTGCCCGGTCTGCTGACAAGATGTTGCTTAAACTTGTTCAAGGAACTACGCTGTGGCAGTTTTCAACTAGGCGCCACGCCATTCGAAATTTCAGCGAAACTTCTCACAAAACTTGCTTAATACTCAGATTTAAAGGACAGCTCTGATGGCGCCGATTTCATCGTTGTTGATAGCAAATGGAGGTCATTGGCTTCCAAACTCTAGGCAAAATTCCATACTTTCTAAACCTGGGAGTTCAGCTCCAGGCTCAATCGACAACTTTGCTATCCTTGCCAAGATGCACGCCGAGGCTACTCCACAGTTTTCCTAGCCATCAAAGTTGGTAGCACCATGACCATGTGGTGCAAACCCAAAGGCCACGATCCTATCCATTTTGTTGGGACTGCCCAGCACTTGCGGGACGTTGGACAAGTGCAATTGGTCTGTATACGGCGTGGCAAGCCTCGTGCGATCATGTCACCAGAGAATAAGGTTGGATTAGGCCTGTCATCGATTTCTCAATGTCTCACACACAAAGAAAACTTCGAGAAAGTTGTGAAGTAGTGCAGAGATCAACAGTCGGGTTATGGAAGTGGGGTAGCGAACGTTTCCATGTGACGGATGCAAACAGTTAGCCAGGTCCGAGAAGCTGGAGAACCAGGGAGCGCACACGATAGGCACGGCAACAGTGCCAAATATGGCTCTAACGCAGGGGGAATTCCTGACGCCTCTGACGCGATAGGCCGTTGGTTATTGAGGTTGTGGCGCTGGGATTACCCCGCAGTGGAAGTTCGCGGGGGTTGTCTTCTGCCACACCAATTACTTCAAAGTACGAGAGACAAGTTAGGGTTCACACCCATGAAAGCGGAAGCTGGAGGCCGAGGAATTGAGGATATGGAGTTGGGTCCGGTACATGTGAAAAAAAACGCCATTGGCTGCAAGATGGAATTTTGCAGGTTACGTATTAAGGTTTTGGGGAAGTGATCGACACCATGGTACCCCCTACTACGGCACTTTCAACCTCGGACCTCCTCGCAGACTGTGGGCCCCGCCGAGCAGTGTACAGTGCGCTGGGGTCTGCTTGTGATCTCAAACTGTCTGGGTTTATCCAAGAAGTTTCATTTCTTTGCGAGCGACTAGACTACTTCAGTGATAGTTTTCACCGGCGGGTGAGGCCGTTATCTCTTGCTATCATTACTTGGAGAAAATTCTTAGGACATCAATGGACGACCTTCGAATGCCTTCAAATTTCACATCTTTACATCAACGTCCAAATTCATAAGATCGGTAGAGTAGACCAGCGCGCCAACGATATCGACACTTTCCATCATGCAATCCAAGAAGGAGGGGATCTTGGACCAAGGGTACTGGGATGACGTTCAACCAGATCCAAAATACTCCTCAGGAACAGCAGGCGCCGCACAATGGGCACTGGATATCATCAGACCCTCGTGTCTCAGCCGACGAGGCGGACGACCTAAAGAACTCATGAGAACTTCTTGGATGGATGGTCTCAGAGGATTTGCAGCATTCTTGGTCTACTGGCATCATCACCAACTCTGGGCCCACGAAGCGAGTGAAGCTATTCTGGAAAGCGGATTTGGGTTCAACAATCAGCACCATTTCGCCAGCTTCCACTTCGTACGCACATTCTTTACGGGCGGGCATTTCGCGGTTGCTATCTTCTTCGTCATCTCCGGTTACGTCTTGTCTGTAAAGCCTTTAACCCTGATACACGCTGGGGAATGGACCAAGTTGAACGACAACCTCGCATCGGCGGTATTCAGACGATGGCCAAGGCTGTATATCCCAATCATCTGCACCACATTTCTTTTCCTCACTCTTCACCACACATTCGGATTCTGGACCGCGGCAATAAAATGGGAGTTCAACTACAAAGACGGAATCTGGATGTGGTACGCAGAATTTAAAAACTTCAGCTATGTCTTCAACACCGGCGGTGAGCCATGGTTCACGTACAACCCGCACCTCTGGACAATTCCATATGAGCTTAAAGGCTCGCTGATCGTTTACACCACCGTGCTCGCACTTTCGCGATGCTCGAAACCAGCTCGATTGTGGTGTCTAGTGGGACTAAACTTCTATTATCTCTACATCGTCGATGGCTGGAACTGTGCACTCTTCGTCATGGGAGTGCTACTCTCCGAACTCGACCTCCTGGCCGAGAAAAAGGAACTCCCCTCCCTCTTCTACAGACTGGAAGCATACAAGGAGCTAATCTTCTACAACCTTTTCTTCATGGGCATGTACCTAAGCGGTGTCCCATCACACAGCAACGAGATCAAAGACCTGCGTGCAAGCCCCGGCTGGTACGCCCTCTCCTTCTTGAAACCTCAAGCAGTGTTCAACTACAAAGCATTTTATCTCTTCTGGGGCGCAACATTCGTCGTGCCTGCCATCCCACGCATACACTGGCTGAAAGCCTTTTTCGAAACTCGCTTCTGCCAGTACCTGGGCCGGATCTCCTACGCCCTGTACCTCGTCCACGGCCCCTGTCTCTGGGTGTTAGGTGACAGGCTCTATGTTCTTGTGGGCTGGGTGAGGGAATCTCATAAGGCTAATTTGGCGGGCTGGTGCAATGCGATGCCGTTGCCGAAATGGGGACCTTTTGGGCTGGAGATTTCTTTCCTGCTGCCGAACTTGGTGTTGTTACCGTTTACGCTTTGGGTTGCGGAGGTGGTGACTAGGGTATTTGATGAGCCGGCTGTGAAATTTAGCCAGTGGTTGTATAGGAGGACGATGATGGGGAAGTTATGAGTTTGTCGGCCATCACGCTTGCACGATTTTTTGTGGAAATACATAGCGGGAATTAGGGTTTGGGGAAAATAATCACGAATTTCCTTCTTCTTTCAAGACGCACTTGCAACACTGGCGAGGCAACACAACACGAAAAAGCAGTATCCAGTCTAGCAATCACAAGATGAGATTTACAATATATCTGACTGCATCTGAGGCACAAAAGAAGCGCCCGTTTTACCACCCCTCCAATCGTCGAAAGTCAAAGCCCCATCCAACCCTTTCTGAACTCAGATCTTCCTGGACCTGCCCCTGCCCGCCGTGAATCAAAAGCTTATCAAACGAAGCAGAACCTTGAGTAGTTGATATCAACAATTCTCTTGCGAAGTGTGGCGCCCCTTTTCCGGCACTCCTTAGCGGAACCCTCGGTCTCGTACCAAAGTTAGGCCCCCGCCGTCCGGGCACCAATCGCAACCCCTACAGCGCTTTAGGTATGGATCAGCGCCTTGGGGCCGCGGTAAAAACGCCACGTAAGCCACCCTTTCACTCACCGGACTGTGTGGTGGGGATCCTTGAAAATTTGGTGGACGGCGCAGTAGATCCCAGTTTAGGAGTGCGTTGCTCCTGTGCCAATCTCCGAAGCATGTGCCTCGTCGCGTCCTCCCACCACAATTTATTCTTCGATAGAGAAAGGGTGACATACTGGTAGTGCATGCACGCGTGCGCTTCCTGGAGAAAGGAAAGGGAGAATTGACGCAAAATGGTTCCTAGACGGTTTGTGCTCATTACGGCGGGGTTCCTGTTGTCCACCTTCGTGGTGTATCAATTTGTGCCAGTGAGTTTTTCTCCTATGATTTCCGGGGTTTGCGATGAATGCGAAAGAGTTGGGAATTGAAGAGCCATGAGTCTTGTGTCTTGGGAGCGAGAGAGCTTCGAAGCTCCCAATTCCTTCCAACCTTCCCAGATTTTACAGTGCTAATCAATTGCGAAGTGGACACCCCTCTCCTCGATAAACTTCGACAGCGGCAACGCCCTGCTCTCAGGCAAAGTCCCCTCCCTCTCGCACTGGAAGAATCCAGGAACCCATTCCGCCCAAGTCCAGCTCTTCTTCGACCAAGTCTTCTCCATCTCCCAACCATCACCCTACTCCTTCCCCGCGCTCGCCGAATCCTGCTCGCAAGCAACATGGCCCTCCCCTGGGAAGGAAAGATACATCAAATGCGGCGGCATGGCAGCTGGCCTGACGTCCATCATCTCACAAGTAAAAGTCTGTCTAAAAATGGCTGTCGATACCGGGTCCTCCCTCGTCCTGCCTGCCATGCCGCTCCGCGATTCCACCGATCTGACGGACTTCAACTTCTTTAATGCAGACGCTTATATGACGTACGACAAGTGGTTTGATCTCGAACATATGGTGGAGGGGATGAGGAAGGCGTGCCCGAAGATGAAGATCATTCATCCGGATCAACTGGATACAGATATCCCGGTGAAACATACGTGGAATATTGAGATCGGGGATGCACCGGGTTATGAATTTCCCGACTCTTATTTCTGGGTAGGAAGGCCGTTCAAGACGTTTTTCGAGGAGCAGTATGCGAAGAGGAAGGCGGAGTTTGAGGCGTCTGTCGATGCTGCTACCGATAATGCGAAGACTGGAATTACAGTGATTACGATTGGGAGTCCGTTCTTGTTATTCCGGATCACGGAGGACCCGACGAGACAGGATCTTGCGCTCTGGAACGACCTTTCCCTGATTGTACGGTTCAAAGAGGAACCACGGCAGGTTATTGATCGATTGTTGGGGCATATCGAAAGGCCGTTTTACGGTGTACATTTCAGGGTCGAGAAAGACAACATTTGGTCCCCGCTCGATGTCCAACTCAACGCCGATCTGGATTCCCTCGACAGAGCCTGGTCCCGGTTCGGCACCCCTGGGGCACAAAAACCGCTCGTTTACCTAGCCTGCGGGGACCCTGACCAAGTCAAGATCTTCGAGACCGCGGGCGCCGCGCGGGGCTGGGAAGTCACCCATAAATGGAAAGTTGCAGAAGGCAACGAGGAGACGCTTGCGATGATCAAGGACTTGGCGTTTGATTTCCAGGGCGCGATCGACTTTGGGTTGATGGTGAAGGCAGAGTTTTACATTGGGATTACGGGATCCGCGTTCTCGAGTACGGTTGCGAATGCGAGGGATACGACTGGACGGTATAGAGGGAGTAGCTTTGATGTTTATGACGATGAGGGGGCGCGGAGTCATTTGAATACTGATGGGGCAGCGAGTAGTTACCCTTGTTGCTTGTAGCCCTGTAGTTAAGACTTTGGAACTTGGTGGGAATGGATTATGGCGTTTGGGACGGGGCTTTGGAAAAGGGCCTTTTACATAGATAATGCTGTACAAATCGAAACATGTGTGAACCAGGCTGGGGAACTCGCAAGTGTATCAATGTCCTCAAAAGTGTTGTCTCGCATCGATGTTTTGTTTCTCTTGACTTTCGGCACTTTCCAACGTAGCCTCGTCGTTGCCTTCTCTTGCGAGCTTTTGCGGTTCTTAGCCAATAGATAAACGGTATCAAGCACTGTAGATGCAAGCCTATCGTGCTTTTTCTGAGGCTTCTGAGGCTTCTGCGGCTTATGCTGGCCGTGGAGTAATTGTTGGCGTTTGGTTGCACGAGTTACAGTTTGCGAATTCTTGCATTGGGATAAACTTAGCGAAGTGGCTTGAAAGGGGGCTTGTCCTTGTGACAACCATCACCGCGAGGCTGTAGCTGAAAATGGCAGTGCCAGATGGATTTGAATTTTATCGGACGATCTTATATGGTGTGAATTCTCCTGTGGTTTGAATTCTATTTTGCGTATCTCACAAACCTCAGAATGATGACGATTTCGGAGCGCTGGCAGCGATTTCTCCTGCCCGGCCTGGCCACCTTTGCCTCGTTTTTCATCACACTTATGTTGATAATCGTTACCTTCTCCACCGTCCACCTCACTCACTCTGGCCAATATTCAACGAAAGAGCATGCTATCTATACGGTACTCACCACCGTGTTAGCTACGCTGCTTACAGCTTTTATCGGTTCCCAACTCAAGACACTTCTCCTCCGAAAGATTGATATACGACTTCAAAGTCAAAGCTCGCTCTCTGCCTCAAGTACAGCTACTTTGGATAAACGTTGGCAAGTAATCCTCGGTATCGGACATCTTTTCACGAAATCGCAGCACCTCGATGTCTTGATCACATATTTGATTGTGGGCCTTGTCACAACAGCGATAGTCACCGGCCTCTCGCCAGGAGCAACAATCATCGCTTTTCCGTACAGTCCCAATATCACCTATGGCCCTAATGATGGCGCATACTACTTTCACAACACCGCGACAGAAACATTTGCGGACTGGCGTCCATACGATTGGGATCTAGGCAATGGTACCTACTTTTTCTATCCTGCCAATGCGAATGGTCCGACAAGAGGGGCCTTGCAGCTAGTGTCAACGATCAACAACATAAATCCAAACGTCTTTGCGTACGCGGATGATGGTGTCGCAGTTGCGCCAAGCGCTATCGGTACTCCTATCTACATCTACTCTCCTCAAGCGGCTAACAACCCCGAACTGAGTCGGTTCATCAGTCTGCACGGATCGAACATTGTCAACACCTCGCAATGCGTTCCTGTAATGGCTCGCAACCCGATTTCATGCCATGTCGGCGGCACGATTGAGATGGGCTCATTCTACAATTACACAATTCTGTCGGATGACAATCTCTGTGCCGTTGAGGCGGTGTTTCCAGTTGGACCCGATCCTACAGTAAACAATACGATGGGGAAGGGAATGTGCACTCATGGAGCCGTGGGCCAAGGAACCATTGTCTTCGGTGCTACATATACTTACATCACCTGGCTGGCGGAGTCCATGGATGTGAACATCAGCAGCACGCATCCGGGCGAAACTTGGGTAGTGACATGTTCAGTAGACACCACCACCGTTTTCGATTATCGGATGGTCACACTCGAGATCCAAAACGTCAACGTCTCTGGCTCCACATACGCCAGACTCCTCACCGGAGGCGAAGCCTGTAAGCCAGAAGTATCTATCCTAGGCCCGGAACTGTTCGCCACTGCTGCAGCCGCCAATTGGTACCCACTGCTTCAAAACTTTGGTCTTGACGGACTATTTGACTTGATTGGACAAGAAGCTGGCTTCAGAGGACCGCCGTACGCGTTCAATGAATCTCCCAACGCGCTGTCCGATGTGCTTGGACTCACTGCTGCGCTGGTATCGTCTCGGTTGAATTCCACGCTTCAACTCCCTGTCAATGGCACGGCTTATGTGATGGCAGCTCGGATCGGCAGCGGAAATACATTTGCGTTGGTCTTCGTTTTACCATCCTTAGCTTGCTGCTGCATCTTGCTATATCTGCTGTCGACTAGTCGGATGCTGAGAAGTATACATCATACCTCCTCGAGTCTGGTTGATATTCTGGAGTTGGGCAAGATGTCAACTGCTTATACTCCTGCGTATGAATTGCAGAAGTGAGTCTCTTGAGCGCCTTCTAGTTTGATGCTGATCGATTATTCTAGAGAGCCTTTTCAGTCTATCACGCCATACGATAGGACTTGAACAATAGAGAATGAGGAAGTATATATCAGTACATTATTTGATGTTTCAAGGAAACTTCGGGAACGCATCTCATTATCGACAGGTGGGACTTTAATGTGAATAACAATGAGACTAACTCTAATATTTCCTGAAATATCAGTCCGATGAGCTGAAAGGCTTGTTGCAGCAGTCATTTTTCGTTTTTTCGTCAACTTGTGTTGTGTGCACAACCACGACGACAGTCATCTCAAAACTTGATAGAAACATAAATTTCGCACGTCGAAAAGCACTCTAAAGAGCATGAAATTAGGGGGTATAGCGATCGTATATACTGGGGTCCTTGGGGCCCCTGAGATCAGGCGATTTTACGTCCGGGGGGGGGGGGGGGGTGCCTGTACGTGCGACAATGAAACAATGATATTCTTATTATGCTAGATCTCTTGCTTCTTTATAAACAAATTCACTAGTATATAAGGCTACTAGAGAGCTATGATTGTGTTTTAAGGCTGAGCTCAAACCCTACAATCAAACGAGTAATTAGAAAGAAAAGTGTGAGGTCACGTGTAAAAATCTGCAGCTACTGTAAGAAACCTTGCATAATCCAATCGACACGTTGAGGCCAGGCCCAAACCGGATTCACATCCTACTCCACCATCCTACTTCGAACCTCTTCCCAACGACTACCGGTCTTCGAGGTGTTGCAAGGTGCAGCCCAATATGTCTCTAAGCAATCCATCTGATAGTGAGCGCATCCAAGTGGCGGCTGATGCTCAGACGACGATGTGAGTCCTATGCATTATAGCCTTACTTTTCTAATCTTGACAAGGAGAAGTCTGTGTGTCCCCTGCTCGACGCTAGATATCGAAAGTCTACTACTCGGACAGGAAGTCAACCATCATACAAGTTATTTAACGCTTATGGAGTCCGCTCATAACGGCTGCGAGCTCTGTACACTCATCACAACGGCTAGACTCAAGTTTGGCAACGATTCTCTCCCGACGAAGGCAAGATTTATAGTGATGAAAGACTTGGTAGCCGGTTGTTCGACTGAGCGCATCACACCTCAAACGCCAATAATAGAATTAGCTTTCTATACTGAAGGCGAGAAGGCGAATACAAAATACTTTTCTGGTTCAATTGAAGTGTGCACAACACGGGGTATGTTTGATCATCTAGGTGTTTCAGGACAATTAACAGAACAATTGATAGATGACCCCATGTGCGACATCGTCGCGTACAGGCTTATTGAGTCCGACTGTGGATCCGACAATGGTCTACAAATTGCAGTCAATTGGCTCCAGAGATGTTTAACGAGCCACCATGAATTCTGCAACAACGTGGAAATGCCGCTACCTAAACGAGTCATCTATATAGGGCGAACTGATACTACTTCGGATCCATATTTACTAGAAACTGATAATGAAATCGGAGCATGGGTTGCTTTGAGTCACTGTTGGGGTCAGGGAGCGTCTTTCACAACCACGACAACCAATCTTTTGGAACGGAAGAGAGGCATACCGTTTGCTGACTTTCCAGCAACATTTCAGGATGCCATCACCATTAGCCGGAGGCTAGGTATCAAAAATCTTTGGATAGACTCCTTGTGCATTATACAGGACTCGGCATCAGATTGGCTGGAGCAATCGAGGCAAATGAAACAAGTATACAGTAATGCAATAGTAACTCTTGTAGCGGAGGCCTCAGAAGATAGTCACAGTGGAATCTTCACAAGCGCTAACGCTGGGAGAGCTAAACCTGTCCATGTCCCCTTCCATGATGGAAGAGGGAATTATAGCGGATCCTTGTACTCCCAAGCGTTTCATCAATATTTCGGAGTGGCGGGCTGCTATGAGCCAGGTCCATTGAGTTCTCGTGCCTGGGCGTTACAGGAGGATGTTCTGTCCCAGCGCATTCTTCGTTATGCTTCAGACCAGCTGTTCTGGGCATGCCGCACGTGAGTTAGTTGTCCATTTGTGGCTCCTCTTTCCAAGTTCTTCAAACTTCTAGCATTCTTATTTTGTGTCCTAATGTTAGATTTTGCAGTTCATTTCATCCTGAAAGCAACCCCTCTGTCTTCCACGAAAGCCAGGACATCTCTGATCCAAGGAATTTCCGCCGACGGACTCAATCCTCGGACACCGAAATCGAAAAATTTGAACTTCTCTCATTTTGGTATACCATCGTGCGCCAGTATAGGAAACGTCAGCTCACATTTGAGAAGGACAAGTTTCCGGCTTTGTCTGGGATTGCAATGGAAATGGCAGAACGTATCAAATATACATATGTAGCCGGTCTCTGGTTGGAAGATATACACGCTGGACTCTTGTGGTCGACTATTGGAACAGATTTTTGCAGAACTCCAGAGTACGTTGCGCCTTCTTGGAGCTGGGCTTGTCTCACGCAACTGCGGAGTTCCTATAGCTACCCCTATCCCACGGCTCATGACCAAGATTATTCTAGGATGAACATTGCAGAGATACTGCGCGTTGATGTTAGCACTGTTAGTGGAGACCCGTACGGCCAAGTCACTTCCGGGATGCTTAGAGTTCGTGGACCTTCAAAGAATATCACTTACTGGAATGCAAAAAACTTCAATTCTGCAGCAATGGAACTCCGCTTCGATGTTGGCAAAGAAGAGCTAGATGGTGACATTCTTTGCATGCAGATTTTGCAGGGACGAGCCCGAGATGAAATTTTTGGAGGGATCTCTGAATCAAGAAGCACTTCTTGCATTTTAATGAAGACTACGATTGAAGTAGAAGAGTACCAGCGCATAGGAGTCGCTTATATTAAGGAAGGTAGTATGGAGCTAGAATATGGGTGGGAAATGAGAGAGGTCACTGTGATATAGGGGTTTCTAGGTCTTGTACAAACCTTTTCAAGGGGTGAGCGGGTGAAAAGGGGGAGACTGCTACAACAGCGAACACCGATTTCGACAAAGTTCTCGTACTCCAACAGTCTGACCGTGATAATTTTCATAGCAAGCCTACCACTAATCAGCGTATCTTCAGATACTCTACATGCAACCGATCCAAATCATTTTCTTGAGAAAACTACTGATGGACTTAGCACAACATCTAGGGGGCGAATTCACCGCACTCTGGATACTATCTGAGGCCTCCTGGGCTTTCACAGCAAGTTCGGTCTTGGTGCAAAACTCATCAATCTCTGGGAATCTCTAACTTCTTCGATCGTCCACAATGAAGTCTTCGTGGTATTTCTCTCGTCATCAAGCAGGTCCCCCAGCCGACGGAGTGGACTTTTGTTAGTGAGACCAATGTTAATTGTTCTCCACTTTCTTCTCCAAAAAGATCCAAGCGACACCCGCCGCTCCCCCCTTTTCTCTCTCGCTTACCTATACTTTTTAGGTTGTCTACTAGTGTGTAAACGATATGGTAGGCATAGAAAGTGACGCTAAATTTTCAATATCCCCACTCACCGATGCAATCCGTCTGGACTTCAATAATATGACTCTACTATTGTGAGAGCCTGAAGACCCAATGTAAAGGTAGGAACAGTGTCGAAGTCCCACACTGGTTAGTACTGTCCGCGGGTCTTTGCACATACACTCAGGGACAACATCTCAAGATTGTCAAAAGGCAAGCCCTTAAGAGGCCGAAATTCATGCCTTGGTGTTTGTCCAAAAGACTTCGGCAAAGGTTTCGCCACCACGTAGTTTCTACCCTCCATCAATCCAAGCTGTTGATACTGCATTGGTTGCTTCCCCTTACCTGTAGTTTTGAGCCGTCTAGACACCCGAACTAGTTTGTCTGTCTGTCAACATGGACTAGAACTGCAGATAATCGATCAGAACCCACATTCGCACCCAGTGCAAGTTACCTGCGTTCGGCACAACGGAGCCAAACGCCAGCCACTAATGATAATTTTGGATTGTGTATGTATCTTAGTACTTTGGTTTTTCGTACCGTCAGGGGGCATTAGAATGAAGCTGACTTCATCATTAAATTTTCAAACAGATACTACCTGACAAATCCCTGGCTGGAGGATATTGCAGCCCGATGATTTCCATGTAAAGTCCGCTGTCATAACTCGTTTCCTCTAAGTACGTTGTTTTGTACAATACTGTACACATATTTTCCACGACCGCCCAAAATTCCCAAAATCATAAATCCCATTACAGCTCATGTTCACTTACTCGACTACTCGACTTCATGGCTTCAGAATCAAGATCACTCATTTGTGTCGATTTCGACTCGTCCTGCTCCCCCCACTGCACAATATACGACTGCGAGTACGTGATCCCATCCGCAGTCCCAGCTTGGCTAGAGTTCAGTGATTTGCCTGGTCGATTGACCGAAATATTGCCTCTGATGTGGCTATGGCTATGGCTATTGTTGACATAGTATCTATTATCCGAGTGCAGAGAGCTGCCGAGCAGCTTGGGGAAGATTCGGATGAGGAGGAGGCGGACGCTGGGCATGCAGGCGCAGATGATGCCAACGTTGATCTCAATGGTTGACCACTGGGCGACGTCCAAATCGTCCCATGTTGGGTTGTTGGTTTTGGCGAAGTGGACGAGAGATTGAAGGCGTAGAATACTGACGATGGTGACGCTGGATGCTGGTTAGTTCGGAAGGGATTGGGATGGCAGAGGAGAGCAAGACTTACAATGTGCCAACGACGAACATCATAGCGACTCCGACCTTCTTTTTCCAGTGTAGTTGAAGGTTGACCAGTTGAGACAATGGAAGACCAAGCATCCAGGCATCAAGGAGAATGCTGATCACTGCATTTGACCAGCCAAGAGCATTTACGTTCATGCAGGTCCCCTGATGTTCTCCGTCCCAGTTGTTCCAGTAGAAGTCGATTGGCTTGCATTGAAACGTGGCAATGAACACAAAGATTAAGCCGTAGCAAATATCCAAGATAACAGTGGCCCAAAGCAATCGCCGAACGATGGTTCCTGGAAAGATCCGCAGGTAGAAGAAAAGGAGGGACAGTTTCAGCGATGAAACCTCCGCAAAATAGAGGATCTCGATGGCGTAAAAGTTGTGTATAAATTCGGTGATTTGCTTAGGTGTAAGCGTCCAAATATCTCTACCTAGGCCGTTGGAAATGACACCGTGTACGGTCAATATGCTGCTGGGTACGCCAATTGCCATTGTAACAGCGATGAACAAGTCATCCATCCCGAATTCTCCGCTGGCGAGAAATTTGGACACGAATCTCAAGATCACTACTGCCCCAGTGATTACACCTAAGCTTACGCTCAAGGCATAGTAGGATTTGCTCTTGCTTCGAATTGGAGCACCGCAGACGGTCTCAGTGACATTCTTGGTAACTGGTGCCATGAGCTTTGATGTCATTCCAAAAAGATAGCCATCTGGAAGATTTACCAAGTGATTGCTTGACTGTGCAAGACTTTGTTACGCAAGTCGCTACATTCGTCTGCAATGTTGTATCGAGGCAGATACATGTTTGATTTGTGGGCGCGCATGTTGAGTTCCCAAGTGCACCCTCGAGGCATACCAGCTAAAAGTTTTTCGTCAGCTTTTGCAAATCTTGGAACGAAGGGCTTCACGCACTGCACAGGTGGGTAATTCGGTGATCACTGAAGAGATAGAACTGGCCGTGACCGAGCCGAGGAGCAAGAACAGGAGGCCTATATGTGCCTTCATGATTTCTCTTCTTGATCCGCACAGTGATTTGCGATCAGAG
The DNA here is from genome assembly GCA_002865625.1 of Hyaloscypha hepaticicola. Lineage (NCBI taxonomy): Eukaryota > Fungi > Ascomycota > Leotiomycetes > Helotiales > Hyaloscyphaceae > Hyaloscypha > Hyaloscypha hepaticicola. The sequence continues at coordinate 536,743 of KZ613484.1, forward strand.
GAAGCTTGTGATCCCAAATGGACTGATATCCTGGATTATCACGGAGTTGGGATGCAAGGCGGGGATTAAAGCTCCTGTAACAAAACTACATCTGGGACCCGCTGAGTATGAAACGTGGTCGTGGCGGGCGCTTTTTCCTTCAGTATGGGATCCAGACCGTGTTGGCCACACGGTGTGGCAGCATGAGTAGAAGCCTTCGAAAGTTCCTGAATGCCAAAACAGGCATTGCCCCGCAAGCCCCTGTGTTTGGGACATGGCTTCGGGTCCTTTCGAAGTTCCGATTTGGGGAGCCATCCCCTGTTTTCCATGTGCCAGAGCGCCACGCCGCCACTCGAGGGCGATCAGCGATGCACTCGGATATCAACCGACATTTGCCCTATTATTATCATCTTACCGAAGTTACCGAAGATCTGCTCAGGCCCCTTTTTCCCCAACTTTAGCTTAGTTAGTAGTGGTGGAAGGAACTTGCAAAAGCCAAACTCAATAGCATCGGCATCATAATCCAGTAAGGGTTAGTGATCTGAATACTTTTCATGGCAAACCATTTCCAACATTTAGAGTGTTAGGGTCGATGAAAGCAGGCTCTTCAGTAACGAAATGAAACTTCGAAGAAAATTTACGTCAAAAGATTTCCCCCTGTGCCTGAGTTGGCCCACCTTCCAATTTCGAATGCAAGTCCGCCATATGAGTGGTTGTCGCATGTGCAAGTCTCTTCGACACCGCAAATCCTTCAGGTCCCACTGTCTCAGCTGCTCCGGAGCTACTTCGTACTCGCATGAACCGTTTCCCCGCTACCGTCGGACATCGAATAGACTATCGAGTCATCTTATCTCGACTAAACGTGCGCGATAGCTTCGTCCACTTCCCCAGTCCGTGGTATTATGTCCACAGTCCACTTCGAACAAATACTCAAGATGCGCTGCACGACCGGCTGAAGTTGTTCTAGTGCATCTCTAGAAAGCTTAACTAGTACAGATGGGAGGGAGTCCGCCGACCCGGACTGCGATCGTGGGGGAAATTTTTTTTTGGGGGTGGCGTATTTGAAAAACTCGACATGTACAGTGGTCCGGCCCCCTAGAAAGAGCGTATTCTCGGCTTAGAACTAGCGGTTTTCATGCGTTTTACGCCTTTTGAATTTTGGATCCTTGAAAGTCTTCTAGATTTTGCTGCAAAAACGTGATCAATTAATCTGTGCCAGCCTAGTAGCTAATTAAAGCAGTATCTGTATCATCGACACATGGTTACCCTCAAGGTTTATTTTTCTAGCGGGGGCACTGCAACACTGCATGAATTCATCGCGCAATGGTGGCGATCATGGACCAGCGTGCCGAGTGTGGAAAGCTTGCGTCCGACCCCTTTGCACGTACCTACCGTAGCCTTACGCATAGGCATCGGGAAACCCAAGGGTTCTGCCAATCAGGGGTTGAACGTTGTTCAGGTCCTAGGGCTAGGGGACAGCATTTGCATCCTCTGAAGCCTATCTTTACGAATCCAAAGCGTGTTCAGTAATCATACATTACCCCGCATCTCACCCCTCCCTGTGCTCGCTTACTTAACGAGCTAACCCGGATCCTCTTGCGAAATCAATGGGGATTTGGATGTGAGACCAAGAAGGTGCTAGCTTCTATTAAGTAGAAAAGATCAGTTATCCTGGGGTTTTCTAGAGGGATAGCTCAACTGAGACGAAGGATAGATTGATTTTACAAAGCTAGAGAGCCCATGTTGAGATGAGTTGAGCCGCTTCTACAGTCTACATACACATTGAAGGGAACATAAGCATCCTCATTTCAAAACGATTGGCGATTTCCCTTCTCCGCCTGGATAGTCACTTTCAAAGTCCCGGATCCCAGGATCCTGGATCTACGCCATGAAAGCCCCAGTCCACCGCCGACAAGTCAAACAGATTCACATCAATTTGTCCAAGCACGTCAGGGTGTAATTCCATCCCGTATCCGCCTTGTCCGCTCATATTATGCATTGAGCCCATCGGCATTGGCATCGGAATCAGAGCGCTCGGCATCGAAACGTCATTAATACCCACGCCCAGCTGTTGTGCGGCCGCAATCTGAGCGTTTTGGGCTACTTGTGCCACTCTGTGTCTGACCGCGGATACGATCGATGGTGGTATCAATAGCTTTGAATCCCCTCCTTGACTGAACGCTACCTCGCGCGCCTCCCAAGCATCGAGTAGCATTTTGGTGAAAGCCTTGAAGAAAGGGCTGTCGCTATCTCTGTTTATGAAGACGAACGTGGTATCGTAGTTGTTGCTCATGACCTCCCAAGCACGTTCCGCTTCCTTGCTGCCGGGCCGCCTTCGCAGGTCTTGAAGAATTTGAATGTATGCCGGAAATGGGAAGTACAAATAAACCATCCACTGAAAGCGTTTGCTTAGATGTGAGCTTCTGAGACGAGTATCACATTCAAGCATGCGACATGCAAGGGCAATGGCAACATCGCGCTGCGCCTCAGTCAAAGGAAGAGATGAGTTGGTATGTCTCGAGTGATGTTCCAGGAATCGGCATTTTGCAAGATATGTGCGCGTCCACCAGATGGTCATGAAGTGAAGTTGATTCTCGGGATCACAGAATTTGAGATATTTGTCGTCTATTGTCTTCTCCAGGTTGCCAAGCGCTACAGCTTCTGAAACGACATATTCGTGCTGGTCAGGTTTGGCAATGGACTTCAGAGCCGGATTGGTGAAGTCAAGGTAGAAAGATGCGCTGCGGACAAAATCCGCCAGTTCACTGCGCACGACGACAAACAATGCGTCAGTGGAGTTCCCCTGAACTGTCGGTGGCTCCTTCATCTCAGGCGAGAGATCAGAATCATTGACATTGAGAGGAATTTTGCAGTCCCAGGTGGGAGCTAGCGTTGCCGTCTTGTGGTCGGCCATCTCGCTCATACGCGTGTCAAAGAGGACAAGTGACCACCAAAGTCTTCGGCGAAGCTCTGCCTCGAGAGGGGTGTGTTTGGATAATGCCGACTCGCTATGAATACCCATGCGTTGCGCAATGCGAATCGCAATGCCGAGCATAGCGGAGAGAGACTGGGGAACTGTATACCGTCTCACGGAGATCTAACATTATTAGATATTATCGGCAGAACTCTCGGGTAGACTCACTAAGTAGAGATATAATGCAGTCAAGCAGTTTCGATCTGCAGATCGTAGGAAACCACAGTTTATCAGGGCTTGTTGACAGCCAAATTGAAATCTGGTCGTGAGATCTTCCTTTGATGATCCGAAGATGGCCTGGCAGTCGTCCACTTCGAGGCTCAACATTGCCATACAATAGATACCAAACATGAGTGCCTCAAGAGCGGGGTTGATATTTGATACGTCGCTAGCAGCTTCTATGATTAGACCTTGCAGGCTAGGAGTATGTGTAACCTTGAGCAGCGGATTGACGTTGTCCAAGTAAACCTGCCAAAGCCGAAACATCTGCACTCTTGGTGAAGCGTATGTCAGCAGTTTCTCGCACAAGTTGATTGCAGGAAAAATGAGATGTTTTTTTTTCTTGAGGTAAGCAGTACGATAGTCAAGAATAGGGACCGGACTTTTGCCCAGCACTTACGGCTTAGGATGTAGAGTGGAGAGGTCGATGTTTGAATTCGCAAAGCCAAAGAGAAGGTGATCATTGTCTCCAAACAACTGAACCCATCCTTTGTGGGCGACTACTTCACGCAGGTCATCATATTGAGAATTGCTATCATTGTCGGAATCATTGGACTATTTCAATTGTTAGTATACCTAGCTAGCATGGACCAACACGCACGTGATGTGGTCTTACTCCTTGACTTAGGGCATGCCACAAGTTCCTAGGAGAATTAGTCATCTTCAGTCAAATTAGCCAGAGCGCATACTTGGCTTCATATACTCTTTCAGACCCGACAGTGGTTGCGGGAGACGCCCCTACTTCTGATGGATCCTCATCCGATTCATCGTTGCGATGCTTGTGGGGAAATTCAGCCCCCCGCTGTCTGGCCGGATCCGTATGTAGCGGTTCAAACTTGATGTTGTTTTGACGCAGCAGGTCTTCGTACTTACGGAGACGGTCCAGCAACTCTCGCTCGGGAAACCTGCGACGTCTTTGGCCGCGTGGCGTCAAGGTCGCCGGCACACATTGCACTCGAGATGCGGTACAATGTTGACAAGGAAATCGACGATTACACTTGACCTTCCTTTGCTGACAGCGGACACATGCGAGCACACGTTGTGGCTTCGAGGGCTGGGATTGAGAGGATGGAGAAGGCGTCAGCGACGACATGATCTGGGGGATTGCCAGCTGTGAGACTAGCAACCAAAGAAACCAGAAGCAAAACGTTACTCATCAAATGACTGCAGCGTCAATATCAGGATCAGTACATGCGCCTAAGCGTATGGTATCGTGCGGCCGTTTTTCTTGTTATCTGTTGAAGTAGAGCCGATCGACGTCGTCTAGGTAGGTAGGTAGGCAGAACCTCAGCTTACCCTGCCAAGCTAACTTTCTGGTAGGCAACAATTCACAACCCAAAACCTTCTCCACTTATCTCCAGCTAGTGATCTTCAAGAGAACCACTTTCTAAGTTTTTAGATTCTATGTAAGTAAAATTAAGGAAGATTAAAGAAAATGAAAAGCAGGAGAAGATATTTCATCACGTGACCTTGAATCGACGGGGGTTTACTAAAAGCCCGAGATCTTCTCTCTTCTTTGCCTCGGGTTCATCGCTTCTCCGTTAACATCAACGCATTCTAAATTCGCGAAGTTGGCCTTCAAACTCTGTCCGCTTCGAAAATTTGAAAATATGCTTATAAAAAGAGGTTCGCCGCTGCCCTGCAGCAGTCGTGTTGTGGTCAAGCCTCCGCCGAAAAAAATTAACTCTTCCATCGAAACTGCATCAATATCTATACTCATTTGTCTTCCCTGATCTGGCCATGAAACCAACCACAGATTCTTCTGGCTCCTCATGCGCTGCTCTTGATTCGAAAGCAGACGAGTCAGCTCACTCAGTCGACGACCAATATGAAGACGCGGAGAAGAATTACCAACCAAAATCGCTGAAGTTCTGGACCATTATCGTTGCAACGTATCTGTCACTCTTCCTCGTCGGACTGGATCGGTCCATCATTGCAACCGCCATTCCGAAAATAACCGACGAGTTCAACTCGATCGAGGACATCGGGTATGTGTACTTCTTCAGCCCACACTTTTTATCGATACGTTGCCTGTTTTTCCCCATCTCTTATAGGTTGTAACGTAAAGACTAAATCAAACTTTTTGGCTTCTAAATATCTCCATGAATCCGAAATGCTAATTGCAATATCATCAGGTGGTATGGGAGCGCCTACATGCTGGCTACCGCCTGCTTATTTCCAATCTGCGGGCGCATCTACCGACTGTACTCAACAAAATGGACCTTTATTACATTCCTTGTCATCTTCGAGGCTGGCTCGGCTATCTGCGGAGTGGCTCCTACCTCTATTATCTTCATCCTTGGACGTGCCATTGCTGGCCTTGGCTCAGCTGGCCTTTTCACTGGCAGCATGATGATCATACTTCCACTCGTCCCCCTTCGCAAACGACCTGTATTCACTTCTCTTTTTGGAGTGAGTAATGGCATTTCATCGGTTCTGGGACCTGTGCTAGGAGGCACCTTTACCGACAAAGTGTAAGTTGACATAGTTTTCTTATGTAAGCTGGCCTCTTTAGTCTTTACTAACTCGTCTCAGGACATGGAGATGGTGTTTTTACATCAACCTACCCATTGGAGCCTTTTCAATCCTTGCGATGCTCCTTTTGCTTCATATCCCATCACCCAAGCACGAGAAGCTCTCAGCTATGGCCCAAATAAAGAATCTCGACCCCCTCGGAATCTTTTTCTTCGTTCCATCCAGTGTTTGCCTTATCCTCGCTCTCCAATGGGGCGGCACTACCTCCCCTTGGTCAGCACCAAAGATCATAGGCCTCATTGTCGCCTTCGCTATTCTCTTCGCCATTTTCATCACTGTAGAGGCCCTGATGACAGAGACAGCCATGGCCCCAGGTCGCGTCGTCCTGAATCGCTCCGTTGCCGGCGCTATGGCTTTCATGTTCCTGATCTCCGGATGCTTGATGTCTATCATCTACTATCTGACAATATGGTTCCAAGCCGCCAAGGGAGACACCGCCATTCATTCTGGCGTCAGCACAATCCCAATGGTCTTGGCTATGGTTATCATGGCCATCCCGGTTGCAATCTTCACACAAAAGATTGGATACTACGTTCCAGCACTATTGCTTGCCCCTGTTTTCTGTGCCACAGGCGCCGGCCTACTGTCGACTCTCACGCCAAGCTCAAACCACAGCCACTGGTTCGGATATCAGGTCCTTTTCGGCTTTGGACTTGGTTGTGGCTTTCAGACTTCCACGCTCGTTCCACAGACCGTTTTGAAACGCGCGGACGTCCCTCTTGGCATGGCTATGGTCTTCTTCATGCAGCAGCTCGGCGGCTCTATCTTCCTTTCTGTGAGCCAAAATATCTTCGCCAACAAACTTGTGAACCTCCTCTCTGGGGTTGCGGGCCTCGACGCTGAAGTCATTGTCAACACGGGTGCGACGGATCTGCGAAGGGTTGTGCCGGCGAGCCAGCTCAGAACTGTTGTTGACGCATACAGTTACTCACTAACTCGAGTCTTCGTCATGGCTACCACCCTGAGCGTAATTATGACTCTGGGAGCCTTGGCAGTGGAGTGGAGGAGCATCAAAGCTAAAAATAGCTCTGGGGAAGGGAATTCGAAGACTAAGGAGGCCAAGCTGGAAGATAGCATGGGCGAAGCTTAGGTCGGAGTAAATTGAACAGCAAAAGTGATTGAAATGAGAAGAGATATTAGATGAATTATAGAAAGCATGACTCATAGAAGTGTCTGATAGGAAGAGAGTTGGGTTAACATCACCAATTTTGCATATAGAATATCATCCACTCCATCGAGGCTTGCCTTTCATATTTGATAGATACTCTTCCCCATAGTGCACATATAAATGAGGCTACCTGATTGACATCGGTGTACCAGGTACAATTTGGAATGTTGAAAGAACAGAATAATTGCATGGAATTGAGAAACAGGAGTGAATTAGAAAGGAACAATTGGTTACCTTACCAGTACACCCTGCTCACCGTTACTATGTCTTCAAGTCCCGCTTCTCCGGTGCACGAAGAGGCAAACTATCTATTGGCGATAGCAGCTCCTTACTTTTCCGCACCACATACCTCTAGATTTTGGCGGATGGCGCGCCAAACTCGTTTTTTGTCAATATAGCAGCTTTACATGGGCAGTTCTCCGAGGCTACCAGATCCAAGACAGGTTTTGGAACATGTTGGTATGCTTGATCCCCACGCTGATACTGCCGACAGACTGTCTCTGTGTTTAATTCCCAGATCTTCGGATGAATAGCTGTTTATTAGCGAATTGTGATAGATTTCGGATACTGTACCTGTTTCTTTATCCCTGTACGATTGCACGGAGTGGGTCTTGAATCCCATTTGCAAAAGGAGCGTTTCACATTCGTCGTCTTGGCAAGCTAAAGCAGAGGGATGTTAGCTTGAATATATGTATCAGAGTGATTGTACAAAAATCCACCTGGATTCTACTTCAGTTGCTCGCGGAATTTGTGAAGTGTAAGACTGGTAGTGTCAGGTTGACGGTACGGGGTGGAGGAAATGAAGGTCCCTACATTAAACTTTTTAGCGAGTTTGAAGTTCAAACTCCAAAAGAGCTTGACAGGATCCTCGCAGTGAGAAAATTGATAGCATTCGATTGTGGAGATGTCGCTTGACTATTTGTTGATCGACTTATCGATTCGGTATTTCTGCCGCAGTGGTGTAGCATCGTGTTGCTTTGATGGAAAACTTTGTGAATTTTCTACATTTGATCCATTCCCGGCATACCTTCCATGCCTCCTATCTTTGCCCAGAACTTATCAAAGTCTATTCCTTGGGACTCAAATAATGCTTGAGCCTTGGCCATAGTTTTCTGTTGCTGCTCTGGGCCAAATCCTCCAGGTTGAGACGACTCGAACTGGACCAACTCAATCCACCGGAAAAACAAATTCTCTTTTCCCATTGCGGTTAACTCATCCTTGAAAGCAACGATCTTCCTTCTACCCTCCTCTTCCTTCGCACTTCCACCAGCACTCGCAGTCTCAATGACCATCCAGCCGAACTCCTCAGTCGGCACCAGAATGGTCGTCTTGAAATCCTCAAATGATAGAGTTCCCTTATCTGCCAATTTCGTAGCCGTGATCATAGCCTTCCAATCCAGATCCCACTCGTTATTCAACATTAAGTATCCTGTCTTCTCACTCATCCAGAGCGGATCCACAGCTCTCCCAATAATCCTCATGACCTCATCTTGGCCCGATCCTTCCTCCGTGGGGTTCCCGATAAGCTCGTCCCACCTCTTGCTCCTTCTAACAATTATCTCCTTATCACTGAAACCCACGATGAATCTCCAAGTAACCGGATTTCCATACTTTCTGCCCGCGAAAAAATCCCGCGGCCACGGCCATATAAAAACGTATAGAAACAAATCGCACATAAATGTCATCGCCCTTCGTAAAATCTCCCATATGATGTCATCCAATGGCGTATTTTTGGTATCCATCGTCATTTCATTGGTTTTGCCAACCATGGAGTAAAGTATGTTCAGGTAGAAGGGCCAGATGGTTCGAATGCGCCACATTATTAAACCAATGATAGCCAAGTTCATGGCGACTGGAACGAGAAAAATTTTACGCTTGAAATCGGCGGGTTTGAGGTCAAGGTGGGTGATGTAGATGTGCTTTGGGTCGAGGGTAGAAAGGAAAGGGGAGAGGCTGTCAGGGGCTCGTTTGAACGGAGCTGGCGGTTCGAGGCCGCTGGTAGAGGAAGATTTCAAAGTTGAGATAGAAGTTTTGAAGGCTCGCGCCTTCGCTTTTCCTTTTGGAGGCATTTTGCTCTCTGGTTGTACTTCCGACGATCCGTGAAGGTTGAGTTTTGCGAAGTCGCGATTCGCGTCGTCGCCAATGACAAATCTCGGCCACCGTAGTCAATCAAAAAAGTTATGGGATTTCTCAGATCATTCCATCGCCTCTCACCATCCATTGAATCAACGATGCGAGGTCGCAGTCTGCTGAAGGTGGGTAGCTCTCTGAAATCATTATGCGACCCAACTTAATTGTATCCAGGAAACCTCGAGTCCATCCTTGTGCAGCTTTTGTGCTCACAGGTTGGGCCAGGATCGAAAACCATCCCACGTTCAAAGACGATTCCTCCAATCGACCCGGTCTGTGGCGAAACCACCTGCAGAAGCTGCTGCTATTAGAGAAGAGGAGAATAATGGTCCTCCAGTGCCTGCCTGGGGCCGTCCCGGTCCCGTAGGAGGCAACCTATCTGGCCCTACTCCTTCCTGGGGCCGTTCATTTGGCAATGGGGCCATACCCTCGGCAACGGCAGGTCCTGCGGGCAGCTCGCAAAGACCAAGTACTGATACAGACGGGACTCCTTCCAGCTCGGCCCAATCAACCCGTTCACCAGCTCTAGATGACCTCTTACCACATGAACGGAGAGCACGAGAGCTTATGTTCGAAAAAGAGTTCAAGACACAACAAAGACCATTAGGAAACATGGTATTAGGACTTGGGCCGGAGGCAACTCGTGCTGGAAGACCTGCGCCGTGGACTAGGACTACAGCTGAAAGAATGGAGCTTTCTGAGCGGAGATTGGAGCGTAGGAAAGCCGTGGAAATGGACGAGAGACGAAAAGCTGGACAGAGAATAACCAACACTAAATCAAATCATGTTATGGGTGACATGGATTGGAGGCCCCCACCCAATAACAGGGAGTTGAACAATACAGGGGGGCGTATTTGGAGCATGCCGAGAAGACAACAAAATCAAGAAGAACGAAGACCATCGGAAAATGGCTTCGAGATTGGTCGGGCACGGAGGGAAGAGCAGTCACGATCAGGGGGTTATACGCCTTTGGGAAGCAGGTCTATACTCGGTGATAGAGCAGGAATGACGAGATACGGAGAAAAGCGATTAGTTGGATCAAGAAATGAGGACAGCAGCTTGTTTGGCCGAGAGGAATACCGATCGCAAACGGATGCCTGGAATCAGCGCGGCAATCGGGATCTTGCTTCAAGTGCTCCTGCAGACACAAACTCCGATCTTGCTTCGAATGGCTTTTCTCCAAGGCCTCCAGAGGAGGATCGAACGCCGGTGACTTTTTCACCGATGGCACCGGCTCCCCAAAGCGCGCCTGCTGAAGCTAAAATTCCCGTTCAAGCTCAAATTATCAGGCAGGAAGAGGAGTACAGGCCCCCTCGCGAGAGGAAGGAAAAGAAAGCACGGAGAGGATTTTCGGAGCAGTCGAGTTATGAGCCAGCACCAAAAGGCAAGAATAAAGACAAAGCTCGGAGAAGGGAGAGATTTGTCCAGAATGAAGAAGATGAAGCAGAGCAAGAAGAAGCACTTGCCAAAGCGGAAGCAAAGAGACAACGAAAGCTGGAGAAGGCAGCCAAGAAAGCTGCTGCCCCGACTCCTATGCTGCTGCCAGAATATATCAGTGTTTCGAATCTGGCTGTTGCGCTCAAAGTCAGGCTTGAGGATTTCATCACCAAGATGGAAGAGCTCGGGTTTGAAGAAACGAGTCACGATCACATCCTGAATGCAGAAAATGCTGGGCTCATTGCCATGGAATATAACTTTGAGCCGATCATTGACCGGTCCGAGTCCGAGGATCTCAAGGCAAGGGAGCCGCCAGCGGATCCCTCTGTGTTACCTCAAAGACCTCCTGTTGTCACGATTATGGGACACGTTGATCACGGAAAGACTACGCTTCTCGATTGGTTGCGGAAGTCTTCGGTCGCTGCCTCTGAACACGGTGGCATTACCCAACACATTGGAGCTTTCTCTGTTCCAATGCCTTCAGGGAAAATCATCACCTTCCTTGATACCCCTGGCCATGCAGCCTTTTTGAGTATGCGCCAAAGAGGTGCCAATGTCACAGACATCGTCATCCTAGTTGTAGCTGCAGACGACAGTGTCAAGCCTCAAACAATTGAAGCCATCAATCATGCTAAAGCTGCTAAGGTCCCCATCATCGTTGCCATCAATAAGGTTGACAAGGAAGAAGCCAATGTCGAGCGTGTCAAGCAAGATCTTGCTCGACATGGAGTTGATGTTGAGGATTTCGGCGGTGATGTGCAAGCTATATGCGTCAGCGGCAAGACAGGTCAAGGCATGGAGGAGCTTGAAGAAGCTGCTGTGACACTGTCCGAGATTCTCGACATGCGTGCGGAAAAGGATGGCCAAGCAGAAGGTTGGGTTCTCGAAGCAAGCATCAAATCTATGGGCAAAGTGGCGACTGTCCTTGTACGACGAGGCACCATGCGACCAGGAGATTTCATTGTTGCTGGCAAGACCTGGGCCAGGATTCGTTGTCTTCGAAACGAAGCAGGTGTCGAGATCCATGAAGCTGGACCAGGAACGCCTGTTGAGATTGATGGATGGCGTGAACAGCCACTTGCAGGTGATGAAGTTCTCCAAGCACCGGATGAAAGCAAAGCCAAAAGTGTCGTTCAATACAGACTTGAGAAAGAAGAGCGAGACAAAATGGCCGAAGACATGGAAGCCATTAACGAGCACCGCAAAGCCGAGCAAGAGAAGCGTGAACGTGAAAAAGCCGAAGCGCTTGCTGCTGCTGAAGCCGCCAAGTTACATAAAGAGGGGATCGAAGTGCCTGAAGATACCAAAGACACCAAAGAAACCAAATCCAGCGGTCCGAAGGAAGTATTCTTCATCGTCAAAGGCGACGTCAGTGGCTCCGTGGAAGCAGTCATCGACTCCATCGCTGCACTCGGCAACAAAGAAGTGCATCCTCACATCCTCCGTTCTGGCGTTGGTCAACTTTCTGAATTCGACATCGAACATGCAGCGGCTGCCAACGGCCACCTTATCAATTTCAACACTGTAGTGGAACCACATATTTCACGCCTCGCTGAAGAAGCGAAGGTCAAGATCATCGATCACAACATCATCTATCGGTTAGTGGATGATGTTAAGGCGGAATTGAGCAAGCATCTCCCGCCACTCATCACGCAACGCGTTCTTGGTGAAGCAGAAATTGCGCAGATCTTTTCGATCAATGTCAAGGGACGCCGGCATAAGAATATTGCAGGTTGCAAGGTGAGGAATGGGACAATTGCGAAGACGGCTAAAGTCAGGGTATTGCGAGGTGGTGAGAAGATGTTTGATGGTTGGTTCTCCTAATCTCCAATATATGCAAGATAAAACTCTAACGTCATACAGGCTCCCTGGCTTCTCTGAAGAACGTCAAGAAAGATGTACAGGAGATGAAAAAAGGAAGCGAGTGTGGTTTGGGCTTCGAATCTTGGACTGATTTCCAAGTTGGTGATCAAGTCCAATGCTACGAGGAGAAGGTAGAGAAGAGATACCTGTGATTGTACATATAGAATTGTGTCTTGTAAACGGCATGGGATGTATACGGGTTGCATAGGGGGCGTTCTTAGGTGCCGATAGTCTAGATTCGTCTTTGCGATAGTGTCTATAGACTCCGCTCTAATGCTGCTTTTCTCTTCCTTAGATACCGCTGGAACTTTTTGCAAGCCTACCACCCAATGCTCCGATTTAGACTTCCAATCTCCCAGTTTCCTTCAGACCACAATATTCATCGGTTCCCCTTTCGCCCAGCTCTCAATATTGCTTGCCACCGTTCCTCTCAACTTCTCAATAGAACTCGTCGCCCACCACGCAATATGCGGACTCAACACCAGTTTCCCGTTCAATTCCCTTCCCTTCTCTCCTTCTTTTCCACCAATATTCTCCCAATCCTTCCATTCCCTAGCCTTCTTTACCAGGACACTATTCTCCACTCCTGCCGGCTCCTCCAAAAACACATCTGTCGCTGCACCACCTATCTTCCTTTCCTCTAACGCTTTTACTAACGCCTCTTCGTCGACAATACCACCGCGCGCTACATTTATTAGGAGAGCGTCAGGACGCATGAGCGAAAACTCGGGGGTCGAGAGGAGGTTGGTAGTGGATGGGGAGAGAGGGAGACAGAGGAAGAGGTGGTTGATTGGCGGAGAAGATCATTGAAGGGGAGGTAGCCGGGAAGAGAGGCTGAGGTAGTGTCTTTGCGAGAGGCAAAGTAGACTGTCATTCCTAGTGCGAGGCAGAGGGTTGCAACTCGTTTCCCTATTCAACCATCAGTACTGTTGTTTTGGGTGGAAATCACGTGGGAATCACGAGTCTCTCCTTTCCTCAAACAAAGCATCTCATAATCGCATCGCCAGACTTCGAGTGAAGGAAACTCAAAAGATGAAAACAAAAGCGAGAGGAGAATAAGGCGTAGAACGCACCTAGTTCTCCGCCCCCCAAAATCCCCACCACCTCCTCTCGACACGTCCCTGGACAGCCACCAAACTCTCCCTTCAAACTCCACTTCTTGACCCACTCATCTGTGCCCACAGTAAGCTCGTGCATACCAATTACATTTCTCCGCAGTGCGAAGAAGAGAGCGAGGGCGTGCTCGGCAACGGCTTCAATGGAGGCAGCTGGGACGTTGGTCACGAGGACGTTATGGGCTTGGCACGCGACAAGGGAGATCATGTCGGTTCCTTTATATAATCAGTTTCTATTGGTTTTTGGTTTGTAGATGGATAGAAGAGAGCGTTGAAGGGAGTGAAGAGGAGAAAAGGGGAGCGGAAGAAGGGGTTGGGGGCCGAAATTGCGGGGAAAGCTTGGAGGAGACAAACCGATAGCTAGGACAGCAATATGCTTCAATCTCGGACATTGTTCCAGGATCTCCTCAGTAATTGGTATACGAGTCGTTATCACGACATCTGCATCTTTTATTCTCTCGACTATTGTCTCTATATCGGAGGTTGTGGAGGGATATTCGGTATACGTGTGCTTGAAAGAGGGCGAGAAGGTGGGCGAGGGGGTGTGTATACCGTCGAGGCGGACAACATTGATTATTTGTGAGGAATGCATTGAATGTGAGGTTGTATGATGAGGACGGGAGGGAGGTGAAGATATAACTCGAAAATTTGAGGCTGAAGTATAATAAGTATTGAGATTGTAGGTACCGAGGGTATCAAAGGGTGATGTGAAGATGAGTAATCTTGTTGATTTAAAGGCGTGGGTCACGTGGCGTTGGTGAAGCCTGCCTAAGTTATAGTACCCCTTTCCGCTTTGGGAAAGAGAGACTTGGACACAACCTGTTTTTAAATGTTAGTCGTTGAGTTGGACTCAGCTGACCGAGTCGAAATTGTGATGTTCCCAAAGACTTCTCGGAAATGCACGAGAAAAGGGGGGAAGCCCCGCCTTGCCTGCCCTTCACACCTCCTCTCCAATATTGGCAAGGCTTCCCAGATTTGGAAATGCCGAGGCTGCAGAAGCAATCGCAGAAGTCCTGCAGCACTGGCGTACCCCAGCTGCTTCAATCCACAGCCTGATCTTATGTGCCATATTATGTGCCATAAGTAGGTGTATCAATCATTCTGAACGAAATTTGCCTTCCTCCTGCTGATTTTGAAAGAAGCCCTCTTTTTGTTTTCGCTTGGAGGATGCGTGACTAGGTCTCAGTGATTCCATTTCACTCGTACTGCAGGCACTGCCGCCTTCAGACGAATTATGGCCGCATTCTATCACCTTAGACTTCAAACCATGATGACTATTTTGCCTGGCTTGTCAGCTTCATGCACTGGAAGCTTGTCAATGAGCCTTGTTGTCTTCGATTTCTACTCCCTCTATTATCCGTTGCCGATAACACAGGTATTCGTAGCATGCCCGACTGGCTCAATCCAGGTTCAACAGGTCCAGGCTCTCAAATACCAAATACACCCACTTGCATGCGCATCTCCGTCGAAGGTCAATACGGTTAGAGTTGGAAAAATGTACAGGACTGCACAGTATATAGATGCAACCACCATATAATTGGGATCTGCAGTTCGCATGGAGATCAGATCGACAGAAATTGTGTCTGTAAGGGGCTCAGTACCTCGATCTGTTCGGCGGCTTGCGCAACTCCAGTCTATAATAGAGAATATTTGAACTGGCTCTACGCGACTTGTATTGGCTATTCTGGTTGGAACGATCCAGGCTCGGCTTCCGTCGACACTCTTTCCATCGGCAGCACAGCATCTGGCTACAATTCCGAGGGAATCAATACTGAGAAATCGTACGACATTGAACCCACGTATGCAATCCCGAGTTGTGTTGACCCTTCGGATTCATGCTAAGGCGGCTATGCCGCTGCTTGGGCCAACTGCATTGTAAATTCCAGCGAGGTTTATTTGGCAGATGATGGTTACACTGTGGACTATTACTCCAAAAAATTCGATTCTGTTGTATCCCTGGATAGGAACTGTGCTTGTGGTTCTGTCTACGACAATCGATGTTCAGGCATGTGAGAGCGATGTATACTCTTTACAACACCTGGCTCAATAGAACCTGCGCAGGGGCTTCCTCGTTTGTTGGCATGCCTGCAAATTGGGAGGTTAACTTGTTGATTATCGATGGGATCAACTATTTTCCACTCCGTTCGGCAACAATGCCTATATATTCAGGATTACTATTCCCTTTCGCTGGTTTCGTTTTAGTCTGCGGACGTGAGTAACTGCTGCTTCAACCTGAGCTGAGGGTGAGCATACCTGAGCAGATCCTGGAGATGATGACCCATGACCTGTAAAACGATGAAAGCCACGCTCTAGAGAGCTAAAACTATAGTGCAACCAGTCAAAGTTGTCGTGTCGGAACCACTCCTGAGTCCTTTCACATGTGCTACTCACATACTGTTGTGGCCGTCGGTTCTCAAAATGCTTGGCGCACGTTCGGGGGAGGCATCAACCAATGGATCTCGAAACCCAATCGGTTGGCAACCAATCAAATCACTATGGTAGTTAAACTACCTCGAGTGCTTAGCTCTAACTCTGAGTTTGGAATAAGAAGCAAGTCAGGGTGTCGAGTTCAAGTTCAAATGCACAGGCGTCGAAGTCTCTACTAGTCGAGAACAGGTGCACCGCACTGGGACAAGGTCACAACCCCGAGAGGGAGAATAAAAATTGAAAACGCTGGCATCTTGATATATAACCTCTATTCTTCTTCTAACTATTTTATCCTCCCATTTATACTTTTCCGTGTACTTTAAGCATCTGGAGCTCCACGCAGCTGGCCTATTAGACAGGTAAGAAATGGACAAAATAAAGTCCCATTATACGCTGGCTCCACTAGCAGCACCTATATTGAATTAGTCTCTAACCGTAAGCCACTCCATTGAATGAATTGCTTACCTGTAGCTGAAAATAGAGTCCAAATAGCAGCAATCGCTGGTAGATTGGGCGGACAGTACCTAGGGCACCATTAGCAAGATCTACAGTGGGTGGACATAAGTCTGCGCGATTGGGCTGTTTTACACCAAAATGCCCCTGTAACACTTGAATATTTAAAGGGTTTCCCGGGCCAAGATTTGCCCTAGATTTGAGGACTTCCTTCGTATTTACAAGGCGATCGCTTCTACCTCCTTAGAATTTTACATTTTATCCTCTTTTAGACTATAAAGTAGGATAATAGCGAGCACATTTATAGATTTATAAATTTATTATATAAATAAGCGAGAAAATCGAGAAAATCAAAAAGTGAAATCTAAAAAGTTATATAATAACTGTAATTACTATTTCAGAGAGCTGGCTTCAAGTATGTATTAAAAGAGACTATTATTAATCGTTACCTCTAAGGAATATGTTTTTAATTAATAAGGGCGCTGAAATTCTTTGATTTAAAAACGGCTGAAAACGCCGGGGATCGGCCCTTGATCTCTCTTTTTTGCGCTCCTCGATGAGATCTTGCCATTTCCGCAGTGCCCATGACTACTACGAAATCGTGGCATTCCATCCTTTAATTCTAATTGAACTTGCCTCGCATTGTTGAGTTATGGCGAGGATATTGAGCTTTTTGGCGATTTTTCTTTCGAGTGAATTGGTGCCAGTCTGGGGAGGCTGATAGCCAGCAAGGAGAATCTGGGCTGTGCGTATAGGGTGTCGCAATTTTGAGGCTATGGCTAGCGGATTCTGCTTCTCGAGACTGCGAAGTTGACTTCTGGCCTGGTTGAGTTCTCCGCGCAAACCATTGAGGTGTATGCTTTCGGCTACTTTTGCTGCGGTTGCAGCAGCGTGTCCTTCTGTAGCATAGTCCCTGAACGTCGAGAATTCCAGTGATAAAGGCGGAAGAACCCTCCCTTGCGTTTGACAGCGGTGGTCGCGAGCAGGAGAGCGACCATCCTCATAGAACCTCGCGTCATCGCCTGAGCCTCCGCTACCACCACCCGCAAACTGCTTGACTGCTTCTTGAACGCTGTCACGGTTTTTGAAAGGATATCGGCACAAAACGGTCAAGTTTCCCCCTAGACTTCTCAGTGATTGTACTGCAAAGCTGCAGGCACTCAAAAGTCTGCGACACTGATCTCGATATTCGCGTGCTTATACACGAAGTCCATTGAGGCTATCCGGAAGCTTTTGAAGATAGTCGTTGACTCCGAAGACTATCCACGAACATGCAGCGATGGCGAATACGAACCAAGCGAGCCACATAAGTGCTCCAGCATACATCATGAGGGCATCGTGGCCGCCAGGAGCCTAGATCGGTACGCTAATATTGAAGAATCTTTGTTGTCTGGCATAAGTGACTGCAGAAGCCATGCTATTGAACGGTTAGCTGGGAAGGTTATTAAGGTGCAGTTGTAGCAACTTACAAGTGGGCTGATACCAGGTGCAGTATAGTTTCAGCAAATAAAGTTGATGCAGCTGCACCCGTATACATTGTAGCTTCCGCTTCTCTTGGCAGGAGATAGAGCATCACCATCCACGCAAGTCTGGGCTTCGTACACCAGAGCAAGACCAACTGGCCAACATTGACTGATGCGAACCCGGGAGTTCGCTGGATTAATACAGCGTTGATTGCATTGCTCAAGACATGTAATGAAATTATGAAAATTCCAAATGCGAATCGGGTCTGCCGAGCAATCCACATGTCACCATGAATATAATCGACCGCCTCCCCAAGATTGGCATAATGACAGCCATTATTATGTTCCCGGCTGCGAAAGCACCTAATGATGCACCTGCAGAGGGACAGTGAGGGGCCACAGGTGTTTGAACAGCTCTCCGACTTGCCGTAGCGGATTTTTGGTTCGGTGGCGACCAGCTGACGTTCCAATGCCAAGGGATAAGATCTTCTCTCAGAGGATGGAGAAAAATAGAACTCCAATCAGCAGGAAGGCTACCCGTCCAGTCATTGGTCCAAGAACACGTATTGGACATCCAAGTCGCGAGGTCGTCCCGTCCCCAACAGTAATTACAGCTGTTCGAACATGTCTGTCCGTACTGGATGGATGTGCAGAATTCTGGCCAGTCAACAGATTCTGTTGGCTGGGCGCAACTGGAGGCGGATTGACATCGAACAGTCGTATTTTGCTCGTCAAGAATTCGATTCACGGCCTCGCAGCATCCTGTATTAGCAGTACAAGTCAGATATGTAGCGATTGGGGCCTGGGTCAACAGCCAATACGGGACATTGTCGATGACAGGGAAGTCCCCATTCCACCCGTTGAATTTGGAACACATAGAGCTCATCCATTGCATCAAATCCCCTTGTTCCGATGATGGTTGGCAATCGTTACTACAAGTCGTTCCGTAATGAATGGTATTGCAGAAGGTTGGCATGCTGATGCATGGTGTTGATGTGCATTCCCCCTTTGTTTGGTCGAGCTCACAGCAGACTGTTGAAGAGCTGTTGATGGACTCGGTTAGTGTTTGTTAACACGTCGAGTCCATACAACTCAAATAAGCAGGTATTGTCGATCAATTTTCTCTCTTTTCTGCTTCTCATCCAGTTAGCAAGCTTGCCGCTCTTGCTCAGGCGCTAATCACCCTCGGCTCAGTCAATTCACCTGAGCTGTATGAGTAACCTGAGCAACTCACCCGAGTACCCTGAACAACTCACCTGAGCGACCTGAGTATACTGAGCAAAATCTATCACATCGTCACGTGTTTTGACTTCTCGCATTTTACCCAAGTACACTTGATCTGACTTCCGTTCTCTCATATCATTTTCGTCAAGTTTTGATGAAAATGTTCAAGGAGCCCAAACAAGTTCCCAGATCTTAAAGTAGACACCTCCAAAAAAAAAATGTACTCAGTGCTTTGCCTACGGTGTAAGTTGGTTCAATAAGACGAGAGGAACGGCGAGTAATCGGGAGTTAAGGAATGTTAATGGTTTTATATAGCATGCGAGATTTCTAAAGAGTAGAGAGGGACTAGGAAGGTTCTTTAAAGGAGTAACAGCGAGAGTTATTACCACGATACTAGGCATAGCTATTTATTAGTCTGCATACGAGGCGTGCAAGTCAATTTAACCCCTCCCCTTCTCAAATCTAACTTCAAATATCAATATAGGGCTTACTTCATCCGCCATAACGATTCAGTGGTCTAAGACGCACCTCAAGATCCACGACCTTACGAGGATCTCTATACCGAAAAAGCATCACTTCTAATACATCTCCGATCGACTTTAGATTAGATACCTCCGGCGTCTTCAAATCTCACGATTCGGTTCGGATTACACAAAAGCATCCACATACATAACCCCCCTCCACCTACCCTCCGTCTGTACATGTCTCTTCTTCTACTACTAGATCTCTTTCCGGGGCTGTTACTCTCTCACGTTTGTTTTGGTTCTGGCTCGCTGGCTACATCGAAGCTAGTTGGGGGATACATGGCATTTTGACTTGATTTTCTTAATCTGATCAATGGTGCGGTGCATCGCTGCGTGCATGGTATTTTCGTTATCCAGCATCAATGAGTAGCTTGTGGGGAAGGGAGGAAGTGTGTTT
Organism: Hyaloscypha hepaticicola; assembly: GCA_002865625.1. Taxonomy (NCBI): domain Eukaryota; kingdom Fungi; phylum Ascomycota; class Leotiomycetes; order Helotiales; family Hyaloscyphaceae; genus Hyaloscypha; species Hyaloscypha hepaticicola. The sequence continues at coordinate 556,651 of KZ613484.1, forward strand.
AGAGCCAGCATAGATGAGAGAAGAGGAGAGGAGATACTGTTAAGGGGAGGCATCATGAAATGTGTGATGTGTACTTGTAAAGTAGGCAGACAGCTGGGCGTACATCATCTTCGCCAGAATTTCCTCGACTCGTTGGATGGGCTGTCATCGCATCTTCTCTTGGTCCTTTTCTCAAACCGATTGACCTTAAACTCAATGTACTGAGGACTGGACTGGTTTAACGATATTTGGTGTCTTAGGAGACATCGAAGTTCCGAGGCTTTCGAGGTGGTTATGTGTCTCGAAACATCTTCGAGAACAGCCTCCACCGAATGAGGTGCATATTGCCAGCAATTCTTTGGCCCAAAAGGAACATAGTGATTTTGCGTGCAGGTGGTGAATGGGCTCGCCCCATATGTAAGCATGGTTTTGAATGACGCTGCTGCGTGGACAGCCATTTCGATGGATGTAAGTCAAAAGGTGTTGCCATGGGCTGTTCCCTTGCCAAAGTTGATTTGGATTTGCACCGTATCTCAACAGCAGCTCGACCATATCGTGAGACCAAAGGGGAGGTGGATCGTCGCGTTCGGGGATGACCGCGTAGTGCAGCAATGGAACCTCATGCTGACCCAGGACCAGCGACTTGTCCTCCTTCACCTTGCTCTCAATGTAGGAGAGAAGTCCGCGTCGCATGGCTAGTCCCATAAAGTTTCTTTGCCATATCCGTAATTTGTCGCAGGTTATCCACAACTCGCCAGGATCCAGAAGGAAATAATTGGAGAGAATGTATTGACCTGGCTCCTCATTCATTCGCCATTTCTTGTACCCACAACGAGAAAGTTCATCAATGATTGTCGAATATCCAAATTTGCCAGCGGCCTCCCCTACTCTAGCATGTACCATCGCGTCAGTCATTGAAGTCCATACATCTAAGTTGCTGTAATGTTGCAAAATTCTAATCACGTTTTGAGTCCTGAAGACTTCCCTCTTTAACATGGTAACGTACGCCATTGCTATAGACAGGTCGAGATTGAAGTCGGAGCTGATGATTGCGGTTGAGATGAGAGTTCTCGCACCTTTCGTCTCAAGAAAGTCCCTCACGGTTCTATGCAGGAACTGAACCGTTGCGCGTGTTTGAAAATCGTGTATTTCCAGAAGCCCGCCGCAGTGGCTTTTCAAGTGGACATCCAGTCGTTCATTTCGAGAACGAATTTCGGGGTCGTTCATCGGCTCCCAAACATCAATGAGCATGCTCTGAGGCGTTGCCATAATTGCAAGTTCCATTTCGAGAGCAGTAATCTTGAAATCACTAGATTTTCTGAGCAAGTGTCTATGAATCTGAAATATTCGGGCTGCTTACTCTCGGTAAAGAGGCTCAACATTATTCAACATGTGCGTAAAGAACGTGTTTAAATCCGCTGGGAGGTCGGAAAGTCGCCTTCGAAGATCGTCAATGCCATCGCGATTTCTGAGCCCATCCAAAAGTGATTTGATAACGAGCATAACCCAGAGAAAGACACCAGAAGCCTTTGCCACGACTTCATTCACCAGTTCTGCAGCATGATCCGGCTCAGCTTCTCTGAGCAGACGCATTCTCTTATGACCTTCCAGCTTGTCAAAGACATAAGTCTCTATATCATGGAATGTGAGGTCTTGCAGACGAAGCAGAGGTAGTCCCATGAAGGCCTCATCGAAGACCACCCAAGGTCGACTGGAAACACATAGTTTCACATTGGATGCTCCCGACGATATGCCTTTGAAGAATTCAGCCATTTCCTCCTGGTCACCTTCATATTCATCCAATCCTTCGATGAAAAAGCAAACCTTCGACGATCCAGGGAGAAGTGCAATCCAACACTTGATAGCTGCATGGAGTGCTGATAATGAGAAATAGTGGTCGCGACCAGTTCTGCAAGGAATCGAGGAAGATGAATTCTTAGCCCATTCCTCAGGAAACACCCTACGAACTAGATTTGGCCGCAGTTGTAAGGCTTGGAAGAGGAGAGATCTGAGAAGTCCTATTTGTGATCGCTGAATTGGAGAACCACTGCTCCAGAAAAAAAATCCGGCAATTTCGAGACTCGAGTTACCAGCCCAATGACTGAGATCCTGGCGAGTCTTTTTGTCGTTGAAGATATATCGCATCAATGTCGACTTGCCACTGCCTGCCTTACCACTGATCCAATACAGTCCACTTCCAGTTCTGAGCCATTCTACGAAGTTGCTCCAACGACAATCTTCTTGTTGAGAGTCTTGCAAGACCCATCTGAAAGTTTGGCGATGGGCTTCAGGAATTGCTTGATGGCGATCGTCAATCAGCAGAAAGTAGAGGCTTTGTACCATTTCGATCTCGATCGTTTGCTCCTCCCATAACGCGAACAAAGGCGAGGAATGAATTCTAGCACCCTTTTCCATCGCTGCATGGATAATATGATCCCTGTGACTGAGAAGTTCTTCTCTAACCATCTCACGAGTCTCACTGAGGGCTTCAGTAGTCTTTTGAGCTGTTTCGTTCAAGAAAGAGATCACCGCGTTGTGTCGAATGAACAGGGCATCGGCTTTCTTCCTACAAATAACAATGAGTTTTCGCAAAAACAAAAAAAAGGAAAAAAAAAAATCCTTTTTAAGAAGAAGAGAAAAAGACATACTTGATAGAGAACACGAGATGTAAATTGAGCTCCTTCTGGCAATCTGAAATTTTCCCTGCCAAAGCATCTACACCATTCTTGGTAGACACACTCTTCAACGCTTGCCTGAAGCTCTTCCACTTCCGAGACGTACTCTTCTCATCCACTCGAACCTTTTCCAGTTGGGAAAGCAGTGCTTCGGACAGCTTCATGCACTTTGAGCAGATATTTTTAGCGCTTTTGCGTCAGATGAGAGGTCTCCTAAATTCTCTAGATCTTTCATTGAACTCTCGACTTCCTTTGTTAATGCAGTCAGCCGCCGGGTCACGTTTCCACACTCAACATAGTCCAACAGCGCTCCATGTTTGTAAATTTGTTATGACTTCGCCACCAAGCTACCACCAAACTAGATGAATTGAACGACAAATACCGCAACACCTAAGGCCGAGAGTAGGTCCAGTAGACTTGAGTTCTCGAAAGGGAACTATAAGTGGAGAGGAGGGAGTTTTGCGGGAGAACAGGAAGGTAGGTTGAGAGATGTGAAGAATAACGGAAGGCTGCCAACTTAGCCGCAGTCAGGTGTGCCCATCCCATCACGAGAGTCGCTTGACCATCCAATCCTATAGGAAATCAGGCTACGAGTGGTGTAATATGATTGGTGTTGGATTTGCAGGTCCAACGAATCATGAACTAGTGCAACAACAAGTGGGTTTGAAGTTCACATACTAAGGCAGTACTGAGTAAGGGGAAATCAGTTTATATTAATCGCTATGTAGGAAGGAAATCTACGGCTTCTATGAAAATGCTAAGTAAGGCCTATAGGTGAGACGTGTCCCCTTCCTAGAGTGTTTTGGATCTAGTGCCTAAAACTTGAGGCCAAAACGTAATAATTGGATTGGATGAGTCAGATCACGTGGGAGGAGGAGGGAGAGTCTTATAAGACTGAATAGTGTTTAGAATTACTCATATATTTATATATTTAATAGTTAGTCTAGGGTTACTCTCATATGAAAAAAAATGTAACGGTTACATAAGCCTAGAAATAAGCGCCCGCAGGTACAAACCCCGCATCCTGGCAACCCTCCTTTCCTTCCACTTCATCATGCGAAAAGCTTCACTCGTGAAGAATTTCAACCTCAATCTGTAAATCTCATTCCCCCTCCCGTTACCTCTAACTTTTCGGTACCCACGATGGCTTCACCACCTTCCCCAAAACCCCAATCTACAATGCACAAAACCACCCTCGCAATACTCGCCGCCTACGAACACCAATCCATCGACGAAATAATGTCTTTCCGGACCCCGGATTGTATACAAACAATACTCCCCTGTACTTCACACCCTCTCATTTCCTCCCATCCAACCCCATCTTCTCCCCTCCAATTTTCCCGATCAACACACCCTCTAACAGCCACAGCCTCTCTTTCCCGCCCAGAAATGTCCAACACCGCTTACCGGACCTTCTTCGCCGCCACAATTCCCAAAATCTGGAACTTCCGTATCAAAATCTCAGAGATCATCGAATCGCCTCGATCCAACAAAGTAGTAGTCCTCGCTAGCAGCACAGCAGACTCAAAAGCCGGAACCGGCACCTATGGACAGGAATACGTGTTGGTTTTTGAGTTCGATGAGAGCGGGGAGAATATCACGAAGATGGTGGAGTGGGTTGATAGTGTTAAGGCTAAGGAGCAGGCTGCATTGTTGTTTGGCTAGACGCAGGCTGTAGTAGAGTATAGCGATGAGGACAACGCCCGAGATCTGAAAGAGGCTTGGAATGATCGAAATAGAAAAAGTTTAATACGTCGGCTGTTCATTCTTGTTATCGGTATTTCATTCTGTGAATGTGATAAATGCGGCTAGTTTCATCTCTTCCGTAGTCCGTAAAGTAAGCGCTCGGCTCCGGTCGACCTGGAGTTCATGGCTACCGCAATAGAAGAAAAACGACTTACAGAAAACCCAATCCAGTGCACTTGAAGAGTTCTGAGTCTGCGAGGATGTGGTATGAAACCTTAGTCTTCTATACAAGAGCCGTGGTAAGAGGCGTGCACTCATACTTTTAAGCTTGAGTTACAGCTGTATGCATAACTAACGAGCCTAATCGCGGTAGTCTGTGCGATCAGGGCCATTTGCTCACTAACGAGCCCTATAAAGAATTTTCGACATTTTAAATTTTAGTGTAACTTCTTGAATTATTATCAGATAATATACTTTAGCTTCTTCTTAATTGTAATATCAAAGCACAAGTAATAATACTTTATAGTTATTTAAAGGATTTTAAATAAAGTGAGTGAGTTTGGTTTTCTAAAGCCTGAAAAGCAGCCTGATCGCACAGGCTACCGCGATTAGGCTCGTAACGCGAAACCCGATTTTTAAGCGAGCGCTCATTTAGCACGTCGAAGGTCCCCTCCTAACATTTCGCTCAATTGCGCCTTTACGAATAACTTCACAACCACAACTCTGAAACACAAGGTGCGTGGCTCAAATTGAAGCTTAGGTGTGGAACTTTAAGTCTCTAATTACTACTGCAGTCAAAATGCCGAGAGGCCTCAGCGTCACGATTATAGCTCGAATCGAAGATGCGTTACGCGATCCAACTATAAAAATCGACTATCCCTATATATAATAACTTGTAATTGATTATAATATAACCTGACAGACTATATATCGATACAAAATACGAATTCAAGCAGGCAGTACAGTTCTACCTCTTGCAGGAGGTCCGAGACGAATTATTACATGGAAAATAGAACAGACTATCAAGCTCTTACTCGACAAACGACTATAGTATTATCAAGACAAAATCGCAGAGTTTCTTTTAGAAGCTTTTGATATTACAGTACACTAATCAATAATATCGAGGATATTAAAACGTATAGAAATTATACGGAAGAAGCTTAAAATCGAGGCCGCACAACGAAATCAAGAGTTGAGAATCCAATGGCAATACGAGCTCAGAGACTTTACAATAGAGTAACTGGTTTGTATCAACGAATCAGAATCTGATAAAAGGACTGGGGATCGAGCTTACGGATAGGCAACTAAAGGATCTCGAGCTATTATTCATCGGTAGTTAGTAAAGAGGAACAGGATATCTGTTTTACCGGTATATACAGTTAATGGCTATATTACTTCAAGAACCTTTAAGGATACTTGTACGGACGAAATCTTCAAGGATTTTATTATTGACGAGCTCCTCTCCCTCTATAATTCTTATCCAGATCCGCGGTCCGTTATTATAATGGATAACACCTCTATTCACTATACCATTCAAGATAGGATAATTGAAATCGCGTGACAGCAAGGTGTTTGGATCCGCTTCCTCTCTCCTTACTCACCCGATTTCAACCCAATTGAAGAGTCCTTTAGGGACCTGAAAGCCTTTATTAGGCATTATTACCACCGGGAACACTCACGCTTCCTCACATATCAAGCGTTTCTAGAATGGACTATTAAAGAGAATGGAACTGGTAAAGAGAGAACTCGACGAGTAAGAATACACTTTAAGAATACGGGAATATATGAGATAGTAGATAATTAAGTGGATTTTATATCTATTTTAGTATTTTCTATCTTTATTATATATATCTTTTTATAATTAATTTATTGAATAAATTTTAAAATTCACTTTTTGATATTATTAAAATAAATTCCACTATAAGGAGTAAATAAAATTAGATATATTTATTACCAAAAAACTTTAAAGTGAAATGTATAAATTTATTAAAAATATATTAAAGATTAAATATATATTTTTATTCTTTTTTCGATTTAAGGTACTTTAAAATATACGAAATCAGTCATAAATCACCTATTATTAACCCGTTATTACCTTTACTAATTAATATAAAGAAAGTAATAAAATAATCCCGTATTAAAATCCCGTTTTAAAGTTAGTATCTATCGAAAAACCCCGCACTCCCTTCACTATTATATCCTCCACTATATGGACCATACTTCGCAACTCGTTTGACATCTTGGAATATCAATTAATTCCCAGAGTTTAGCTTATAGAGACCCTGAATAACTTCATTCTATTTCTTCCACATATACTTAAAGTCTGAAATGGAGTATTGGATAAATACAATAATACTCATCTTTATACCTACTTAACGGAGTGATTCGATAATCGAAGGATTCTTCAACTACTCAAGATTAAGCTCCTCCGTCTATATAATCCCTATAGTAACTATTATAACTTTATATCTTGTATCCGTTCTTATAGTTTGAATAACCCATTCCCCAAACTGGATTATAATATTAGTTAAACCGGTTATAATATTACAATATTCTCGGATTAGAAAGGAGGGAGGAGGGGACTATAATTTATATTCGAAGTATAGAGGATCAGGCCGTTCCTGAACTGGTTAAACTTAAATAGGGAGTATATACTACAGGTAGACCTACGGAGAAGGATATTGGATATATATAGGTATAACTAGTAGTGTAACTGGAAAAGCCGGAATAGCTATTTTTGCGGTTCAATATCCCTTAATTATTATCTTATTCTATTCCTTTATCTATTCTACAATCCACTCTAGAGAAGGGCATTTTAGACTAATATCACCTAGACTAGTAATAATCAATTCGGCCCACTAATTGAACTTAATATCTATCAGTTTATAGTATATCTTTTTCGATTATAATATATAACAAGTACTTTTGAAGTTCTGGCAGTTCTCCTCTATACAGATGTGGATTATAAAGAGCCACTATCGAGTAAATTACTTAGACTCCAAAGCCTTGTCTTTTGATACCTTCTTACAGAATTATTATTTGGTACTTGAGTCGCGATTTGAAGTATTATTCCATTTATTAATAGTAAACTTATTCACCTCCTTGTAAGAGAGTTATTTTGGTAATGGAGTTTATTCCTTCTCGATTAGTATACTATCTGAATTGTAAAAGACCTCCTCTAATAGGTTACTTATAAGAATAATGAGAGGATTATGGAAAAGTAATAGACTATCAAATAATGGGATTAATCGAATAGTATAGGGTTAAACTTTACCCTTTCCTTTATCTTAAGGAAGAGTAGAAGATATCTTTTCACAATCGAAACTGGAATATATTATATTAATAATAACCTTAAAATAGTTCTTTTAATTAGTATCTCTATTCTTGTATATCTGATAAAGTCTAGTTAAGAGATCTAGTCAGGAAATCTCATTATCAATTCTCGAAATCTCATAATTACCCTTTAGTAAACCAGTAATTATAATCCAATATGAAATTCGAGATTCTTAGTATTTCGGAATTGACCTATAATCTGCCTATCCCTTTATATACTTGTTATATAATCAGTTGTTTAAAGTCTACTAGCTTGGGCAAAACACATTATTAATATTAATAGTATAATTGTAGGTATTATTAACTTTACGAGTTCTATTAATAATAGGGATAATAAAGACAGAAATATAATATGGTAATAGACCTTCCACTATAGGATCGAATAGTAGAGGCGTTTCAGTCTTATTTTTCGATACTTGAACTGGTAAGCTATTGATTTTAATAAGGGATTTTCGAAGTACCGGAGGAGATAACGGTAATACTAGATTGACAGGAAGGGCGATTATTATTTCGATAGACTCTGGAATAGTCTCTGGAGGATCAATTGGCTTCGTGGGATTCTTTTTAGGATATGTATCCACTCGAAGTGGAGACTGTTACTTCGAGAATTCCGCTAGAGTGTTCGTATTGGCGTGTCGAACGCATTTTGGTATTATATGGTCTGGAGGAGTGTCCCTAGCTAAGCGCTTGGATCGACGGGCTCCTGCCATGTGGAACTTCGTTTTGACCAAGCTTAGGCTTAATTGAATCTAGTGGTGTTGAGATATTAAGGATTATATTAAGTGGTGGTTGTTCCTAAAGTCGTGTTGACGTGCTAAATGAGTGCTCGCTTAAAAATCGGGTTTCGCGTTAGTTATGCATACGGCTGTAATAAGCTTAAGTATTTCCGAGATATCGTGTAGTCGTACTAACCAGGTTTTCACAAAAATTGTTATTTAGCTAGGTTACAAGAAAAAGAACCATATCCATTTATTGCTGAACTTATTCCCTGTACACCAAAAAGAAATAGCTACTGCCATATTCTAACATGTCTTTGCATGCGTAATCACGCAGAAGTATTATCCTGGTCCTCAAAATCGCTCTCCCTCCTTCTCTTAAACCAACCTCTGCCATCAGATTCTGATCCCTCAAGTCTATGCTTTCGGAAGTTTCCACCAGCCCTTTCAAATTCATTTGCATCCTCTGGTGACAGTTCTCCATTGTTCGGGCGCTGCTCGTTTGAGTATGCCCTGACGCGTTTCCGCTCTCTATTTCCGAACTCCGACTCCGGTTCGTTGTTGAAAGAGATCGCTGGAGGTCGCCCAAGAAGTGGACGTTGTTTTGCGAGTCGATTTGGTGATGTGATGCCTAGCCCTAGGAAATTGGACGACTCTTCATGGCTCCTATCAAGGGGGCTACTCGGCCTCCTCCCTGTCATAGATGGCTGCTGCCGTCCCAAGCCTATCATCCCTCCACCAAGTCGACCTCTCCCTGATGAGAGTGCACCCGGGTCATAAGAGTGTACCTCCCCTGCTCTGGAATGCTCGGAACTCCAATGATCAGCACGTTCACCGCGCTCAAAAGCCATCTCGCCATTAGTCTTACCCACCGTCTCCTGCATGAAGTTGTCAAAGTCTTCCGTGACTACGTGTATCATCTGGAAGTGCTCCGTAGTCAACCTGGGCTGGATATCATCCTTTCTCGCATCAAAATGCGCAAGTGATGAAGCGATCTGAATAGCGTTGCGGATCTGCCTGCCATTCCAACGGAACTTGCCCTTATATTCGTAGAATTTCTCTTCAGCAAGTCGTAGGATTTCTTGCTCGTTGATCTGAAGAGGTTGCAAGTCCGTGTCCATGCAGCGTTCTTTTTCGACTTTTCGCAGCCGATCAATGTTCATTTTCCAGATGCCCATTGTTTGCTGCAAGTCGAGCGGAGGATAGTATAAAGTGAGGTGGATTCTGGACTTGAAAGCTTCGTCAAGAGCGCCCGGACGGTTTGTTGTCAGCAAGAGGAGGCCATCATAGTACTCTAGGACCCGTAGGAAGACTAGTTTCAACACACTTCAGCCAGTGTTCGAATCTACAATTATACGATCCAAATTATAGTAGCACTTAGAAAGGGAATTGAATTGATGGACGTCTTACCTGAGACCAGAGCGTTCTTCGTCAGAGTGGCGTCTCCTTTTGACCTCTGCGAGAAGAAAGTGTCGACCTCGTCTAGTAGCAAGACGCAATCCCAGGTATTTGCAAGTCGAAAGATCCTTCGTAGTGCAGACTCGACTTCTGAAGGTGTCAAGCCAAGATCTCCGCAGGTGATGGGGAATAATGGCTTTCCGCTTGCTTGGGCTACCGCCTCCGCTGTCGCTGTCTTGCCTACACCAGGCACTCCATGGAGCAAGATAAACAAGCCCTTGCCCTTGCCCTTGATCCAGTCTAGAGAAGTGCGCGTGACGCCATCATGCCTGTCCGAAGTCTTCTTCATGAAGTGATCCTCAACAAGTGCCTTGATCAAATCCTTGTAGCGGCGGTTAATCTTGAGGCAATCGAAGCCATCGCTGGATTCTTTGACAGGACGAAGGCCATGAACATCCAGTTGTACGAATTTTCGATCCTGCAACACGTAGCCGAAGAGTCGGCTAGGGAGGAGAGCAAGATCGCATTCACTGAGGCATTCCGAAGTAGTGAGTCTATTGTTTTTGTCATTCTCTCGAACTCTGGCCAAGAACTTGTCTTCTAGAAGAGTTCTGTTTCGTTCGTACGTACTGACTCCAGCCCTGAGGACGATGATTTCCGTTGTCTCGGCCAAAAGCGTCGTTCTGTTGGTGTCAGACCACCAGCATGTGTAAAAGTCGTCGATGAGAGTCAACCTGCGAGGCTCCTGGGGCTTGAGAATAGAAGGCACTGGCTTCCACGACGGGCAAGTCTGGAAAGCTTCAACAAAGTCGATAATGACCTCGCTATCGACATACTCGGAACGCTTAAGATCGTTGCCTTCTGCATCGGTAGTTGGGTCTCCTCGTGGAGTCCTGGTCACTGTCCACCAGTTATATGCTCTGTGTCTTTCTTCAATGCTGCTAAGGAATTTCTGTCCATACTGCGTGTAAGATCCCAGTCTTTCTTTGTGATTCGCGAGAAAACGATATGGGAATACCTTTAGAGAATTAATGGGGCGCTCTCCTTCGAACGGGTAGATCTCGAACGTCTCCGTGACTGCGCAGAATTCTTCTCCAGTGTAGTCGATGTAGTAACAATCAAGCTCAAAAGAAGCCTTCTCCGCATCATCGTCACTGATGTGATGTCGGCTGTGAGATGGTGTAAACCCATTTCCAGCAGCAAACACCCGCCATGCTCGGTGGCCCAGGGTGTAGTTGTTTGTCTCCTGAATTGCTCCTCCCCCAACAGATCGGTAGATCAGTTCGCCGGTCCTGAAAAGATACCAGAGGTCGTGGAACCGTATTTTTGCATTCGAAGTATCATCCAGAAGGTCGAATTGGGAATAGAGGCGCATGATCTCATTCGACATGAATTCTGCGTAACATTTCAAGTCTGCCAGCGCTGCTGCACTATCACCGACAGACATTTTCTCTGCGTCAACGACTTGTTCAGGTACTCCGTCTAAGCTAGCCGGAGTTTGAGCTCCCTCAAAATTTTCATCATGTAGACCCCATTTGAGTTCCAGCTCTCTGAGAAATTCCAACACCTTTGGCTGGAAATAGATAAGAGAGCTGAAGGGTCGAACGAACGTCCGAGGTTGGCTGCCCCAAGACTCTTGCATGACCTTGGATAATATCAACAAGATTGTTGGAGATTGAATTCGAATTCGTGAAACGAACTTGCCCTCTGATTGCGTGGCGTGGGTGCTTTGGAATGGATTCAATGTGGATTTTGAAGGGCCTTTGGGCGGCAGCTTCGCAGTGGGCTTCGAAACCTTGCTCTTGGACTTCGCCGAATTCTTTGGGAGACTCTGTCGGAGCCTTCGTTCTTCTTGAATCTCCTCCTTTTCAAGAATGGGATCGGTTTCGAGGACATCCACCGCGTATAGACCTTCCTCGGCGGCATTGAACCGGTTCTTGAAATGCAACAGGTCACACTTGCGAACCTGTGGAATGATTTTGATGTCGATCTGGCCTGGATACAACAACTTCCCATGTTCTTCATCTTCATCTATCTCAGTGCCCAGATCACCCCTGGAGCCTCGCTCCGAGTCCATCTTCGACTCCTCGGTCCTGTCGGCGTTCGGGAGCATTGGAACAACTTTCTGTCGGGTTGGTAACGGTCATTAAAAATAGGAGACGTACAAAGCCCTGACGCCGGTGTAATCTCAGTCCAAGAAGAATATATTATGGTTATTTCAATCGTATTCCGTTGCAGGGGCCATCAAAGGAGTACTGTGACACCTGTCATAAGGATGAAAGGAATGCCGAAAATTTTCGTTGGAAGTTCTGGAATTATGAATGTCTAAGGTAGAGAGGGTATATCAGGGTGCTGAAGATAAGATTCATGTATGAAGCCATTCAAGATATAGCAGCATGGTTTTGGAATATTTGTCCGTGCAACTCGCACAAGGCTCTACCTTTATCCGACCAACTCACTGCCTAGATAAGCGGAGAGGAGTATATGCATCTCCATTGGCCACATTTATGTTCCGGAGGGAAAGCTTGAAACAATGAGCCTTAACTCTGTCTGTTATTGGCTGCAGCCGAAAATGCCCAACTCTATAGCAGTAAGGCGAGGCAGACTGAAAGTGAGGCGTGCGATACGGGCCAAGGCAAGGCTGACGGGCCACACTTCTGACTCTGGGTGGGGGTCAGACCCCATACCACACAGAATAAATCATGGAAATGATTGGCAGTTAGACTTAAGTGGCTAGAGCGCCAGGATTTCTAAGCTTTTCACTTAGTCTAGCTTATGGTCGACCTTGAGGTGTGGAGATATCACACGGGAGGAGGCATCCGTCCACCGGGGCGGCAATGGGTCTATGACTCCCCTATACTTCTTGTACACTCTTCGTGGTTGTGATACAGTGCTCATTCACAGCTTTGAAGGCATCATATTGGAGCACGCTTTCATTCATTCCATTATCCTATCTGGGCAGAATGGCAGACGAACATGCAAAGCCTGCAAAACTTGTGACCCATTATCTCCAGGCAAGAGGGCCAGCGCTGGCAGGAATGCATGATGTATGGGCGGTTGAGACCAGCTTCAACGCATCGAAATCACAATATGAGGCGAAGAAGAAGCACGAGTAAGTTCAACTTCGCAGCCTTACTGAACATCGGAGAGAGGGAAGCCAGCTTATACGGGGCAGAGAATTCATGGAAGCTCTTCAGGAATATGGAAAGCTTGAAGGCCGCAAGCTTCCGTTTAACCCTGTAGATTGTTCTTGGAAAGATGTGTTCAATCAGCTTGGCGAAGCCGAAGAGGCTGCGGTTGCCTGTGAGCAAGGAGACAAAAGATTCTTAAGAGGCAGTAGGAGAAAATTGAACACTATATCGAAAGCGATTATGCCTCTTCTAGATGCTATTCCTAAAGAGCTGAGCATACTTCGTGGTGGTCTCGCTGTTGTCTTCTACGTGTGTCTTTCCATTGAAAGATTTCAGTTTTCGAAGCTAACAAAAATTCGACAGCTTGCGCAACATAGGGAGAGAGTCAGACGAGAAATTTTAGACACCTTTGAAGACATACCGGGCATCATTGCAATGGCCTGCAGCAAGTCTCAGAGCTTTCCCGACGACCTCAGCTTGCACGAATCTATAGACGATTTGAAGGTGACGCTCTTCGATGCTATTCCCAGCCTAATAGAGAATTTGATGCCTGGAGAATTCTGTGAGTTGTTGACATCAAGACTCACGGTTTTCATCGCTGATGCCGTGCGCAGTAGCCAAAGTGACCTGTCTCTTTCGGGGATTCCGAGTTCAGGATATACTTCACTGTATCCAGAGGGAAGCTAAGGGGTTGGAGGCTTTCGCTAGAAACCTCCAAGATGGGCTTATTGTCAAGAACTATCACGCGACCCAAGATGTTAAGAAGACAACAGAATCGACTCACGTCCAAGTTCAAGAGATCTATGAAGGTATTACGGCAATGGATCAAGCCGTACGAGGCTTGGATGACCAATATCAACGAATAGACTCCAATATCGTCGAGCTTAAGGATTTCATCTCTGAGCAAATAAATGACGCCCTTGCAAGCAAGAACGGGATGTTTCAGATGTTGAAAGACGTCGTTTCTAGTAAAGTAGCATGTTGCCCTCAGGAAGATAGTGATGCTGATTTTAATAGTGTTTATCTGCGACGAGCAGCGACCCGAGCTTATTATGAGCTCTACATGGACCACCTCTGTTCCGTCTCCTGAGGAACTCTTATATCTTCTTCATGTGCCGCTTGAGCATGAAGTCACAGACCTAGAATTTGTACTCCGGCAAAGTAAAGAATTTGATGCGATGTCGAAGTCATATGGAGCGATAGTGATGTCCAACCCACGATTCCAACAATGGGTAGTTGCTAGCGAAACAGATTTAGTCTATGTTGAGGGCCACCTTGACCCCTCCAGCTTTGGCAAAACATCGCCAATATCCTACTTCTGTGCAAATCTGGCACTTCTTTTCAGGGAATCGGCGACAAGCATAACGCTATACTTCTTTTGTGGTCAACATATGGCGTCCAACGATGATATGCAAGGCCCAAGAGGATTAATTCGGAGTCTTCTATCACAGCTCCTTCAAATTTCACCCAGTGCTTCCTTAAATGGTGTTGATCTTACTTGTTTCAATGATGATCATGAATTAATTTCGATGGCCGATCTCTGTCAAATGTTTGAGCTGTTGCTAAGACAGCTGCCGGTACAGTCCACAGTCTCTTGCATCATCGACGACTTGAGTCGGTTCGAAAAGGATTGTTGGGATGAAGATTACTGGCATTTTCTGCGCATGTTGGGAATTCTTACTATTGGTCAGGAATCCGGCATCAGAGTCAAAGTCTTGATAACCAGCTCGACGAAGAGTAAGCGGCTACAGGGACATATCCCGGAGGAACTACACGTACACGTGACGGAAAGAGATCGAATAATGAGACATAGAAGTCAGCAATCGCGGTGGACTGTACCAGACTGTGACTGAGTGGAATGGAGTAAGAAACTCAGCTAGCAATCATTGAATTCTGAGATTAACACCATAGGTGGCAGAGATTTGATTTTCGGCAAGTGATGTGTACAGGCTGTAAGATAAGTCAGCCGCTGTCAGTCAGCGCTTATGAAATTTTTATTATATCAGTAATCAGTCAATCACTTAAGGATATTGTGGGGGGGGGGGAAGCAACAGCAAGTGAAGGAGCCCACATAAGCACCACCAACAACAATAACAGAACCTCAATAACAACAACGTAAAACAAGCACTGCAACGTAACGTGAACACCAAAACTGCAAGGACTGAATCGTATTAGTAGTGAAGAATCTGAAGTTAAGTTACAGGATTGCGTTGGGAACCAGCCCTTATGCTTTTAGCCTTGGTGATCACGTGTGCCCACGAACCATCAGGTAATGTGACTAGCCTGCAAAAACCCCCCCAAAACCACCATTTTGAATGAAGTAGGGCTTGCCCCACCACAATATAAAATCGATTAAGTCGGTCAGTTCGTAATATACTCAACTAATAAGCGCTTGTTAGTTAAAGCCTTGTGATTTTAATCATTTTATGAATTTTATACACTTTATTATTATATTATACAAGGTGAAGGGCGAAAAAAAGGGGGATTACTAATAACTTATTAAGTAAAGCGAATTTTTCCTTAATCGCTTAAACTAACCGCCTTATATTTTGTCCTTTAAACCCTAAATTAAGAAGAGGAAGTGTAACTTTTAAGAACACTTATAAAAACGCTTAAAATCCTTTAAGAGTCTATTTAATAACACTCTAGTACTAGTATATTATAAGGTATATAAAAGGGAATGAGATGTGGCGAGATTTGAAGATATACTTTTTTATATATAAATATTATCTGTGCACTTTGATTAGCCGCTTATTAGTCGGCTTCAATCAGTTAGTAAGTTGAGGATATTGATTAGTAATCTTGTAAGCCGGTCAGTTCAAGTATGTCCCCAACTGATGACCGACTGATTGACTTATTGACCACCCTGGGTGGCAGTACAGCGTTCTCAAGGCGCAGAAACGTTTTATATTCCAAAGCGAACCTTTCTGTTAGAAATCAAGCTTGCAGTATTGAATATAGTAAATACAAGGAAACAATCATCACAAAATCGTGTAACTTAGATAAGTTTTTGGAGACGGAAAAGGAGGCTTGATTCTGGGAAGACTTAATATGTTTTCGCTCAAAAACACTAACAACAATGGCCCTGGCGATAACTGACAGCGAGGAACCGGTGGGAGTTTCGCCAAGTACCTAGTTGATGAAATAATTTTGGGGCTGGCTTTGGGAGTAAATGGTATAATGCGGCCACTCGCTGGTCATTTTTTCAACGGGGGTAACTTAGACATTTACTTGATATTGTGAGAATTTCAAACCCAAGCACTCATCCAATTGCAAGACCTCATGATTCTCCACTCCGAATCCCTCCCTACCTACACGAAGCGCCAGGACAAAAGAACCCCACTCCAGTCTCAGTAACCTGCCCACTACACCTCGCCTAAACCCCACAATCAGTCTCCAACCCCATTTAACAGCAGCGCTAGGAGTTACGAGCTACTTACACAGCGCCACACCGGATCCGCAGCACTCACAACGCTCCTCGGCTTCGTGCACTGCGGGCAGTTCTTGGTGAATTGCCAATCCACCGCGCCGGACAAATTACACGGAAACCAGAGACGCTTTAGTAAATGACAGATTAGTGGGTTGAGAGGACTTACACATTGCCAACGGCTGGGTCCAATAGGTGCACTATACGATGGTGGTCGAAAGAAACTTTGCAGTGCACCAGGGAGACGAGGGGGATCAATGTTCGGCATTAGGTTAGATCTACTCGACCTACACCCCTTGTAGGTAGGTTAGCCATATATAACTTTTTATAGGCTGAAGAGGTTAAACCTGGGACCTACACCAAAAATGCACCTAAATGAATTATTTAGGTACGAGTAGGGAGCCTACCGTAGGTTGCCTAGGTTGGACTTATAAAACTTCACCTAATGCGGAACACTAAATGAGATCAGTTTTCACTGTGAGGACAGCGCTCCAATCCTACAACCACCCTGACAGGGAGTAACGGCAGGCGCTCTAGGCTTGAGGCTTCGCGCCTTTCAAGAAAGCCTTCCAGATTCGCACTTCGGTTTCTCTAAGTTTCCACCGCAGTTCTGATCTTGACCAGAATTTAATAGTAATGTTCAATAATGGGAGGAGGACTTGTTAATATTGTGTATAGATGGAGTTGAGTATTTGCCAAAGGTCCTGAAGTTGGGAAGCCATCAGATTGCCCGACTCGCCCGACTAGAGTGTGAGAATGAGATCAGGCATACGCGAATCTGCATCAATTAGGCCATAAATAGGGGCCAATGAGAGGTATTTAGTTCTGCGAGCTCGGCGGCATGGGGGCTTCCACTGCCTGCCGACTGAGATAGGCGCACTGGGCAGCCTCGAGTTATTTTCTCCCCAGACTTATTGTATGAAAGAAGACTGGCTGTGTAGGTCAGCCATTATTTCGATCTATAGCATTGTTTTCGAGAGAACGACCAATGTGCCAACTTTATATACAATTAAAAATTCAAAGTAATAGCAATGCAGAATCCACGTGAACAAGGAGGCTGCTCCTGACGCAAAGAACTGCTCACCCAGCCTCGCGACATTGGCTACGAATAACGCCAAAATATAGGAACCTAAGCCCAGAAAATGTGAAAATAGAACTATCTACGTCTCCGCGGTTCCCTTTCGGACCTTTCCCTACCATCCCTCGATCTACCTGCTTGGCATCGAGAACATAAAGGCACGGTCTTACTAGAAGACATCGTTGATCTGGTGGCATGCCCGCCTCGCCACCACATCTAGGCAGCATATTGTGAGCATAATAACCTCCAATTTATAGAGAGAGTAATTTGATGACTTACGCAAGCCCATCTGGATGCGTCTCCGACGCTGCCTCGTGAAAGATTACACGACATTGGCGTCGTCGCAGGAACCTTGCGGCGACATTATGGCTAGAAATATTTTAGAAACCTGTTGAGGGTGGTGTTGAATTTGGAAACATACACATTCCCATTCACCATTGTTCTGCTGACCTTGGTGGGACTGAGCCTGAGGATATTGATTCTGGGGGTATTGATTCTGAGTCTGCGGAGTAGTTTGCTACCTAATGGGCAGTTGTGCTGCGCAATGAGGGCAGTTTCGATATGTGGAAGGAACACTGCGCCGACACGATGACTGTGAAAGTTAGACATGTTCAGAGCGGGGAAATGTAAGTAGACAACGCACACAAGTCCAATCTCCATCTCCGCGATCCTGATCCAATCGAGCAGAAGCCGCAACATAGGCTCCTTGATAGCCATATTGTGCTTCGACGGAAGCATATTGGGTGAAGGTCATCGGGACCACTCTAGTCCCAGACCCTTCAGGACCTGGATAAGTAACATACGGGATCTCCCCTGGATTATGATAGCTAAGTTGTGCATCTGAAGAGACAGATCCAGGTTGAGATTGATAAGAGAGATATGCAGGATGGGTAGTTGCAGCCTGGGGTTGGTAGTAGGAACCTGCAGGATAGCTAGTTGCGATTTGAGATGAATAGCCGGAATTGGCAGAGTAAGTAGCTGTTGCTTGAGATTGATGGCTTCTGTGTTTGTCACTACCCCTTTGATTTGCCCTAGTCGACATCGTGAGAGAGTGCGGTCGATAAGCGTTGAGAGAGTGCACTCGGGTGTTAGAATAATGAGGACTTCAGGGAACATCCGGCTTTGATGTATCTCGGGTGTGTGAATCAGTGATCTCTAAGACATGCGCGGGAAGACAAGGCGCGGCTGAAAAAGTATAAATGTGCTCCCCTGGAAGTCCGGATGCCTTGCTTTAGGGCAAAAATTGGGGCTATGCATGCCTCCTGACATAATGCAGCGAATGCGGGCGTTCTGTGTTGCGCCAGAAGCGAATGATGTGCCGTCGTTCAGGAAGTGAGGCGAGCAGGGCTTGGGTGGCTTGCACAGCCATCTTCTCAATTTCTGCTAAGGCATGAAGAACTTTAACCTCCGAAATTCAATATCAAGACACCACCGAAGTTCAAACTCAGAAAGAACCATTATTAGAAAGATATGGCAGCCACTAAAAACGACATTGAAGCGACCCATGTCGTAAAAGAGTATCTTCCAGGCTTTGCGGACTTCTCGCACTTCATCGCAAGCGACTACAGTCTCTCAATTTACAGGAAGTTCGCTACCCTCGGAGCACGGAACCTGTTATATCTACAAGCGGAACTGCAGTTGCTGGAAACACGGCTTCATGATCTAGACGAAGCTGATCAATTGGTTATCGAATTGTCAGATGTTGCCGAGGAGAAGCAGAAAGTGGAAAGGGGAGCAAGGTCATGGGAAGATTTGGAGCAGCAAGCAGAGGACGGCGATGAACAGCAGGCTGAGAAACTCAAAATAATCTATAAAATCAGGAAATTGATGCAAGAATACGGTAAATGAAATGCGCAAGTGGATGGATCAGCTTGCTGACTGGAACAGAAGAGGCCTTGCTCCGACGAAATGAAGTTCTTCGTCTTGAGAAGCCCGAGAAATCACCATTTAATGCCTTCAAAGCCTGGTTTCGAAGGGATCCGCCAGTGCTTTGGGGAAGTGGTTTTCGTCTGCTTCACTATGAAGAAGACATGATAGCCCTCGGGACGCAAGATGAGCCCGACAGAATGTCAGCACTGCTGCATCAATGCCTCGGATACCGACTCCGGGTAGAGCGCGAAACACCAAGATCCTGGGGCCCGATGTATTATTATCCCGTTGAGAGGGTTGCGTTCATTGTTGGACTGATGAGTATTATTGTTTCGGCGGCGCTGCTGGTTGGAGCCATTATGGCGTTGCATTTTGTGAAGCCGATGGGGATCCGGCTTGGATTGGTGGGAGTGTTTACTACTTTGTTTGCTGCTTCCCTGACGCTGTTGACGCATGCAAGGAGGATTGAGGTATATGGAGCCACGGCAGCGTAAGTACTGAGGGGTTGATGACTGAAGAGGGAGCTGACGGTGTGCAGATATGCGGCGGTCCTAGTTGTCTTCATCAGCGTGAACAATTGAGGTAGAAGAGATGAAGGTCAAGGGCCACGGAGGCAAAGGTTACAGCAACCTTCAATCAGTTGCTGTTCATCTTCTTTAGACTGAGTGGAAAAGGAGAAACCTAGGACCAGGTTGACGTATGCTTACTCGGACTCAACTCGAAGGCGATGTTTTCATACACGATCTGAACACGCGAGGCTTCGCTGCCCGATGGTTTCGGTTGAAAGAAGAGTCAATTTTGCGTTGGAAGAAAAGAAAGCAAGGAAGGTTAGGGAAGGGCAACGCGGCGCTAGAGAAGCTGGAAGGAACGGCCCTCACGTGCTCGCGCATCGTGACTTCCAACTTGGTCAACTGTCTCTGGTATTAAAAGAACCTGAATAGAACATCAATATTATCACCAGCTTTATCCATCATGACGAAAGTACTATCCCACCTTTCAAGACAGAATCAGGCATCTAGTTCTCGCCACTTAATGCAGAGGTCTCAGCGAAAGCCGGCAACTACAGTCTACATATGCTTCAAGCTTGCTCCCTGCCCTATCCCGGCCTGCATCATTTTGGTGCTTTTCACAGCACTCACTTACTTGTTCCCCCCTCCTAGTCATATGATAGAGAAGATAGTCACGAACACCCTGCTCGAGTCGTCTCTCAAGCAGACACTGGTCTGTGCCTCCCCAAACAGCCATGATTCTCTTCTTCAGGGCGGAGTTGCAGGACTCAGTGTGGCAGCCAGACCCAAATTCGAGCATCTTTCTCATCAAACCCTCAGAAGCATTTTCCAAAAGTTCACAGCGGAAGAAAAGAAGAGTCCACTTCTATCCTGATCTTAAAATAGAAGGGCAAAGTCTATGCAGCCGGTCTCCAGAAGTTGAGGAACAGAGCTGGTCATGTACACTGAGCGACCACTACCCAAGCCATGGAACAGACTCCCAATACTCATCTGGCCTATCCCATAAAAGAATTTCCGCGCCGTGGCAAACAAATTAAAAATGTAGCCTCAATTTCGTGAAATATCCGAAAGAAACTCGAGTAAAACATCAAACTACCTCTTCTGACCTTTCAGGTATCGCACTCTATGTATCGCCCCCGCATGGCAAAGCCATGCATAGCAGCATCCAACCCCCCAAAACCCCTCCTGCGATCCGCCTCAATGGTAAACAGATCAAAGGAAGAAAGCAATGTAGATCTGGAAGCTGCAAGTCGGACGTTTGGAACGGCGAATTGGGTAGAGATGGGCGAATGGGGATCGGCGCCGTTGGGCTGCTGGCGTTGGGCTGGGCTGCCGAGGTATGGTGGACGATCCTTTGGATTCTGAAAAAATGTCTTCTGACTCTCTGAGAAGAATTGGCAGGTAAATTTTGGAGATAGAGGAGGGATATTTTGATGACAATAAGAGAGAGTAATAAAAAATCAAGAGGAATAATAAGAGAGGGAAATTAGACTTCTTATCAACAAAATTGAACTCCTGCTCGCCCCTAGAACTATCTTCGTAGCTGCAAGCGAGCCGTCCCTAAACGGTAGGCTAAACCTTCCTCAAAAGGCCGCTAATGCAGGTTCGATGTCCACGGTCCACCATAATTCCCCGCCACGGCGGCTGATGTGGGAGAAAGGCTTCGCCTATTCAAATCTTGAAATTAAGGTAAAGTCTCTCTCTCTCAAAGTGTCCAGCATCAGACGAGCTCTGGGAGTTCTCTCTTCAAAAGACATAGAGAATTGGGTATCGCCATGCAGCGAGGGTAAGGGTACCGTACATCCCACCTACCTCTTCTTCATGCGCTCTATCTCTCTTCTCCGCAAAAGAAGCACTCTCCACTCAAGTCTCAAACCCTCGACGGTGGAAGTTAAAACCAAGCCGCACAATACCCTCGTCCTCCTCTTTAACCTCCCATCCAATTCTTCCGACATGCACCCTCTACCAGATATCAGCCCCTCCAGCTCCCCCCATCATGGCATAAACACCCCCCTTCCCCCAAACCCTCTCCATATCTGCATTACCCAGTAACCAGCAATGAAACGCCTTCCCGCCCTCCCCCAGAAAAACCTCGGCGTGTTCATGTATTCCTCGGGCGTAAAACGCAGATGCACCCGCCTGCCTATCCCGTCCCGTCAACCCACGGACCTCAACCTGCAGAGATCATCCTTCCACTACATATTACCCAAGCCGGTGCCTATCCTATCGGCACCACAAACGAACGTACGACCGCACGAACAAAACAAAAGCACGAACCCAGCGTCCTCCCCGAAAAAAAAAAAAAAAACGTCACGACGCATACCTGCAGATCTCCTCTCGCCACTGAAATCCGCATCTCTGGGACTTGAGTTCGATTGTACAGTGAGGCGAGTTTCCGACAAGAAGTGGAGGGTGTGAAGCGCACCGCACGCAGGCACAAGGATTTTTGGAGGGGGCGGATCCGCTCCACATTTGAATTTTAGGGCTGCACTGCACTGCACTGCACGACGCGACGGGACTCGACTGCACTCGATTGGAAAGAGGACAGGCACAGGCACAGAGAGGACAGAACAAGTCGGGCGAGGAGGCAATTGACGATCGCAAGTCGAGGCCAGAAAGATAGGCAGGAGAGAAGGGGAGGGCGCGTGCGGCGTGGAGGAGGACGCCACCACAGGAGGAACGAAATCCCACGAGTCAACTTTCGATCCTTCTACAACAGCTCGACAACACTCTCCAGTTTCTACTGCTTGGTTCACCTTGAGCCTCCCTTGAAGCCATCAAACCGAACGAACAAATTCGAGAGGAACCGCTCTTATCCACCCCAAGGGGTACCATCCCCACCGCACTCATCCTCTCTGAGAATCTCCAACCAACCTCACCCTCAAAATGTCCTCCCCCACCCCCGAACGCATAACAATAACCATCTGTGGCGACGGCGGCTGCGGCAAATCCAGCATAACCCTGCGCCTCGTCCGCTCGCAATGGACCTCGACCTACGACCCCACAATCGAAGACTCCTACACCCTAACGCGGCGCATCGACGGGCAAACCTACCACCTCAGTCTAACCGACACCGCCGGACAAGAAGAATACCGCGGGATGTGGGCCTCCAGCAATCTGCGCTCTGATGCGTTTTTGTTGGTGTATGATATTACGAATAAGGGGAGTTTGGAGGTGCTGGAGGAGTTTAATGGGTTGATTGATATTGAGGCGGAGACTAGGATGGATGCTTGGGAGAGGGAGCAGAGGGAACAAATGGCAAAATCAAAGAGCAAAAGTGCCACCCGAAATTTTGGGCAGAATGTAGCAGGGCCGGTCAAACCCGTCAAAATCGTAGCAGGCAACAAATGCGACCTCCAAGAATCCCGCCAAGTACCCGCGCAAGTCGGGCTCGAATGGGCGAGGAAACGCGGTTGTGGATTCATGGAGACGAGTGCGCGCAACACAGTCAACATCGAAGAAACATTCGCACTTATTGTGAGGAGGGTGGTGGAGGCGAGGAGGAGGGCTGCTAGTGGGTGGTTGGAGGCAGAGGCAGAGGGGGAAGGGGGAGTGGAGGGAGGAGGGGACAGACAGACACAGAGCTCGATGGGACTCGGTACCAGGAGGGCGGTTACGGCGCCGTTGAGTCCGTTGCCTGGGGGTCCGGAGAAGGCGTTTGAGGGGAGAGAGAAGGGAGATGGGAAGGGGACGAGGTGGAAAAAACTATTGCGGAAGCTGGTTTGTTGGCGATGACATTCTGCTCCTTTTCTCCTCTTCTTTTCCTCGGATTCTGTTGTGTTGTGATGTGATGTGTACATGGGAATCGGCGTACGTGATTGGGCTTCTTGTATAAAGTACTTATGTTGATACGGCGAACGATGGCGAACTGACGGACTGGTAATGGTTACATACATATGATATGGATACGGATAGGGAAATGGATAGGATAGGGATGGCATGGGAAGAGTGTATTACTAAGGTAGATGGAGCTCTGTAGATTCGAGCACGTTGATAAGACAGAGGGAGATAGGACGGGATGATGTAAAAGAGTTCTGTTCTATATTGTATTGCAGCTCAAGCCATTCTCGCAAATGGCCAGCACATCTGTCCAGCTAAGCTGAACCCATAAAAGGAAAAGAAAAGAAAGAAGTGGAAATAAAATCCCAACGCCAGCATCCGACCTCTACCGCATAACCCCTCTATACCAACTCCCCACCTACCCAAACCAGGCAGTAACAATACCCTAGGATCTATTTCCCCGCCTTCACCCTCTCCTTCTCCTCCCCCCTCTTCACCCAATCCCTCCACTCCCTATACTCCTCCCACCCCAAACTCTCCGCCTTCCCCTGAAACCTCACAACCTTCAAATCCGCCACCTCACTCCACTTCTCCCTCCTCCCTCCCCAGCCCGCCTTCCGCATAAGACTAACAATCGTCTCCTCCTTATCCCACCCCTGCTCCGGCGCCACATCCGGCAAATAACAAGCCCCGAACCTCTTATTCCGCGCATAAAAACTAATCCTGACCCCATGCACCCCTAACTCCCAATCCATCGCATCTCTCGCGTTCTCAAAATCCGTCAACAAAGTAATGGAGACTTCGAGGGTAGGGAGCTCGGAGAGAACGATGGGCGAGAACCGGTGGTCGGAAAAAGCGGAGGTTAGGGCATAGGAACTGAGGCCCGAGGAGAGGAGCTGTGGTTCGAAGGTGCCGATGCAGCCCCGGAGGGAGCGGCCGAGGGTTGGGGAAACGGTGTTCCAGGTTACGAAGAGGGGGGATTCGGTTATGGTTGAGGAGCGCTGGGAGGTGTGGCGGGGGTGGAGACCTGGGTTGGTTGGGAGGTTAGCTGGTGTTTGTTGAGGGGGACAGTGAGAGGTTGTCTTGAAGCTTGCTTGGGGGTCTAGAGATAGGAACGGAAACGAGATTATATTATATCATACCAATAGGAACAAACGAGGTTGAAGACGAAGCGGGCGTGGTGTTGTTTGTTGATGGTGACAAGGAGGACGAGGAAGACGAAGCTGGCGTCGAGCTGCCACTTGAAGAGCTGGAGAGCCGCTCCAGGAGTGGATTGCGGGGTACGGAGAGCTTCGATGACGGCTTCCCGGACTCGTTATCAGAAGGCGGCGACGAGTCCGCAGACTCTTCCTGTTGATCCTCCTCATCTTCTTCGTCGAGACCCTTTGGATATGCAGCCCACGACTGTTGCACTTGGTACAATGACATCGGAGACCGCTTCTCGAGGCTAGCAGCCAGCGCTTCGAAGCAGAATAGGCAGTGTTCAACAGTTGCCATGTTGATTGGTGCGGATTTGCGGTCCTGGTGGCAGGGTGAGTGTGAAGTGGTGAAGATCCCGCCGGTCAAGGGGGTAGGGGACGGGGGAGCTGAGGTTGTGGTGAGGTCGAGGCGGGCATTGTCGTTGGTAAATGGAGGGGTCGAGCCGCGGCGCTGCTAGTGTCAGCTTTAGCTGCATAAATGAGCTGAGCCTCGTTCAAGCGAGAGTTGTGCAGCCGCATAAGTACACGTGATAGATGACCTAACTCAGAAGATTTGTCAACTTTTTCGATTCAACATTTACATCAAGGATGGCTGTTAATGGGATTGAGTTCAATCGAAGCGTAAAAAAACTCAACAGAAGCCTCGTTGTTCACGTGACCCAACTGCCCCTGAAAGCTCGCTCCACCTGCCATCTAATCTATCTACCTACCTAATTGCCATCCCAAGAGACACAGGCTCAACCTTCAAAAGCTTTCACTCAGGCCAAGTCCATGCAGACCACGGATAGGCCGATCATCTGAAAACATTCTGCTCCTCGCATGAATGATTCTTCGGGCCGTCTCTTCCCACCCGTGCGAAACGTCAAAACAAGCATGTTTCTCTTCGCTTGGCGACCACCAACGCTCCACCTTCGTCTCAGCCTCGTCTCACGCCCAGGGAACTCCCGCATCCGGATCTCATCGTTCCCAACTGTTTCCTTAGCCTACTCAAACTCACTCCACAATATCTAAAAGTAGAACAAATAGGATAACTCTGACCAGTGCTGATGCTGGCGAGAAGGTCTTGTAACTTTAATGTCAGGCAAGACCCAATAAACAACCTTGCTTCCAAACAACACCAGTCGCACCAGATCCTGATCAGCCAAGACAAGCTTGAAATGTGGGTCTACGCCATGGCTCAAGACTTCTTGCAACACGCTCAGCAGCACATTGAGATGACCGCCTGTTCCATCCCATGTCCCTGCCAGCCTCCCCTACAGGTCACGAGACCAGACTCCCCTTGGCAATACAAATACTAACTCACATCTCCTCATCTTATCTTGATCTTGATTCTTCTCATCTCATCTTCTCATCTGATAAACATTCCCGTCTCTCATTTTAACTTTTCATACACTTATATACTTTTGTCGCCGGACGACCTTTTCTCTCACTCCACTTCAAGGTCTTTACTTCACCAACCGCAAACATGCAATTCCAAATCCTCGCTGTTCTGTCCTTCGTAGCTCTCGCTTTTGCTGCTCCTGCTCCTGCTCCAGTTGGTACGTATATCTCTCCATTACACTATCAACAACTTCATATCCATCAACATATATTGAAGGATGGATTGGTCCCTCAAATCCACCGTGGATCTATCAACAGTCCCCGCCCACTCCACAAGGATCAGTCACGAATCTGGGCTAACTTTATTTCTAGCGCAAGCAACACAAGCACAACCTAGCGGAGAAGCTGCAGCCATGTCAGATGCATCCGGAAACGTCGTCTCTTTCGACACTGCCGGTGTCTACTTGGGTAAGTTAACCGCTCTCAAGCACCTCTAGGATGGCTGCTAATAGTGGACAGCGGCTTCAAACGGCGACGCATAGATATTGGAAGGGGGATGGGATGTGCATATGTAATTACACGGTTGACAGACAAAGGAAGGAAGGAGTTAGACGGTGCATCAATGGTTAGCTTTTTAGATGGGAATTATATCTTCTTGCTGCCATCCAAATTCTTCTCGCCATTGCTTCCCAACCCCAAGCAAGCTGTCATCTTCTGATGGTCTTCGAGAACATCATCTAATCTAAGCTGATGCGCTGTAAAATCTAATCAATCAATATCATCTCAATCAATCTCTCAAGTTTCGAGAGTCTCGAAACTGACTTGTAACGAAGTCGAGGCCGAGGTCGAGGTCTGTATCCAGACGCACCGAGCCGGTTCTGCAGTCAGACCGTACTCGATGCTTCGACCAGAAATGCAGCCTCGCGACTTCAAACTGCGCCATGCACTTTGAAGTGTCAGAATATGACAAAGCTTTCTATTCAACACTTTTTTGTCCTCTGCATTAAATTAATGCAAAACAATTAAAGAATTACTTCCTAGGTGAGACTCACGTGCAGTTCTTGGGTACATGAATAGGATTAAAGATTCATATTCTTTGTCTGTTAAGATCTAAGAGTTTTAAACTTTATGCTCTCTCTCATGTCAGTTCGGTATAGGTTCTATTGACTTTTACCTCGTGCACGCACTTGAAGAAAAAGCACGTGACAGTTCATCAAAACTCGAAGAGGTAGAGCGGACATATATCTGGGGATTACAGGGCCTTTGGCGCAGTGTTAACACCTGTACAATTGGACTGTCTTGGAGCTGGGACTAGTGAAGGATATCCTCCCCTCGAGAAATAGCAATATTATAATAATAAAAGCGATCACTAGCTAACAGAGGGGTATAGAGGAGTGCGTTTGAGAGTCTTAAAAGATCAAGCTTATAGGTCTACTATAAAGGAGAATTTAAAGTTAAAGAAAGAAAGGAGAGAATCGTTCCTAAAGCCCATTTAGGGGACACTTTTGAGCCGGACTTTGAAGCCCAAGCTGCAACCTTCTTTCACCTGGAAAAAGGCATTGAAGATGCAATGGACGAGATCCCAGACAATAACCGTATCTGGGGGAAAACCCAAGATGAGCTTGTCATTGCAGTAGAGGCTTTGAGTCTTTGAAAGCTGGGGTTTTCCTCCCCTAAGCCTAAGCCTGAGAAAGTGTAGAATCATAATAATGACAGTTATGCCTAGAATTTCCCCTGTTGCTTTCCAACCTTTTTATCCATTTTGGCTTGCCTTATTTTGTCCTTTTTACTCCGTTTACCCGTTTTGGGCAAGAAAGACATCAGGTGAAGTCCCAGCACGCGATCTTCTAGAGATCTCATTGATGCTTCAATCGAGTCTTTAATTCCGTGGCTACCGCTGGAACTGTAGTATCCCCTGCCAGACCTTTCACAGTCATCTAAGACCTGCATTCCTCGAATCTGGTCTGCCAGCGTCTTTGGATTTATCCCTGGATAAGGATCCTCCGGCCGCGGCCAGATTCCAATAATAGCCGACGCCTTCAAAAGTGAGCCGAGCAAATTCGCATCACAAGAAAATTCATTGCCATTGTCGCAAAGGATATTAGGCCCGGAGTATTTGGTAATGAGGTCATGTATGACTGCTATCATGCTCTTAATAGCATCTATACGATTTTCTTGAATATTGCCTAGCATATAGTTAGTAAATTCCGTCGGTATAGCGCCCACATTGCAAACTCACGTATAATGGAAGCTGGGATGTAAGGACCAATATAGACGGTCTTTACTTCATTCTCCAGACTATCGTCACTTTCTCGTTCCAATATTTGAGACATATTTCTGAAGTCTTCATCTTTCCGAAACACCCAAAAGATGAACAGCCATGAGAGAAGTATCTCTGGCATATAGCTGCTTGGCAACCCCTCGTCTCTCTTCAAGTTTTCTATCCAAGTGTCCGACCAAAGTCCAACAGCCTCGTGCATATGCCGGTGGTTGACCACAACAGCAAGTTTGGACAGCATCTTCAAGTCGACCCGACGAGGGACTTTACTTGACAGTCCATGAATAATGTTCAAGAGAATGATCATTGCATCTGGGTCCTCATCAAGCAGCAGGACGACAAGGTTACCTTCAATTTGAAGAGTTCGACCTTCGGGGTATGTATCAGAGCCTAGACTAGTTCGAAAGGTCGGCGATGCGAGGATAAGATGCTTTGATGAGGCTCGCATTTGAACCTTTTCAACCCTTAGTTTCGACTCGCGGCTAGCTAAGAGAGTAGACATGGAACTTTCTGGCTTCGTCAGACCATCCACTTCAGCTCCGGCGGCCTCTGCTTGAGACTCGCATTGTACAGACTCCGGTTCAGGCTCAGGCCAATCTAGGACATCTGCGGATAGTGAATGTGCCTTGGGTGGATCCCGTTCCTCTGACACGAAGCCATCTTCTGGGACACTTTCACCCTTTTCTGCATCCACAGATTCGACCAAGTCATCCTCTTGACAACGTTCGAGTATCAAAAGCACGTCGCCTTCTGGGTCAAAAACGTGTAGCTCCGCCATCTCTGGCCACGTTTGAGGCCAAGATGCATCCATATCCTCGTGGTAGAATCCTGGCATATGTTTATTTCATACCTGAGGCTCAAGAGATGCCTCCACAAAATGCCGTGAGTTTAAAGGCAGCCGTTGTGTATTAGTGAAGAAAGCACAAAGTAGATGGCACAATCAAGGTGCCAGAATCTGCCGTTAAGCCAGCAGAGCTGCCGACATCGGCTAATCCTCAGGCATAATTCCACGTGATATCAAGAATAGGGAATTAAACGAAGGTCTAAATTAAGCGCCGCAGAAAATATGGGTCCAAGATAAAATTTAATGAGTGTTCGAAACTGAAGCCGATTTCGAATTGTACTATAGACACCAAGCACTGTGTAGGAACCAAGTGGTGTGTACACACCAAATGTGCAAAGGTCTCCATCGCACCTCGATTTTTGGATGGTCTCTATCAGGATGAACCCCTTATTCATTTAGTGGGCCCGTTAGACGTCAACGATCAGCTCGCCTTTTAGATGGCCTCTATCTAGGATGAATCCCAGAACTTCTATATAGTAGACTGCCTGATCTGGAGTCGGTGTAGTGCAGACTGCAGGAATGCTTTGGATTTTTATATTATTAGGCGGAGTAGTTTCGGTTTCAATGCAAATTTTCAGCTTACTCAAAGTTCTTCTAGGCCGAATTCGTGTACTTCAAGCCAAAGCAGTTCGAATTGGACTACTACAATTCGGACTGCTTTGGCTTGAAGTGCGAATAAGGCACATACGCGATCTTGTAGTATGTTAAGGTATCCTAATTCAGACGCAACTACTTCGCGGTGTATTGTTTCAAACCGACGTAGTCGCAATTGTAGTACTCCGAATCTAAAAATAGAAAAATAGAGCTTCGAAGCAAGCTTACTCACAGGGTGGTTCGTTGCACTGCATTTTTGGTGTGATTTCCGGGGTTGCCCGTCCTGTGCTTGAGGGGCCGAATTGGGTCCCAAGGCACTGGCGTTGCGAAAGGGCAAAATTCGGCTCCCCGACGCTGGCGCATCTGCTCCCTGGACGCGGGGAGCGCTAGCGAAACGGATGCATCAGCCTCAGGCCGAAATATTTTTGGTGTTAATGATCTGACCAAAAAGGTCAGAACGTCGTCAGTTCTATACCTCAGGCCGAAAATATTTTTGAACTTGTACAGCACAGTTTGTTTGCGAAGATACAGGGCTCTCAAAAGCTGGTCTGGTTAACCTTTCGAAATGCAGGGTTTGGGCTGGTCAATTGCCAACGCCGGCCTAACCGACTTGGAACCAACAATAAAGTACCCGTGGCCCGTGCTTAGATATTTCCATGGAAGCTAAGCCTCAGGAGGGGCCTCATAAGCACCCCAGAAATCCACTCTTACCGGAAAGTAACATACAAAACGACTAAGTGATGTTTTCGCTCCAACAAGACCTTCGCAAGATGAAGACCGATTCCAAGTCCAGTCCTGCAAACCCGGATATCCAGCTGGTTACGATCGATGTCAAGATGCAGATTCGCACTCTCCACGCGGTTTGCAAACAGAGCCTCGCTATCCCCAACCTCAATAGCTGACTACCTCCATCACAGAAAGTTACTTTCCTTCAAGAGACAGGTGGAATGACAGAAGAAATCGAACGGATGATGACCGAACTCACAGCCCTTTGTAGCAAAGGCGACGCCCTTCCGACCACTCGCCCGCCAGCGCCTGCGGCAACCACAGTTCTTCCAAAGCTCCTAGTAAAGGCCGAGACGATACAGGCGCACTCTGAATATGCTGGTCCGGATTGGAAACATCTCTTAATTATGCCTGGAGACACCATCATCACCTACGCATACATCAACGAGGTGACTGCCGTCGGATTCAATACGCGAACGAATTTAGGAGGTCGATTTCCCATTGACATTGCGAAGAAGGTTGATCCACAATCTCATGAGAAGATTGAAATATTCATTACCACAGATCCAGCTATCCTATATAATACCAGTCCATCCTCTTTGCGGTATATGAGTGGACAATACGTTAGAGTGTGCAAGTGGGAAAAGGATATATATTGGGCCTACGGCTTTAATCTAAGTACTCTCGCTATGGGCAGGTTTAATACCAGGTATCAGTTCAAGAGAATTGAGTGGCATGAAGAAACCCGAAGACTTTTATCAAATTAGATAGAGCCCATTTTGAGCCCCTCTAGTGGTCAGCGGCCAATTTTAGCCACACTCAACCCAAGCCGGCTTTTAATAGGCTAGATGGGAGCCGATAGAATCCCGGTACGGAGGCCAATAAAGGATCCTGGCTAGAGGAATCGTTTCTCTTTCGGGCTTGGTGACCTCACCACCGGCACCAAGGCATCCCGAGGATTCGGCTATCCACGTTGGCTGAGTCGGGAAAGAGTTCATGGAAGAGTCGCAGGAGACTTTTGCGGCGAGGCTTGGCAGCGCCTTGCAGTGGTCGCGGCAATTCGCCACCAAAGACGAAGGAACATTCGCGAAAAGCGAGATAGTGATGGGCGAGATGGTGATGGGTGAGAGGGCGAGATGATAGGCGAGATGGAGGAGACGGAGGATGAAGCAAGGTATTTAAGCAAGCAATTTCAGACGATGTACTTACTAATACTAATGGTTTACTTGCCTCTTATAGGCGTTCTTGGTCGGCGTTTCAGGACGGCGCTAAACTTTAGAGCCGTTAATTAAAGTTATATTCTTCTCGGATCCTCTTTGTCAAGCTCTTTCGAGAAACCCCTTAGGGTCCTTCCGCCTACCCATCCTTATTAGGTACACAATTACTAATAAGAACGATGCGGTACGCAATTAATAACAAGATGCCAAAAAAGTAAGTAGCGTGTTAGAATAGTAAGTAAATTCGGAGTAGTAGATATAGATAGAGTCCGGTAGAAGAAGGAAGGATAGAGTAAAGATCTAAGAAGGAGCACGAGCGCATACCCTCCCTTAGAAAAGACTTAAATGGCACGCCATTTTGCGAGAAGAATCTGCCTCGAGATGTATTTTTATAGGGGTCCTATTTGGGTTCCCTAGGGAGCCGAATTCGTCCCCCTGAATATAGTCGTGTAGACTTGACAAATTTCGCACGGCATACCCGAATATCAAGTAGATTATGATTGGTCACTAGAAGCAAGAGCAGGAACATGACCAGGCTGTGCGATAAGTCAGTCGACTTAAGTCAGTACTTACGAAATTTTTTGAAATCAGTTCATAAGTGAGTCAGTTGAGGAATATAAATAACGTAAGTCAGTCAGTTGGTAATACGCTCAGCTGATCAGCGGCTGGTCAATTAAGGTATTGAAATTTTATGATTTCGAAGTGCCTTCGGAGGGTCTTTCCCCCGTTATTATACATGGTTTTATACTTAATATATATCTTATTATACATGTTGAGCCTCAACAGCCCTGATT
This sequence comes from Hyaloscypha hepaticicola, assembly GCA_002865625.1. Lineage (NCBI taxonomy): Eukaryota > Fungi > Ascomycota > Leotiomycetes > Helotiales > Hyaloscyphaceae > Hyaloscypha > Hyaloscypha hepaticicola. The sequence goes on from KZ613484.1 coordinate 589,204, forward strand.
TGAGCCTGAATAGCCTTATATTTTAGGTATTCCCCACCATAATTATCATGAAAACTCTGTATCCTATACCTTAAATTATCAACACCATTAATATGGCGCCATTTACTACCGATTTAAGTTCCCCTGAACCGTCTTCACGATCTACACGATCAATCTTTGTTGTTACGACGTCTCAATCATCGAATCCGAATGCCTTCAGTCACATGATGCAAAGCGAGAAAAGCCGTGATCCTGTCCTTCGTGATACTTGTTTACGCCCTACACCAAAATACAATACGAATTACAATCCATATGCCACTCCAAGCGAGGATCTGGCTAATGGATATAGTCCTTACGTCTTTAAGGAGCCGTTATACGACGATCGACCTGTAATCGTTAACGAATTACCCAAAAACTGCATAGTTGCTCCTCTAGCGAAAAGGCCGCGAATAGCGTGGGTATAGCGTCTTGGATATGCAATTATTGATTCGTCTTTGCCTCGAAAACCTGTATTAAAGTGGCATTGCAAGCTCTGTAAGTATCAAGCTTATTATATATTAATAACTAATTGAAAATAGGCCATTATAATCCTATATTTAAGAAAGGAAAGGAGTATATATTTAATTCGAATACCCTCAATAACATTGAACGACATTTACAAAAGTGCCACTTTCTAGATAATAAGGGAGATACATGGAGAATTCGTCATAAAGGAAATGGCATACAAGCCTCTAGTGTTATTGATAAAAGCTACAAATGTGTTATACCTTTCCGTTAACGAGAATTCAAAAATGCCTTTATGGAATGGATAATATTAGATAACGTTAAGTACCGTAAAGCAATATTAAAATGACTAAAACGAGCATTTAACATTACTAATATTCAAGCTTCAAGTTCAATTCCAAGCCATACGATACTCAATACTTGGATACACGAGTTATTTAAGCATTTTAAGCTTATAGTTATTCGCGAAATCGCGAATACTCGTTTTAAAATTTCAATTACTTTTAATGACTAAAGATTGAAGTATGAGAAAATATCAATTATTAGAGTTGTTATACACTTTATTAACGAGTATTACGAGAATGTGACGTGTCTGATTGGTTTACTAGAGCTTCCAAACCATAAAAAGGCTAGTATTGGTATATAATCTCATTTTTGTCTTGTTCTTTGAATTTGTCGAACTTCGATTTTACAATAGTGTTATTGTTTTACGAATACGGCCTAACGCAACTCGTGACTATTACGAGCCTTTTAGCTAATCACAAGGCTCGGTAAGGTCACGAGTGACGCTAGGCCGCATTCGTAAAACAACAACACTACTGCAAAATCGATCCCGAACGCGATTATTCACTTTTTTTTATTTTGTCATCTCTTTATTTCTCTCTATATATCGTTAAATTCCTCACTATACATCGGGCTTCGATTTTTGCAATAGTGCTGTGGTTTTACGAATGCGGCCTAGCGCCACACGTGACTTTACCGAGCCTTCTAGCCACTAACAAGGCGTCGGCCAAACCTTAATTAAGCTTCGCGATCATGTGACTGACCTCGTTTTGCAAATCAAGTAGCAGTTATATTGCCTTTACTTTGACGTTTTGGTATTATTGGAGTTAATCTTAGGTATTTCGTACTTGACAATATACTAAACAATAATATTACACTTGTTAAGCTCTCAAAAAGCATGGATTTCGACCCAAAAGCTAAGAGATTACGCTATATGGGACACGTATTGAATCTAATCGCTAAGGCTTACTTGTATGGGCAAGATGTGTCTGATTTTGAGGTTCAATTCAAAGAACAAGGGCTCAAAGGTCGTCAAAAGATGTGGAGGGATCGAGGAGAGCTTGGAAAACTTCACAATTTAATAACACACGTTATAGCATCTAGAAAGCGTTCGGAATTATTTACAGTTTTATAATTAACTGAGAATATTGGGAAAGCAACAGGAAAGCGATAGAAGCTCGTATTAAATAGAGGTATTCGCTAGAATGTGACATATTCCATGATTTGTCGTGCTTTGGAGCTGAAACAAGCCCTTAATACGTACGCGTCACAGCTTTGGAGCTCTTCTAATACTCTTGATACTGAAACCTATAAGCAGGATAACTTATCGGATTCTGAATGGAAGAACCTGGAACTGATCAAAGGTCAACTAGAGCCTCTTTTTCATACGATAAAAGCACTAAAAGGTAATACGGACTTCAAAGACGGCAATTGCAAGGCGTCTCATGGTCAATTAAGAGAGCTACTCCTTGTTTTCGAGCATATTCTTACCCACTTCGAAAATCTCACAAAACAAGTCGAAAATGGTGAGTTTAATGGTCACCCGGGTATTGCACGTTCAATCAATAAGGCATGGAATAAGGCCAAGGATTATTATAACAAAACAGACCAATTAGTTGCTGGGATAGCCTTGACCGTCATGAATCCTAAGTTCAAGATAAAATATTTCGAGGATAAATGGACTAGCAATGAGAGTCACGTCTTGCGCACCGTTAAACCGAAGGTCAAGAAGCTTTAGGAAGACGTATATAAACGTAAAAACGTTATTATACGGCCTCCATCACCCCCTTCAATTGCTCCACCTGTTAATTACCTTCAGGATATACTGGATCAAGTCGCTCCTCAATTAGCCGCACCGACCAGGACGTTATCGCGAAAGGATTAACACGCCCAATACCTGGAGGAACCATGTAACAAGATACCTATCATGGAATACTGGCGATTGAAGGAGTTTAAATGGCCTCAATTAGTGTCGATGGCGTTCGATTTCCTAGCTATTCCGGCCATGAGCTCGGAGTGCGAGCGGGTATTTTTATCATGTGCAAAACAGATTACCCCTGAATGCTCACGACTGACGGGACGAATGTTATGGTATCAGGAATGCCTAAATAACTGGTAGAGGAGGGGGGCAATTCAGATATCACGAGCTTATAATGCGGCGGTAATTTACTAGGGATCAGATGATTCAGATTAAAATTCATGATTTTTTTAATATAGCCTCATAGCTGATTAGCGGCTAATCAGTCGACCTTAGTCAGCCAGTCAGTTGGAAGTTTTGATTAGTCAGTCCATCAGTCAGTCAGTTCGAATATATCCTCAACTGATGACTGACTAACTGACTTATCGCACAGCCTGAACGTGACTGAGCAACCTCAGCAGAGGGTGAGGCGAGGGTGAGTAGCGCTTGAGCAGAGCGGCGACGCTGACTAACCGCGTTGGAAGTGAATGTGCAGAAATGTCGTCTGAGACTTCCGCAGAAAGTTCTGCAGGAGCAAGTAGTCGACCTTCCCTTGCTGATCACACGACTTGAATGGTGACTTTCTCAGACTCGCGAGTTCCTCTTTTATGTATTCCTTCAGTCGAGCTTTCCGAGCGTTCGAAATTTGAATGTTGTAGAAGCTTTGCAGATCGTTCAAGTCCTCGCGGACTCGCTCGATCCTCTCCCGCATCGACTCGTGCTGCACTGCTTCTGGATCAAGGTCGATGGAAATCCTGGGCATCTCTTCGAGGCCTTTCTCGAGATTTTGTCGCATGATGGGTTTATCAAATTATCGGCATCGACGTACAGTGTTTCGCATTCTTCATTCGATGTTGGGAATGGAAGATGGATGAAGTCAGCAAGTGTGGTGAGAATGACCCCGATAGGCTTGGCCGCATGGGCAAGTCACTACTTTTAGCGAAATGCGGGGCATTTCAGGGGCTCGGCTACAGGCTATCTTCAATTCGCTTCGTCAACATTTCAAGATGATTGGTATATTGTCCTTGCTACAATAGCGATTGCCCCAATTCAAACCCTCATTGCTTAAAGTTTGCGAAATACTCCGCCAATCGAATCGTTATTCGTTATTGGTTAGGAATGGGATTCCCTAAAAAGATATATTTACTGGTCTAGTTGGCTGAACTGTTCAAATTGAATCAATTGATAGTTAAAGTCGAGTAAGTGTAATGGATTAAAGTTTTCCCCTGGCATTATTTCAAGGTACTCAGACTCTCTTCACGTACAGTACTGCTGCCTACGCTCGGCCCTCCTCCTCTTAAGTGCCTAGCCTCTCCTTGACAGCACTCACTTCGAGGCAAGTTTCCTTGGCAAGCGTCCTCACCTTCGAGACTCACTTGCGCCTTCTTCCTCTCCTCCTTTTTTCGCTTAGTACTTCTTCGAAACACGCGACGGATCCGTGAGTCTTTAGGAAGGGTTTAAAGGGATATCGGATATAGGGGTATCATGAATCAATTTTCTCTTTCTTGAGTTCCGTATGGAGTTAGTAAGCTTGCTGCTCTTGTTCAGGCGCTAATCACCCTCGGCTCAGTCGACTCGCCTGAGTAACCTAAGCACCCTGAGCAACTAATCTGAGCAGGCCTGATCATCCTGAGCAAGATTGACCATATCATCGCGTGTTTTGACTTCTCGCTTTTTAGCGAAGAACGAGTTGGGGGAAATAGCACGAGTGTGTATACAACTGAGCATATTCTCTTCTCAGTCCCAATTCTTCTTGGATGCTTCAAAATCCTAGTTATCTACCTTTATGTATACTTTTCATCGATTTAAGGGGCAACGGTAGCTACTTCCAAACCTACACAAGATTCTCACCCTCCAAATACACCCCCTTTTCACCCCCTTTCATCTCACCCCCCAACTCAGTATCCGTCCGCGCCGGCGCCCCAAACGTCTCAATCGCCTGTACCTGAATCCTCCTAATCTCCTCCTTCTCCGTCCTCGCGTGCCTCTTCAAATTCGCTCTCGCCTTCATATCGCGAATCTCTCGTTTACTCCTTTCGGTTAGGCTGTGCCCGTTGGGGATTAGTTTCGTGTAGACGAGGTCGAGGGAGGTGATGAGCGTGAACCAGGTGAAGGGGAGTTGGAGGGTGTAGATTATCATGCCGCGGACTGTGGCGCTGAGTGCTATGACGAGGACGAGGACGGCGAAGGCGAGGGAGGTAGGGACTGTGTGCTTGTTACTGGAGATGTTGAGTGAAGCTGGGGAGGGGAAGTTTGGGTACCCATGTAGAGGAATTCTTCGCCGAAGGTCATGAGGCCGTCGCGGTAGTCTGTTGCGGCGGCGCTCATGCTGAAGACGCTTGTGACGAAGGAGAGCGGGAGCTGGCGAGGTGCTTAGCCAGGGCAAATTTTAAAAATTGGGGTAGATTGGAATTGGTACTTACGAAAACGATGGTGATGACGGTGAATAACATGATTGATCGCCCTTGCTTTAACGCTTCTTCCGAAGCTTCTTGAGCTTGAATCACACCCGCTTGCTGCAGCTTCAGGTCCACGAGACGCTCCAGCTGGTATCCATCAGTCAGTCAGGCGCCAGATGAGCAAGAAATAGACTTGGCTTACAGAACTAGATATCTGCCTGCCAGTCTCCTCCAGCCCCGTAAGATCCGCAATATGATCCTCCAGATTCTCCGTAAGTTCCCTAACATGACTCATCGTATTCTTCGCCGGATCCACGGCACCCCATCCATCCACCTGCATACCATCCCCCAACCTCAATCCACCTCTCGGGGCCTGAAACGGACTTTGAGGCCCTAACCACGACGCCCTCCTATCCCCTCCCCCATCAACTCTCGATATCGATGCACTCAACAACCTCGCCACGTGCTTTGAGAATCCTCGAAGCACACGGTTTTGTTGATCTTGGATCTGAAGCATGATATGCAGTTCGTCGAGGATGCCACCAATTTCGCCGAGCAGTTTGCCTTCGCGGATGACGTTGAGGAAGATTTTGTACATGGTTGTTGTTTCGATTTTGTCCTGGGAGCTGAGGACGCGGGAGGCTTCGGCGACGTTTGACCAGAAGTGGCTTGCAGCCAAAGTTTGCCTATCAGACTAGAAATCATAAGCAGTGAAAGCAACGCTAGGGAGGAACTTTGATGGAGGAAACGTGGGGGGAGGTACAATGTTGCCGATAGCATCTTGGAACATGTCGATTACAGGAGGCTGTTTCTCCATTACGCGTGTGCGCTCGAAAATTACGCCGGAACATTGGTCTACGATGGCGAGGGAGAGGTCGTAGGCAGATTGGATTTCGCCTGGTAGGTAGCTCTTTAGGCGTGTGCGGATGCGTTTGTGGACAGAATGGGGGTCGCGGCCCCAGCTTCGGGGGAAGCTTGTGATGATCGTTCCTGGGGTGGAGTTAGTACGATCCGGTGTAGGAATTTGTGATATAGGGATAACTCACTCTCATCAAGAACCCACAGCCATAACTGATCGACCATAATCAGGCGCGGCAGCTTCTGACTATCACTAAAACACTGCCTACAATAACGAAATCTCGGTGTTTTCTCCTCGCAATGGGCATGCTGACATTTTCTTCTATCCTTCTCTTTACAGGCAGGATGATGCAGATATTCTGTCAAAGGAGCAGTTCGACGATATACCACCTGAGTTTTGTCGAGCTTTTCGGTCGTTTTCAATGTTCCATAGCGATATTGATGAAGTGTACGTCGAGGGTGTAGGGGCGCTTGGGCATATATTGAGAGTTTGAGTGATGCTTCTTCGTAGAAGTATTCCATTTTCTCGAATAAGATTGCGGCTTTGATGAAGACTACAGCAAGATGCTCGCTCCGAGAGAGAGGCTTTTCATTGCGTTCGGTGGAACGTGAACGGGAGAAAAGTCGAAAGATGGAGGACTTTCTTGTTGATGAAGCGGATGTTTGGCCAGAAGAGCTGTTGCGGTCTGGTGGGACGGGACGAGCTCTTTTTAGGTCTTTTTTGTGGAAATGCTCTTTTGCTTTGTCGTACCTTTCGTTTTCTTTTCTTTGCCATCCTCGAATGTGGTGTTCCTACACACTCGAATTAGACTTGAGGATTAAACCCCGCCTTCCTGGTCCACAATGCTGAGGAAGGCTTCATTTTGGATGATGCTGACCTCCTTTGTTTTGGTGATCTTCGATCGTATGCTCGTTTTTCTGTAGGTATCCCAATGCATGTACGGCATCTAGGAAACAGTAAGTCTGGAAAAGGCTTATAGGAACTTGCTTTGACTGACAAATAGAACGAGATTCTTCTTCGGCGACTCGCCAGTAATTGATGGATCTACACTTTGGGTGAGCAGATTTAAACAGATATGATATGAGAACACTAACTCATAGTTATAATGTCGCAGCGTGGCTTCATATGCCGAGCATGAGTAGGATCCAAATCACCTCCCTGCTGTTGACCACGCCAGAACTCTCGGCTTAGTAAATCGCGCGTCTGTGATGGAGGCCCTGAGAGACTCTCGGTATTTGGCCTGTCTTCGCCATAATAGCGAGATATGGCTTCCTGTTGTCACTCATCAATATGATTCCATCAGAATGAAAAAGGTGGTCCACAGACCTCGATCCATCCCATATCATTTGCTGGGAGATGGAACCATTGTATCATATCATTCTTGTTGGTCCTGGCCTCTGCGAGTGGATTGGATGGCGATTTGTCATACAAGAGGTCTCTCAGAGGTAGCTTCTGGTCTGGCCACTGCTGAGGGAAGCGTGGGTCCTCATAAGGCTTGCCGTCTTTGAAGAGAACTATACGCGCAGACATGCCATCACAAGATTGATGAGCCAACTCACTACCTGGAATATTACTCGTCGGACGAATCGGCCGTAGTCTCGTTGATAGATTTAGACCCCGGAATTCGTGTAAGCTTTCTGCGAGGGCACTGACCACCGGTATCGTAGTTGGATCTTGCTTCACATCGTCTTTGACTTTCTGTATGCGCCTCTCTCTATCCAGAATGAGCCTTTTATCCTCTGGAGAGAGTCTATCGAAGTAATCACTTCGTTTGTCTATTCGAAGACAGCCGAAATAGTGGAGACAGACGTCTAGAATGTTGTTGTCGTGGGGAGTGACGCTGAGGCATGTGATCACTTCGTGGTCGCCCATGATGTCGACTACATATGAAATTGTTCAATTGACGCGGTCCCGGACATGTTTCTGAAAAAGAACAACGGTAACTGTAATTTAGGACATGCTGGGGAATGCGCAGTAGATAAAGCAAGGACATATGCCAGCGGGGGTGGGGAACTCTATCTCAATTGAGGTTAAGCTGAGAAATGCTGCATCTTGCTTTGCCTTAAAGTCATGGACACTGGTCAGACGCAACAGGGGAGCGGCACAATCGGGAGAAGGTGTGGTTCCCACCATTTCTGATTGGGACGCACTCAGCAAGGTCTCTGCAAAGGATCGAACGATTTGACAGCGGTCCTCAACCATTTAATAAATCTATACCTATAGAGTTTTCTCGTAGTACTCAATAGTAAACCTAAAATGAAATAATCGAAATAGTCTTATATTAAAATGCTATATATAACTGTTATATAATTTCGTGGATATTTATAAGCCTAGAGCATGAGTTTTGGTGTGTTTTCTTTGATTTTCGGCCCGTGCGCCACGAATTCGCCCCCACTGGTGGGCTGCTGCAGCGGAACCGGACCAGACATTCTTGCAGCCTTAGCATTTGTCCGCCGCGCAATTTTGGGCCACAGCATTGCCCTGCTCGAACAGTTGAACAGGACATCGAAGTCCGTCCACCAAGATCTCTAGTCAATACTCTCACATGTTTCCCCCAAAGCTAGGAGACATACGGCATATGCCTACTCACGATGAATTCGAGCTTGAATCCGGCCCTGGAGGAATTGCGCCATGATCTGTCCGATCACCCAGCGATTCTTGCCCACTTCCTGAGCAACAGGTCCGACGGTGTTGGAGCAATTCTACAGCCAGATCTCCTTGGAGTTCAATGATATACAATCTGCGTCGAATGTGATGTCGAGTTTCTCGCTGCTATGCCGCTTTGCCTTTGAGGTAGTTGGTTTCGTTGCGAATCTTTCTGAGCTTGTCCGGGCTCGGAGTATACATTCCGCTTTGTGTTCCAACAGAATCTCGACCATCCCGACTTGCTTCTTGCTGACTGCAATGGACAGCGGCGAATGGCCGCCGTTATTCTCAGCATCCTTGTTGCAACCCGCTTTAATCAATTCTTTAGCCATAGCTTTCATCCCAAGAAGTGATGCAAAATGAAGGGCGGTATCTCCGTTATTGTCCTTGATGTCGAACCCCTTGCTGTCAATTACCTTCTTGGAGGCGAGAAGTTCGCGCATGACCGTTTTGCTGTTAGCTCTTACGGCATAGTGAAAGATACACCAGCCACTATCATCTTTCGCCAAAGGACTCGTTCCACTCTTCAATAGTCCAGCGACGGTTTTGTAGTTCTTTTCCTCGATCGCGGAGATAAGAACAGCTGAGAGACCTGAGCTTTCAGCAACAACCTCTTCATACGATGGTAGATTGATATCCCACTGGTTGACGGAATATTTCAACGGAGTTTCTGTCTCGACGTCAGAATATGTCGTTATATCAGTCAAGTCCGACACAGCAGAGCCCCATGAGTCGGCCGAGGTATTCGAGGCCGATGAGGCAGTCGAGGCAGTCGAGGCAGTCGAATCATTAGACTGCGTTCGGCTATATGGTGGATGATCACCAGTCGTTTGTTTTTGTAAGAGGTTTTCAAGATTATGTGCAACATCTCTAGTGTCGGTTGCCACATGCCTGGAGGTGAGCGTCTACTGCACTAACGAGTGGAACTGCAAACGTGCGTCAGAATCTCATGGACTATTTGCTTGATAGCATCCACGCGATCCGCAATCTCGCTGATTGCGCTTTTGACAATCGCTTTACCCTTATGATCGAAAACCCAGTAGCTCACTACAAGCTTGAGAGTCGGATAGTCTTTGGGCTTTTGATACTGCCCCTGGCAAGTGACTAGTCGCTCCAGAGTCCTCCCGGCTTCTTCAATCTCCGTTTTCATGAGACCATAGGCGATTAACTCCCTTTTCGTGGGATTCTTCGACGATTTGATTGTCTCTGCGGCGCGTTGGAGAGAATCGAGAGTGGTCCGAAACAGCGTGAGTTTCGATTGTAGTTCGACCAAGCCTATTTTTCACCACCTGTACATCATCGCGTACTCGCCTACGGCCGGGACGTCTCCTTTCGCGATCTCGGCAGAGGTCTTTCCGCTCATCGTGAGAGAGGTGGGACATTCGTTCGCAGTGGGTGTCAACTTCCTTGGACTTGCGATTGTGCTTTTGTTCTTTCCACCCATGTCAGCAGCGATGGGCGGCTATCGGGGCTCCTTATCACTTTTTGTAAGTCTCTAGCTTTGAATTGGGCATCCAATACTAATCCTTCGGAGGCGACGCTTAATTTGGTTGCGTTCGTGCTGTGCTTTCTTTTCGTCTTAGAGACTAAGGGCAGGTATGAACTCGCATTCCCCGCAATCTGAAATTCTATACTGATCTAACTAACACTGCAGGTCACTTGAGGAGCTCAGATCCATCTTCGATATCCCAACAAGGGAGCATATCAAATATCGCTGCACGTGCGTGGGGCCGTGGCTGTGGAGAGATTTTCGGCATTTCGCGAAGGCCAAGGTGGATTGGTGGTTCAAGTCAACGGGTGAAGAAAAGGCTGAAGAAAAGGCTGATAAATATCGATTGGCTGATTTTCCTGTTTGGTACAAAGGCGAGTTGGGAAAACGTGAACGTGCCAAACGAGGAGTGGGACAAGCTGAGGCCATTGCGGAGCCAACAAAATAGGAAGAGCGACAGGGTATCTAGAACGGTAATTTGTAGCATTTTTCCGTTTGCGATATTTATCAGGAGAACATTTCACATCACAGCCGGACAGCAGAATTTCAACCTAATAAAGAGCGAACTAGAAATTCAACCTTTCATTGTTCTCACTTGGCTACTACTGCTTCGTACAGTGCCTAATGAGCCAACATTCAGCAGTAGACTTCGAGAGATAGTCATCGGCCGAGTCAGCAGCTATGCCCTAGAGCTAAAGTTCTAGCTTTCATCTCAGCATATGCTCTTAGCCCTTCATATCTAAGTCAAACTTCGCCTTGTAATATAATAACAATATCGTCCTTGACAATCATTAAACTTCTCATACTTATAAAATATAAATTATTAAAATCTTTAACCGTTATTAATTCCGTAATATTAAGGTTAAGTATAAATGATTAACGAATACATATCTTTAATATCTATTAATCTTGTATATAATCTAGAACTTTAATGAATACACATCTTTAATAATTATTAAATCTCGTATCGAATCCGGAACTTTAATGTAATAGTATATATAATACAATTGGCCAAAAAGAAATTAAAACTTCAATTAATCTAATAAGCTTGTAAAGGAGGCCCGGAATATTCTAAGTCTAGAGCAATTCCAAACTTCAGTCTTTTCAAGTGTGTTATTGAAACGAAATTCGAGATATTAAAAGTATAATATATTAAGTTATCGATTAAAAGTGAATTTTATAGCGTCTCAATCCTAGAAGCCAAGCCTTTGGCTTTTACCGTGGGGATATTCAATAACATTTTATTAAATTAAGCATATCATAATACGTTAAGCTCGATAGTTTTCCTAGGACTTTTGAGTTACAAAACCAAGTCCAAGTCATTTCAAGAATGAGAATATACATTCCGCAAATAAAATAATAATAAATTCGTGATAGTCTAATAGACCCTTTATGAATGAAATCGTAATTGCGGCAAAGCAATTCTTTAACGTTACGGGAGATAGATATAATACTTTAAAGATGCCATTCGTTTTATTTTGAAGAGTTCGTAAATTAGTATTTCTCCTAGTGGGTACAGACAGTCAGAAAAACTGACATATGGTCTGTTGTTTGCATCTGCTAATAGAGAGGTTTTGTGGTCATCTATTCTACAATTGCTGAAAGGAAGATCTTTTCAATGGATTTTGCCGGAACCAATTCATACGCTACGAGTACCTCTTTCAAATTTTGAAGTTAAAACTAATATCTAATTTTCGCCCTTCCATTTCTGAGATAAAAGTAGCACCAACCAACAGCCAGTTCAATTTCATTAAGAAGCACAATAGACACTCATTATGAAGTCATCTCAGTTGCAGTGTTCAAGCGAGATCGAATGGACTTAAAGCTATATATAATGCAATACTATTGCTACCATACATGATTCCGACCGAGTCCTCACCTCACATCTTGCCAAATTTTGCGACCTTCCTCAATTTTTAGTAGCCAGGGTCCAATGGGAACCGGTCGAGAAACTTGAACGTCTTCAATCCCGCCTCAAAGTCAGTAAGTAAGGTGGTAGTGCTGTTACTGAAGTAAACTCCCGGACCATCTATAATTTTCGCAGTCTGGAAGACAGTGCTGGCACTGCCCAAAGCCCCCACGGGCTTCCCAAAGTCGTATGCATTTTGCACAATCTGCAGCGGACGACCAAGTGGATACAGCGGAGAAGTTCCGTTGATGAAAATACTTTCCGAACCTGGAGTGACGAGAAGGCCGTCAAAGTCGATGGCATCGGCGGCAGAATACGTGAGGTTCACACCTTGGATGAGGGTTTCGGCTACGACGCTGACGAAGAGGCCAAGATCGGCAAATTGCTGGCTGAGGGTTGCTGCCTGGGACATAGATTGGTTGGAGTAGATTGATGCCAGGATCCCGAAATTAAGACCTTGAATGATCGGCAATGGGTTGCTGAAGATGGAGATGTATGCGGTCTGGTTATTGTTGTAGTAAGTGGTATCTGGCGGAGGGACTGTCACATCGACAAGTACTTGTGCCACTCGTACAGCCAAGTCATTGTCAATCCGATTCAATTGATTGATGAAGTTTTGTTTGACCGCCGTGGATACAACGTGCGAGGTTTCAAACCGGAGTGCGTTGACGACAATTTGCTGTTCGGCTGGCGAGAGCGAGTTCCAAACTAAACGTGGCTGACTCCAGTGGTCTGCAAAGGTGGGAGAAAGCTCACGAGTGAGTTCTCCAGAAACGTAGCGGGGAGCAGTGAAGAATCCCTTTCCAGTAGTCTGGTTCGCTTCCATAGGAGATCCGAAGTTGAGTGTATTTGGCGAGTAAGCCGCAATGTTGGTAGGAATGTAGGTTTGCGCCTTACCATCACGGTTATTATTGTGAATAGGTACCCTTGGTCGGTTGATAGGAGCCTGTTCAAAGTTTGGACCCCCATAGCGGTTCAGCTGGGCATCTAAGTAAGAGTAGAGACGGCCTTGAAGGACTGGGTCATCAGAAAAGTCGATACCGCGAACAATGTGTCCAGGTTGGAACTAATATAACCCGTCAGCCCAAGAAGAAATACTCTACTATTCAACTAACTTACGCCTATTTGCTCTGTCTCCGCAAAGTAATTTTGCGGATTCGCATTCAAGGTCATCCTCCCAAGTGGAGTAATTGGAACAACCTCCTCCGGGATAAATTTAGTGTCGTCCAGAACATCAAAACCAAAAGCAAGTTGTTGATCTTCATCAAAGATTTGAACACCGAGCTAAAACTAATCAGCAAATTTTCGTTCCAGAATAACACTGTTTGGAAACATACCTCCCATTCCGGATAAATGCCTGCCTCAATTGCGTTCCACAGGTCTTGGCGATGAAAATCGGAATTTTTACCTCCTACAGCTTGAGCTTCTTCCCATAAGAAGCTTGCCTTTCCTTGTAATGACTTCCAACTCCATTTAACTAACTTCGTAGCTCCCTCGTTCGTGACGAGACGGTATGTGTGCACTCCCCAGCCATCCATGTGGCGGTAAGATCGAGGGACACCATAGCCAGCCATGACCATCATGACCAAATTCAATGCGCTAGTCTCTTGACTAAAGAAATCGTAGGCTGTATCATGGGCTGTAGCGGCCTGCGGGATTTGGTTGTTTGGCTGAGGCTTGAGAGCATGAATGAGGTCAGGGAATAAAATGGCATCGTTGATAAAGAAAATTGGGACGTTGATTCCCACAATGTCTTGAAATTATGGGTTAGTTCCAGTTTTTGCGATTCATGGATACTACTCACCAAAGTTTCCTTCGTCAGTATAAAATCTAGTAGCAAGGCCGTGCACATCTCTTGCGGAATCTGTACTGCCCCGTTCGCCAATGACTGTGGACATCCGAGTGAACATTGGCGTTTGTTTGCCCGCCTCGGATAGGAATGAAGCAGCTGTAATGTTGCTGAAGTTTCCATAGCTCGTGAAGACACCATAGGCCCCTATGTCAAGTTAATAATTTGGCCGGTGACGTGAGACTAAGTAAATTACCAGCACCACGGGCATGCACCGGACGCTCAGGAATCTGGTGATAGAAGTCAGCATTGATATGTTGATGTGGAGTGTTGCTATGAGCGATAGATGTATGCTTACACGCTCGTGGTCAAATCGCTGAAGCTTCTGCCTAAAGATGAAGTCCTCCAATAGAGTTGGTCCACGTAGACCGGCCTTCAAACTGACAGATTCGTCAATTGGTGTCCCAGAGTCAGTAGTCATATAGACATCAGTGTCGTTCAATTCAAATTGAGCGAGAAATTCTTGAGTAGACATTGTTGTCCCTTCAATAGAAGCCGCGACTTGACGCTTCCCCAGTTCTTCGCCTCGAGCACTAAGTTCACCACTCATGTACGGGCAACCGGCAGCTACGACCGTGCCCAAAATGGTTGAGAAGTACAAGAATGATCGCATTTTGGAAGGAACTGCAAAATAAAGCAAGATTGACTTGAATGCTTTCATCTCAACGTGTGCTCTTGGCCCTTTATATCTGAATCGAACTTCGCCTTACAACACAACAAGGATGTCATCTCTGAAATATTTAGCTTTTCATGCTTACAGAAGATAAACCATTAAAGTCCTCAGTCGTCGTAGTTCCGCAACATTGAGGCTGAGCATAGACGATCAACGAATACGTATCTCTGACATTCATCGATCTCGTGTGTAATCCGGAACTTCGACGAATACACATCTCTAACATTCATCCAATCTCGTATCCAATCCGGAACTTCGACGATTCCGAACGAATTTTCGGATCTATATGTATCCGAGAAGTTCGAGGCGGTGAGCCTCCAGGTTTTGTGGATCTGGTGACAGTGGAGATATACTCGTATGGCTCGGATTACCTCACCCAAAACAGGCACGCTCGGCGTCGTACATTTGATCGGAAGTTTTATTGCGCAAGAAATGGCCTACGGTGCCCAGTAAAGTTGACACCAGATGACATGCATATGCAAGCGTCGGCGTTAAAAGTGGACATCAAGCCCGCACGTTCCGTTCCGCTTGATCACGGAGCGGCACCCTCAGAACACACGGGATGTGACGCATTCTTCATCTCCTTTCTCCTTTGCTTTACAAAGCAGGCGTGAGCATCCGCGACTCGCCTTTTTCACTCAGGCTTGAAGCTCTAGAGAGGAAATGCGGGCATTCTCTGAAAGAAGCAAGAGTGGGAGCACCTTTCTTCGTGCAGATTTTGCAGTTTTATGTAACAGGGTATTTTTTGTTATTGAACGCCAGCGCTCCGTCTCGAGGTTTATAGTACTGCTGATAAGGAAATCTCTAAATGTGCGCCTGACTACAAATTTGCCTCTTTCCCATAAAGTAAAACTGCCTGACAATTCTCTGACTCCCTTCTCAGAGCATGCGTTCAGAAATGTACACCGTTACCCACACCATTGGGAAGACCATTAGGGATATCCGCCTCCTGCAGCAGCTCCTTCGTAATTTGATCAAGACATCCTGCACTGGCGGCGAAGAAGCCGAGGTACGGTCGAGACGGGTCCAGTACCTTGCTTTGGTATTCGGGATGGTATTGGACGCCAACATACCAAGGGTGATCTTTCAGTTCAACGATCTCCATACGCTTGCCGGTATCGTCCTTGCCGACGAAATCGAGTCCAGCTTCCTCCAATTGTTGAACATAGTCCGGGTTAACTTCATAGCGGTGTCGATGCCGCTCTTCAACAACATCTGCAAGTCCATACAATGCCCGTAGCTTACTATGTTCGCTGCCAGGCTGAAAGTTTGTTGGCCGTAACCCCTTGATCATAAAAGTCAGTAAAAGTATGAATTTGAGGCTTCAGGGGTTGTATACAAGCCGCATCGTCCCCCCTTTCTCTGTTCGACTGCCTTCCGGCATGAAAATGATCGCCGAGTCTTCGGAAAGTGGTTCAAACTCCTCCGATGTGGCATTATTCTTCCCACAGAGATTCCTCGCAGCTTCGATCACGGCTACCTGCATGCCGAGACATATGCCCAGCATTGGAATTCGCTTTGTTCGAGTCCAAGTTGCTGCTTTGATCATTCCTTCAACCCCTCGCTCTCCAAAGCCGCCTGGAATAACGACGCCACTTGCTGAGTGAACCGAAAGCCACGCTTGGTGGTACTTGGTAGGATCACTATCTTGTGTGGAGTCTTCCAAGTGTTCAGAGTCAACCCACTTGATTCGAAGAGCCTTGTTGCACCTCATTGCTGAGTGCTCCAATGACTTGACAACTGAAAGGTAAGCATCGTGAGCTTCGACATACTTGCCAACTATGGCGATATCAACCAGGTCCAGATGCATTCTAGGGATAACGGTTTTGTTCCACAACTTCCATAGCGCTGCACCTTTGTCGGCTAAAGCCGGGGGAATCTTCAGGTCATCTAACTGCAAAGCCCCCTTCAATAGATTGACCAGGCCCTGCTGCTCAAGAAGGAGTGGCACTTGGTAGACGGTCTGCATGTCTCGTACAGCAATCACCTGCTCAACCTCTCGATGACAGCTACGGGCGATTTTTTGGATCGTCTCTGCGGCAAGTGGTCGCTCACAACGACACGCCATCTATTTCTTGTCAATTGCTTTCTTCCAGATAAAATTTGGGAACTAACCAAGTCTGGCATGAGGCCCCTGATAAAAGTCCAATCAGCGATCGCAAATTTGAGATATGTCAAACAACAGAAGAAAAGGGGAAAGGAGAAAGGGGGAGTAGCAGAGAAAAGACTCACGCTTGAAGCGCACCGCGAATCGAGTGTTGAGTCGGCTTACTTTTCTCCTCTCCATTTATCCTGCCATCAGTTGGAGTTAGCAACCACCAATCAAGTAAGGTTTCGGGAATTGTTCTACTGTTTCTCTCTTTATTTTTCCTTCTTTTTTGAAAGAGAACACTCTTGCTCTTGATCCGTGAATTTATGGATGGATTAGACTCACACTGGCACGTAAGACACATGGATATTGACAAAGTTTCCTTTGCCAGCTTTTTGCCGAAACTGAGTCAATGCCTCAACGAAGGGCATACTTTCGATATCACCAACCGTACCACCCTAGCAGACGGTAAGTTTCAGACGGAAGAATAAGAGGGGATATCCGAGCAAATTGCCTGCCCTTTCTTGTGGACACATACCAATTCGACTTGGAGAGAATCTGTCAGTAAAGAGCTCTTCTTTCGATTTTCAGGCACAAGACATACTAATACACACATCCGGCTCCTCCCCTGAGTCGTCTGCTGGTACTTTTGCAACGCGTTCGATCCACTCTTGGATTGCATCGGTAATATGGGGGACAACCTGTACGGTTTTGCCTAGGTATGTGCCTTATTGACCTTATTAGCACTGTGGTAATGGCCACCACCCAACGCCCTAGGGCATGCGTAGGCGAGTACCTTTTCTTTCCTCTGAAAGCACATGGCTGGTAGAAGCTCATATTAGCAAAGGTGCTACGTTGCAGTATGAGCTGAAAGACATACTTGTAGATCTTTCCGGTTGTGATGTTGCTCTGGGAATATATATGTCAATAGGGCCGCATGAGCCGGTAGGATTATTAAATTGAAGGAACTGACCTCCTTCGTGAGATTTATGCCCAAGTATCTTGCAGAGCAGAGTTAGTTATTATCCGGAAGGAACAGAGTAAAGCGAATGATGTACCTCTCATAATTTCCAAGATCAAGGTCGCTCTCGCCACCATCGAATGGGACGTCAGCAATGTGTGGTCTAGATGAGGCGAAGCGAATTACCTTTCAGAACAAAGCATTCTCCATGCTCCCTCGGGCTCATGGTACCTAGAAGATCAGCCTCGGCCTCCTTCACGTGAGAAAACCAGTCGTACCTGCATCGATATTGAGATAAGGGTCGATTTTGATCGCCGTAACCCTTAGACCCAAAGTTTTCAAGAGAAGGCCAGACGAGGAGGCTGAAGGCACGTAAGCCACTGTCGAGGATGATGGCGCTCACATTCTTGGCGCGTACCTATAATCCCCTTGCCAACTCCTGAGATCACACCTGGTATAAGGTTAATGCCGAAGATCCGAGAATAAATGACTGACTTCATACATACCTCCTGATACCAGAACGTATTTCTTCATCTTAGCGCTCAGGCAGAGGAGGTTTGGGAAATTCGATACAAGGTGAAGTTTTTGTGCATTTGACGCGACGCGCTTGGAAATTTTTTACCCAGGTAGTGTCGTTTCATGTCACGTGAAGATAACCTTAACCTTAAATGTTAGCGTGAAAATTACGTCAGCTTCCCTGCGAAGACCTGGTGGAACTTGGGCTGGGTCTCGAACCCCTGCCGCATCGCGAAGTCAGAAGGATGGAGAGGGCAATAACGTGCGATGAAGGCGAATTTCTCCACCAAAACTGTTTACATCCAAATTTCTGAAAACTGATCGACCCCTTTCAACAGGCTCCATACACTCTCGGCCTGTACTGGGGAGTAGCAAGTAAGATACGAATCCGACGCATAAGGCACAAGCACATCATGTTCAAGCACCGTACATTGAAGTACATATTTTTTGTCGAGGATCGGAACGAATTATTCTCGTCGCGAGAAGATTTGAAGAGTTACAGTAGCGGCAAAGTGCGGGACAGGACGGATTGGCCGCCAAAACTGGTGTATGTTGTGCATAGTGTCGGAAAAACGCCTATGGCTGAATATCAAGCCACAATGGGTTGATTGGACAACTCCACCACATTTTCCTGGCATTTGAACGTGTCTGTTCACCTTATTGCATTGCATATAGTAGTCGCAAAATTCGGATGGAATTTTGCCTTCCTAACTCATAGGGCGCTTCCCACCTCCTCAATTGCTTTGGTCAATCCATCAATCGTTCCTCGAGTCGTCTCTCGATTGACAACAACTCTGAAGAATGAGCCTTTTTCACCAGGTGCATAATCAACCATAAAACCTCTTGGTATCAACTTCTGTACAATCTCGCTAGTAGTTCTTGTGTTGTCATCCGCTCGTTCCGCCAGGTTCCCTCCTTTGGCAAAATAAAAGCACACCTGCAAACATGGAGGTGGATTCTTGGAGACCAGGACGAAATCCTTTCGTTTGGAAATTTCGGTGGCAAAATAAGAAGCGATGTCAAAAGCGTTGTCAATCTGCTTCTCAAAGCCATCCCTTCCATAATAGATCCAGCTCAAGGCAAGCTTTAAACTGTCACCTCTTCGTCCGCACTGAAGAGTCAGATCAGCTAGATCCCAGACTTCTCCACCTTCGTTTCCTTCGTGGAAGAGATAACCCGCAGGGAGTGTGTTCGCTTTATGGAACTTCGTGAGGTCAGGACCTAAGAGGAAGGAACATGTGATTGGTGCTCCCATCATCTTGTGAGGGTTGACCGCTAAACTATCAGCAAGCTCAACTCCAGCAAGCTTGTGCTTTTGTTTCGAAGAGAAAATAACAGGACCACCCCAGCTGGCGTCAACATGCAGCCAGAGATTATGTTTCTTGCATACTGCTGAGATCTCTTTGAAAGGATCGAATGAACCGAGGACCGTGGTCCCTGCCGTGGCATTGACGTAAAATGGGGTCTTGCCTGCATCTTTGGTCTTCTGTACGAGCTTCTCCAGCTCGGAAGAAATCATTTGACCCTGAGCATCGATTGAGACGGAGACAACGTTGTCGGTTCCAATGCCGAGCATTTGAGCTGCTTTTTCCAGGGAATAATGCCCATGAGCGGAGGTAAAAAGAACGAACTTGTGATCTGCATTCCCAGCAGTCTTGCTAGCAGGGTATAATGTGTTGCGGGCGATGACAATCGATGTCATGTTTGAGGCGCTGCCACCTTGGCAGGAGATTCCTCCAGCATGAAGGCCATTGAATCCAAATAGGTTTGCAAATGTCTTTGCAGTCGTCTTCTCAATGACGGTAAGAGCAGGCGATACTTGGAAAACGTGAAGCTGCTAACAGTGAGATGGTAATCCAGAAAGAACTCCACACGTGACTTACATTTGTATTCAGCACGGCCAGGAGGAGTTCAGAAATAAGTCCTACCTGATTTTACTTCAGTTTCTGTAATAAAGCGAGATACCGCTGACTTACTGCATTGGTGCTGGCATATAATTTGTCCAAAAATCCTTGGTCCCATGTGTTGACACTGTATTTGAAGACCTGCTCAACAGTGGCAAGTAACCCATCCTTTCCTTTCCCATTTCCAGGGAGCTCGAAGTTCATGAGACTGAAAAGTTTCTCCGGTTTATGGTGTTCTACAAGGACGGTACGGGGTCCTCCTCCTGGAATGGCAAGTCCATGACCTGTAGGTTTAGCGCTAGCGTCTTCATCTGCAGACCGGATGAAGGGGATAATCAAAGATTGAATGGCATTAAGGAGCTTCGAAACGTCAGCGATGAATCTTCAAGCAAATTTCATTTGATTTAATTTGGAAAGCTCCACGGCTGAGAATTCGTGACTTACATCGTCAACCTCATCAGCGCGATTTAGCTGTGGGGGTTTTGAATCATTCCTCAAAGGCAGGGACATCCCATTTGAAGCCATGGTCAAAAATGTATTCCAAAAAGTGTAAAGCAATCTATTAAATAGGCAACGAGGAAAAGGAAGGGTAAACTCTAATGATGATAACTGATGATGATGGATAAGGAAAGGAAGTGACGTGCTGGATGATTTTAGTTCAAGGGAGCAAAACGTCCCAAAATGGTCAAGCGGTTCCTTGACTGCCAAGAAGCGGCCGCATTGAAAATACTCCACCCAAAAATTATCTCGAACTTCAAGAACATCTCCCCAATACAGAAACGCAGCATTCCACAACGATGCCACGAGAACACAAAGCCAAGCGCGGCCGCCGAGAAGAAAAGAAAGAGGAGAAGGAATTAAAAAGGAAAAGAGAAAATGGCGGCGAAGATGCTCAAAGAAGCAAGAAGCAGAAATCACAGGACCCCGCCGAGAACACTGATGTCCAAATCACAGGCTTGGACAACGATTATATTCCACTCGAAGAAGAAGATGCGGGAGCTACGGAACGGCCATTCTACGGTATGCTCGAAGATGAAGAGCAAGAATACTTTCGGCGCGCAGACGAACTCCTCGAACTGAACGATTTCCCGTCCGAGGAAGAGCGCTCCCTGTTCCTCGAAAATGTATACCGCGAGGCGGATGGCAAGGAGCTGAAGATTGCATGCAGTCAATCGTGTTCGCGATTGATGGAGCGGCTGATACTGTTGAGCTCCGTGGAGCAGAAGAAGAAGCTATTTGCAAAGTTTGGGGGGAATTTTGCACATTTGGTCCAGCATCGATTTGCGAGCCATTGCTGCGAGACGCTGTTCATCCAGTCTGCACCAGTCGTTACGGAGGAACTTACTGCAGATTCGAAAAAGAAGGAGGAAGAGCAGGAGGCAGAGCAGGAGGAAGAGGCTGTTTCAATGGAAAGTCTGATCCTTCAAACATTGGACGAGCTGGAAGGGAAAATGACCTTTCTCCTCACCGACCGATTTGCATCCCACACCTTACGAGTGCTCCTCGTAGTTCTCTCCGGACGACCTCTAGAGAAATCATCGACTCGGTCTCTCATGCAAAGCAAGAAGAAGGAGAAAATCTCCATTACAGGCCTCGATACCTCACCCACGGAGCTCTCTCTTCAAAACCGTTCTATTCCCTCATCCTTCCAATTCGCTGTCGAGAAAATAATCTCCGACACAATTGCAACTATGGACCAATCTTTCATCCGAATCCTCGCCACTCACCCCACAGGAAACCCAACACTGCAACTGCTCCTCGAGCTCGAGCTCACAAACCAGAACACCAAAAAGGGGCTAAACACCGATGAGAAGACGATCATCTCTGCCCTTCTCCCTGATAATATCGAGACCGAAGGCTCCGAATCCGCAACTTTCGTAAACGGCATTCTCTACGACGCAATCGGATCCCGCCTCCTCGAAACTATATGCACTTTCGCACCAGGGAAGCTGTTCAAGCAAATATACCGAGCAACTTTCAAGGATCGTATCGGCGCTCTTTCTCGCAATGAAATTTCTTCATACCCCACAATTAAGGTGCTGAATCGCCTTTCGAAAGAAGATTTGGAGGAAACTGTTGAGCAAATAATCCCACAGCTCGAAGGCCTAGTACAACGAAGCAGGACAACTGTTATCAAAACACTCTTCGAGAGATGCGCAGCACGAGGAGCAGATACCACAGCTCTCACCACTGCCCTTGCTTCTGCCTACGGCTCTGATCCATCCACCCTGATCTTAAAAATCGCATACATAGATGACGTCTCATCTCTGCTCTCTACAGCATTCCCACCACTGCCCACCGACTCAAACCCCGCATCTCAATCATCACCACCAAAGCGTCCCCCACCAACGCTAAAACCAACACCCCCACAACTCCATGGCTCATTACTCGCACAAACGCTCCTCTCCCTTCCGGGTACTCCTTCAGAGCTCATTCAATCCGCACTCCTAACCCTGGAACCCCACCTACTCCTCGCACTAGCAATCTACCAAACAACAACGCACATCATACAATCCGCCCTCGTCCCCTCACCAACCAACACCCCCTTCCGCCGCAAGCTCATCAACCTCCTCCTCTTCCCACCCCCATCCCCCACCACCTCACCCTCCACCGACCAATCTCCCGTCCTTTCGCTAGCGCTCTCCCCAACAGGCTCACACGTCCTCGACACGCTCCTGACATCAACCACATCCCCAACCTCTCTCTTCTCCATAACCGAACGCATCGCCACCACCCTCACCTCCTCAGAACCTCTCCTCCGAGATTCCTTCTCTGGGCGAATAGTATGGAGGAACTGGTCTCTTGACATCTTCAAGCGCCGCCGCGGAGAATGGGTCAACTTAGTGAAATCTCATTCCGTCTCTACCTCCCTTGTTCCCCCTCAGCAACAAAACTCCGCGCCCGTTGCGGCTGATGAGTACGAAGCCGTTGTAAAGCAGGGAGGCAAGAAGTCGAAAGACAGGAAATCCAAAGGCAAGCCAGGCGCTGGAAAAGATGGAAAGCCCACCGCGCAAGAAAGCGGCAAATCAGCGATCCAGCTCGCGCGCGAGAAGTTCGCTGCGAAGAAGGCGGAGAAGATGGCTGGGACTGGTGGGAAGTCCTCTTTCAAGAATGCGAAAGGGAGAGGGACTGGTGCGAATGCTGTTTGATTCCCTTTGCTATGTTCTGGACGAGAAAGGAGGTGGGATTGGATGTAGGAAGGAGAAGGGAAAGATCTGAGTAACCGAGTTTAGATAGAATGAAGAGTTGAGGAAATAATGAACTGATTGATACCCCAATCTCTGGTCCTCCCAGACACGTATACCATAGTCCTTGCATAATTTCGGTTCTGGGATTAACATCAGGGTCTCAAGTCTGAGATTCTAGGCTTGGAGATCAATTTCCTTGCTGAGAACGAAGAGCAAAGCATGATCCTTCAATTGTGTTGAAGCCAAGGCCTTCTAAAGGGGTGGAATGAGCAGAAAGAGTTTTTGGAAAGCGAGTCCGAATGGAAATCTCAAATTTATGAAAGAGACCTTATCTAATAGACTTCTCGCCGCACTTTAAGAGCGTCTTTACCTCAAGCAGGAAGTTGTGCTTCTTTTCAATTTTTACTCTTTAAATATTTCCATTAAATCACAAGCATCAAAGAATTTGGTTGAGTTAATGCCAGTTTGGATTTTCTATCTAAGCCATCGCACTCTGTTTTTGTTATTCGTGAATCATTGCCCATCAGTCATAATATTCTTCCTCCACCAAGCCCATACGACTTCCATAAACTCCTATGTAAAGAAGCAAAAGTATTTGCAAGTCCGCATACAACCATAAGCCCACTCAATTAAGTGCAGGAATAGTTTGCGCAGCCAGGAATCCAAGGATCAGAAACAGCCAAGTAAAAAAGCCCTCCATAGAATCGAAATTTGAAAATTGAGAAGAAGCAAGTGCAAACAACTCGAGACGGTGAAATGACTACCTTAGATGTACCACATACCGTTGCGGATCTTGTTGATGAGTCCAGGACCTTGGTCAGGGTTGCCCAAAGGAACGAGCGGAGCAGCCTCAGTCGGCAAGGAAGAGCCAGTCTGCGAAGAACCGCCTTGAGTACCATGAACTGCGGCACGGATAAGAGCATCCTGACGGGCCTCCTCGAACTTCTGACCACCACGAGGACCCTCGGAAGCGGGAGTAGACTCGTGAGCGCGAGCACGGTTAGAAGCCAAGTGTGCATAGTAAACGGCAGGGACTGGGAAATGTTAGCTTCGTCTCTCGCAGAAGAATCGAAGTACTCACACAAGGAAACCGGGGTGGTTGAGCGCATGTATTGATAAGAGAATTGATAGATCATCTTCTGCAAATCATTGACCGGAACCTTGGCCTCATCAAGGAGAACGTGGTAGTGAACAGGGCGAGCAGTGCCTTGAATGGCAGCGTGGGCATTGAGATAGAAGTCATACTCAAACGGATGAGTGACGTCGGATTCAACCAGAGTGCCAGGCAGGGCGTTAGCATTGCGATCAGAAGACTGGCTGTCACCCTCCTTGGGGAAGAAGCGGATATGATGACGCTTGGTGCAGACAATAACAGTCCATTTGATCTGTTTAGGGATCAGCAAATTTCCAATTGAAAAAGGATCTACACTCACGCTATTAGCAATTTGTTGGCCATACTTTTCGCTAAGAGCAGTCTTCATATCAGTCAACTCGTTGTTGAGAACGTGAGTGAATTGACCCTCTGAGACACCATCACGGAAGTAGTAGATATGCTGAGGGCCACGGCCACGGCCAACGTTCGAAATCCACTGCTCAAAGAGAGGCAACATCATGCCACGAATATTGTTAGGAGTAATCATTTCGACACGGTGGCCATTGGTTTGAACAGCTGCGGCATATCGGCAAGCATTCTGATCAAATGACATGGTAAGTGCAGCCATGGAGGCCTGGGGGCTACCGGGAGATGGATGAGAGACATCAGCACCTGCGAGGGTTCAGCAGCATTCAATATGATCGAGACGTGGGACCTACCAATGATCATAGTAGGGACTTGAAACCAGTTCTTGGCGCTAGCGACCTTGCATGTAGTACCACCCAGCTTTGCGTTGACCTTCATGGCAACGTTGGAGCAGTATTGAGGCTGGGCCTTGACAACATGAGCAATGTTGACGCCTGAGAAGTTAGTAATGGTCCAAGAGGCAAGTAAAACGACTTACATTGAGAGACCATGGCGAAACGACACTCAGTGTTCTTCTTGAGGCGCTCGTACATGAAGGAGTCGCGGCCAGGAAGAACATAGAAAATGATCTGAGGCAATAAATTGGCTTGATTGCCGATAGCATTGCGGGCGTTAACAACAGTGACTGGGATGTCCTCGCCGCGGGGTGAGTTGTAGATGACCGGGTTGCGATTCTCAACTTTACCACCATGGCCAATATAGGTCTGAACAAAGACGTTGATGAAGTTGCGGACGACTTGTTCATTAGTGGCGCCTCCCATGATGACGAAGCCCCACGACTTCAAGGGTTCAGGGTTGCTAAGTAAGAACTTCTGACCACGAAGGTCCCAGCGGCCGTTAGTGCCTGGGTTGAGCTTCTTACCAGCGAACTGGACCTCGGGATTTTGGAGAAGACGAGCGGCAGTCTTTGGGAAAGTCAGAAATGAAGACCAGAGATTGAGACGAGCAACCTACCACAGTCATTGCTGGATCGACTTTCATACCAAAGTGCTTCATGTAAGGGTCCTCATTCCACTTAAGCATACCGACACCATGGTTGATGGCTTCAAGACGCTGCTTTGGACGAGTGACAGCGAACTTGATCATAGCAGCAGTCTGGTTTTGGTCAGCGAGAATTCACAGAAATTGGCTGGATAGAAGTCTTACCTGATCAGGAGACAGCTTGTAATTGTATCGTTGATTGGGAATTAAGTGACAGAGTTCCATAGGAAACATACCGGCGCGTTCAGTGATGATCAACGGAAGATACCAGAACTGGAGGTCAATGTTGTAGGTCCGCTTGAAGTAGTTGTAGACGGTGATCTCCTCTTCAGTGTTAGTTTGCCTATTCTTAAACTTGAAGACGGTATTCTTGGCGTGGGCGCCCTCATTGTGGTAAGGTTGTGAACCCTCCCAGGTGAACTTCTTGATGGTATAAATCTTGTTATCTGCAAAGTGGTCAGTGTATACCATGATAGATAAGATGATTGACCTACCATCTGCCTTGCCTCTGTGCTTCACTCGAAACTTCAACTTAGCCAGCTTTCGAAGATTCTTGAAATCCTCAGACTGAGTGACCTGACCGGGATGCTTAGTGTCCTTGATGGGCTTGAGAAGATCACGGAAGACGGTGTAAGACAATTGGCGGTTGCGGTCGCGGCAGAAGTTGCGAGCAGCCTGATGGACGTCCTGCGGAGCCCAGAAGGTACCATTTGCAACATCGACATTGAGTGCCAAGCCAGTGCTTGGTTGACCAACAGAGGATTGCGGCTAGACGAAGTCAGTGACGGTCTTGGATGCCTGGATTTTGAACACCTACATTGCAGAGGCGAATAGATGAGTAAACACCCTTCATAGCAACGACGACATTGTCAAGAGGGGTTGCGAGATTGCCCTTGGCGAAGAAGCTGCGCTTGATTAAGGTGTATGACTTGGATGGCCATTCACGCATAAGATGATCAAGAAAGCCTGGAGAGAATTAGAACGAAGTTTTCAAGTCAAGGATGGGAAAACTTACTGATGGCTTCTAAGATGCTATTGTCAAAAGGCATCTTCTGTTGGAGATAACCTTGAATGACAGCCATGCGAACAATCTTGGAGGGACGGATGATGCAATAACAAGTGTCCGGACCTTTCTGTGGGTGAGGCTGACGGCCCTTCTCAGCATCAAAATCAACGAGAATGCGCTGCTCAGTGAACTGAGTTGAAGACCTTGGATCTGTTAGAAAGTAATCAAATTGAATAGGGATATTAAAAATACCAAAGAAGCTTATTGCTATCCCACAACATAGAGTTGGGCGGGCTGATTTGACGAAGGCGCTCTTGCACACTGCGGGACATCCAAACAGCCATGATCTTACCTTTCTTCTCGGCACCATTTCCAATGTTGATCTGTGAAATTCGTCAGTTTAAAGTGATTGATAATGAGAGCAAAGGTGAAACTTACATCATATTGGAAGATATCCTTGGTTGGCCATCCGGAGACCTTGTATTGGTTGACGCGGATTTGAATGGCCTTGCCGGTGGTGTTCTTGCCAGGGCGCAAAGGCAAATCGTTGGGGAAGTTGTACTTGGCATCGTCAGTAACCTCCTTGGTGCGAAGGCGGAAATTTTCGGGCTCCATAATGAACGATGAACGAAGGTGAGCCGATGATCAAGAAGAATTAAGATGGGGGTGTGAAGATGAGGGGAATAAAAACGGTAATAAGTATGGTGATATGTTTGGGATTGAGCAGACGACAAATCAATTGCTGATTTGGCCTTGAATGCTTGTGTATGATTGATATGAATGAAGATTGATGTTGGTATTGTATGCGAGTATGATTATCAAAGGGGAACGAAGGAAGAAGAAAGTGTGTGCGGGTTGGTGGAAGAAAGGGGGCGTTGGTGGTGGTGAGAAGGGGTCTTTAAGTAGTGGTGGGAAGGGGGTGGTTGATCCAGGAGGACGAGGCACTAGCGTGGTTCCGAAGCTCAGGGGGCTCGTTCTTTCCCAAACAGGCAATTCAATCATCCCACCATCAATAACATGCTGGAATAAGATAAGATAAGGCAATTGGCGCAAGTGAATTGAACCTTTATCTTTCACTTGAAGAGTATTTAGGAAGCAGATAACGGCAAGAGGAGCATCAGCAAGATCAAACTCCCCACCAGAGGATTCATACCCCTTGAACTATAGCAAGACTTTTGCTGGGGTTTGGAATCAAAGCAATTGACTTCTTCTTGGAAATCAAGTACTTATTGAAAACTACTAAGTCTCCCAAAACACCAACAAACTCGCAGACCACCATCAACAACAAACTTCAGCCAGAAGACCAGATAAAAGAACAAAGTTAACTTACCGAGCCACCCTCCAACTTGTAGGCAGATGCTGGTAACTCGATACGGGTATTCGTAATAACCTTCGCCGGAGCTACCTGTGGCTTTGCAGGATCATAGCCCAAGCCAGGGGCGTAAGGGTTTTGACCTCTGGAAGGCTCGCCTGGTCCATCATAACCGCCGGAGCGGGGCTTGTCAGGGAGAGGGCCTTGCTGATTTGCTGGTGGACCACTGTACTGTTGCTGCGGCGGGGGGCCGGCTTGATACTGCTGGAACTGCTGATTGTATCCCGGCGGAGGTCCTTGCTGGCTAACTTGGTAAGGATTCTGCTCTAGGTGAGGAGGGCCTCGACGAGCACCCGCACCACCTGGCATCTTTGGAATCAGATTTCGGGCAGCTCAAGAAGGACTGGAAGTGTCTCTGCTGAAAGGTAGATTAGCCATTGTTCAAGTGCCAGTTGACAGCTACTCTTCGTTGCGCAGCCCGAAATCTGCTCCAACCGCATCAACAGCATCAATTGTACGCGAAACAAAGCAATCGCTCCATTAACACATTGAATTCATCGCGTTGGTATTCTCAATTGAGATGAGAACTGATGGTGGTGGTGGTGGTGATGTACTTACGTCACGATCTCTCTCTTGCCTCCTTTGTTTACGCTGTCCAACGATCCAAGGTCGATCGCGGAATAGCAGAATCTGCAATATCTCGTCAGCAAACCGTAATTCAATTCATGGGATAAACAAGGAAGCAGATCACTCCTCAATTGCGTTGCGTGCCTTGTGCAAAGACCCGCATCGGCCGTCCGACGGCGACGCAAACGGAGTAAACAAACACGCAAACCCCCTTTCAATGCGCAACGAGGGACAATGACTTACCAATCAATCTTTCGCACTCTCTCCTCTATCGCTCTCGTAAATCAAATCACCGCATGCAGGTATCAACGGGTTGTGGTACAGAATTGAAGAATCTCGATCGGGCGTTAGGAGGAAAGACGGAAAGAAAGGAGAAGGATCAGGCTGCGGGGACGTAAACAAACTCGCCTCGCGCTAATTTAGCACGTTATCCATGCACGCAGCCTTGTGGGCTATTCTTGCCTCGTCAGGGAATAAAATGAGTGATCCGGGCATTTATGCCTTGTTTTGGCCGTGCAGACGCAGGAAAAGGCAAGGGCTAACATGCATGGGCTTTGGAGAGGAGGGGAGCTTTTGAAAGGAGTTACTCCTATCTTATTGACCTCGATATTATTGAAGTAAATACAAAGAAGGCGCGTACAAAGAGCCTAATACTCGAATACAATGCAATGTTTGAGGGGTAAATCCCATCACAGATAGGAGGCAGCTCTCTTTCTCTGAGAATGAGAATGTCAACTCCTTTGAGCCCTTCTTGCGGGCAGCCAAACTACGGCGGATTGCGTGATGAACCACGCCATTGAGGTTCTGATGATGATTGGACTTGGGCTTGAAGAGCTTGGGGGAGAAAGAAAGGGCACACGTGATGTTGACTTGCAAGCATGGAAGATATGGGGCCTCTGACGGTAGCCCCTGAGGATGGGGCAGAGATGGAGAAAACAGATATCCCAACCAGACTTGGTAGAATGCAATGAATGTGCTTGTGGGCTGCGGGCAAACAAAGAAAGAGAATGCAATGCAGAGAGCGTCAATCATCAAGCAAATTAAAAGGTAAGGAAGCATGGCACGCGAAGATCGTGAAAGCACCATCGATGAATAGGAGCTGCACCGATCCTATTCTATGTTATCTTACATCCTTTCGAAAGCTTTGCTGCCCCTAGAACGCCATGCTTGATGCTGCGTGAGGAAGTGCCGCCAGATCCTTGTGCGACTATCCTCCCCTCAAGTTAAATTTCACGCGGAGTAGAAAATATAAGGAATGTCCTGCGGACTTCTATGAATACAAACTTTTCATCCAAACCATGCTTTGCCTTCCTTGAAACTTCCTCCCACTCAGAAACCATCAGCCAGTATCTGGAATCCAGAGCAGAGCAGGGTCCAGTCGAAATGTAAGAAAAAGTCACCATCAATGGCGGTTTCGTTTAGCGGTAGTATCCTGTGGCAACGAGATTAGCTATCGATCATACCAAAGGTAGGCAGGCAGGAGCTGAGGAGGCTTATCACGCTTCTCCTGACCAGCATCAGCAACCCCATAGTATCCAGACCTACTTGGGACTGGAAATGGCGGTGGAACAGCTGGTCGAGGTGGAAGTCCATGTATTGCCGGTGGTGTCGAGTATGAATCACGCTGGTGAGTCGCACCTGGGTAAGGGTCTTGGTACTGGGTCTGGCTGCCGTCGGACGTGTGCCAGCCACTGCCTTGATCACCAAATGGATTGATTTGACCACCGTATTGTTGCGGATATACGTTTGGTCTGGGAGGAAGTGGATTAGAACGCGTACCATCATATCGTTGAACGGGAGGTTGAGATTGATCCCGAGCAGTCTTCCAAGTGCTGAAGTCAGGAACAATTGTCTCACGAAGAAGACGCACGAGAGCTTCAGGCTTAAACTTCGTAGACGTATACAGATCAGCTCTGGGGATGATGCTGAGAAGAAAGGTGATATCGCGTGGTATAACGAAAGGTGGGGCATTTGATTGCCACGTTGGAGTTCCTTGTTGCAATCTCTTTTGCTGATCCAGTCGTCTACCAGCAGCGCCTTTCAGAGGAGACTCCCCTCGAGCAAGTTTACGTGGACGATTGAGATCATCATCCTCAATTTGGAAAGGTCGCTTCGGAGAATTGGTGGCCTGCAGGTATTGTGGTCGGGGACTGACTTCTTGCACGTAGTGCGGACGTGGACTGTTCTGAATCGAGGTAGGCTGCTCAATCGATTGCATAATCGAAGGACCAGTAGGTTTTGGTTTCATTTGCTTTGACGGAGAAACGATGATTCGTACAGCAGTCGGATCGAAGCCTTCAGCACTGTAACGTGCTGCGAATGTTGCGAGTCTAGGATCTTCAGGATATACCTCTGCCATGCGCTTCTCTAGTTTTGCGATTTGTGAAAGTTCACCATATTCAGACTCGTACTTATGGAAGAATGCGTAGAGAGGCTTTGCTTTCGAGACCATGTCTGGCTTTTGGATCAAGCGGCTAACGACAGTTTCAAAGGTAACTCGGGCATCTAGATACTGTCAGTATTTGTAATGGAGATCTTGGAGAAAGACCTTACTCGTGATGTCACCAATAGAGACCAGATGCTTCAAGTACTCTAAAGTAAAGTTCACATCTTCCGGGAATAACTTTGCACCACGTTCGAAGATCTTCGTTCCAGCGGCCTCCTTGTAAACATGATGTTCAAGCAAAGCAGCAACTACATAGACATCACTTGTGAGCCTTCCACGTTGACGTGCATCAGCAAAGATTTTCCTCATCCCTCCAACTAGGGGATCCTTGGGCTGGCCTTTCCCTTGGACTCGACGCATTGATCGCATCAAAGCAATCCAAGCAAATGAAAGAGTTCTTGAAATCAGCTGCGCCTGTATTGCATAACCTTGCTGAATGGCTTTGATCTGGCTAGCTTTGGCCGCTTCTCGGGCCCTAATATCTGCTTCTTTCTCCTCTTCGTCATCCTCAGCCTTGCTGATAATGGCACTGATTGATGCATCAAGAGCTGCTGATTCCTCGAGCTTAGCAAGGTCTTGTGCTTCCCGCGTCTTTAATCGTTTGATCATGTCGTATAAAGTATCGAGGAGTTTGTCGTAAGGGGCGCGAATAATTTCACCATGCTCAGCTGGGCCTTTGTCAGCTTCGTTAGTTGATAACGTTGTTTCAAGGCGATCGGCTTTCTTGAAAGTAATCAAACAGCTCTCGGGATTGGCAGTCACTCCATCATTTAAGAAACTATCCCCTTCACTTTCCAAGCCATTGGCAAAGCACCAATCGGCTGCGTCTGCCCAAACTTCTGGCCAGAATCGCAGAGCCATAACAGCTTGCTTGAATACATATAAAACGCGTTGCTTGTAGGTCTCTGGTTCCTCCTCCTTAAGAACCAATGGGTCTTCTTGTTCCCATGCAATCCATTTCTTCCAGAGATCCACTTGCTGCAGGTATTCCTGGTCACCATCAAAGCCAAGAGCAGGGGGTAGTTTGGGTAGTGTAGTTCTAATAATTCCGCGGGTTAAGTTCTCCAAGGCCGTATTGGCGCTTCGAGCGGACATGTAACCGGGGGACTTCTCTTGAAGGAATTTCCTGCCCTACCATTTTTTAGCACATACTCGAATTCGCACGAAGATACTTACGGTTATTTTGTTCAAGCCCATTTCAAACTGATCGTACTCCTTCCAAATGCCGTTCAACGTAGACATAGGAACATTGATAGCTCGTTGATAAGCCTTTCTCAGCTGGTCCATCTTCTGTTGATCTTGCCAGCTGCTACCACCAATCTGGCCGGGAGCGCTTCGAATGAATTGTATATAATCCTGCCATATTCTCCCTGCCTGGCTGTCGATGCCGATGTTTGCAAGAACGAAATCGTATGCTTGGGATACCACTGTACGCGCAGCTCCGGAAACATCGTTCATCAAGTCGTTGCGACGTCGAACGTAGTTTAAGTATGTAGTCCAAAGTTGGACACTGAGAACAGACAACAGAGAGAGACCGAACACGTGCTCAGCGCCAGCAAAGTTGTCGTTGTCAAGCTCCATCTGGGCCCATTCCACCCATATCTCGGCCTATACACCATTAGCAGATTCAAAATGATGGTGATTGCAGAACTCACGGCTTGAGGAAAGACTTTGAAGAACCGTTCGTATACCGCTCGCGCATCGTCAAGTTTGTTACGATTTCGATGCTCCTTGATGAGAGCCAACCAAGCATCCAAGTCACCTCTGGGGTCCTCCTTAATCCGATCTTCGAGGATCCCTGTTGTGTCATGGGGAAGACGAGCCTTTGGGAGAGTGGGGCCTTGAAGGGTAGATGGGATTGTGGGATTGGAATTTGTGGCGGGTGATGGCTGCGGAGCGGAGACAGTTTGTGACGTCGGCGCAGGCATGGAGAGCGTTTCCGGGATGGTTGGCATTATGCTTTCAGGTGTAGGTGGCTTCGCTGGAACATTCGAGTCTGCACCATCCGTAGCAGGGAGCTTCTCTGCGATCTCCAGCTCTGCAACGTCAGGTGTTGCATTCTCTACTGGAATGTCCGAATCTGAAGAGGAGATGGACTCGTTGGAGCTGTTGCTCGCGTGCTGTACTTTGTCAGTATCTGAGGAGCTTGTAGTAATGGGAAAGGTTGACTGACTTCGGCGTCCGCCATCTTAATGGCTTTGTCTGGCGAGCTGTGAGAATGGGAAGAATGAACCCAAGATTCAGCCTTGTAGCTTTTCGAAGCTCGAGAGGCTAAGCCTAAAGGAGAATTCATCACAAACTGTTACGCTAGCTCCCAGATGGCTTAGCGCCTCACGTGCACAATATAAATTGATTTGGGAAGTCGCGGTGAACGCGCATCAAACGCGTCCGTCGAAGAAGCCAGCCTCTTCACGATCATCCACATCGTTTCAGCCTCTCTATTTAAGATCAACAAACCCCCGTGCCTCTCGCGTCTTTTGGTATCCATTCAATTCAATCCTACGTCCCGCAACCTTCAATAGAAAGCATCACTTGTTCACGATGTCGGTCGTATCTCTCCTGGGCGTCAACGTCCTCAACAACCCAGCAAAGTTCGGTGACCCCTACGAGTTTGAGATCACCTTTGAGTGCTTAGAACCTCTGCAGAAAGGTATGCAACTCTCACAATGCAGATAAAGCATGGCAGATGTTGATTTACTCCACTAGATCTCGAATGGAAGTTGACCTACGTCGGATCTGCTACTTCGTGAGACTCTCGTTTGTTTCCACACAAAGTGTGTTCTAACAATTCCCAGAGATGAACACGATCAAGAGCTCGACTCCCTCCTTGTCGGCCCAATACCCGTCGGTGTCAACAAATTCATCTTCGAAGCCGACCCACCAAAGACAAACAAAATCCCAGATGCTGAAATCCTCGGCGTCACGGTCATCCTCCTTACATGTGCCTATGACAGTCGAGAATTCGTACGCGTTGGATACTACGTCAACAACGAATATGACTCTGAAGAGCTGAATGCTGATCCGCCAGCAAAGCCTATCCTCGAGAAGATCAGAAGAAACGTGCTGGCGGAGAAGCCACGAGTGACACGCTTTGCCATTAAATGGTTGGTTCTACACAAGGCATATATGAGTCATCTGCTAATGTTCAATATACAGGGACTCTGAAGCTTCCGCTCCACCCGAATTTCCCCCTGACCAGCCTGAGGCTGACCTGGTCGCCGATGGAGACCAATATGGAGCCGATGAAGCTGAGGAGGAGGAGGAAGAAGAAGTTGAGGAAGGTGGCGAGGCTGCTCCGGATGCCATGGCTGAAGATGCCGAGATGGCTGGTGCAGAGGGGGAAGGTGCCATTGCTGCTGGGGAAGTATCAGATGATGGCAGCGAGGATTTGGAGGCGGACAGCAGTGGTAGTGAGGACGAGGAACTTGAAGAGGAAGAAGTTGAGGGTGAGGGTGAAGGCGACGATGCCATGGAGGTTGATGGTGTTGAAAAGCCGAATGGTGCAAGCGGCGTTGAGCACCACATGGACGAGGTCATGGTGCATTAATCTCTCAATACCCCAAGGCAAGCCTTCCTGTGTCTAGATTTCATTACTGCAGAGGAGTTTCGATAATGGTTTATGGTCGCGCAGCAATAGTTACATGAAGACAAATGATGAATTAAAGAACCCAGTTTTCTCACATGCCTTCGCGTACTACACCAGTGCTTCTTCAGATTCGGATTCCCTCAAATAGGGGAGAGAATATCCTTGCCTTTCTTCCGCGTCCCTTTCTTCATCCTCGTCTTCCACTGAGACTCTTTCTCCTTATGCATAGGCCGAGATGGCATCACTCTCAGCGACACTATACGTTGTTTCCCCTTCAGATCTGGCTTTTCACGGAGATATAAACTCATGCCACCTCAAGCCTCGGTTAGAAATGCTCCATTGGGCACCGCAGACAAAGTTCGGCCAATAATACACGAACGGGCCAGACGTTGTTCATAGCCTGAAAGGACGATTACACCCATACCGGCCTCGGAACGTCATTCCTTGACACGACTAAGACTCGTGGGCTTATGGAATGACTCATGCTGGCTACGCCAACACGCATTTTAATACAGTTGGCAAAAGCAAGTTAGAGTTACTGTATCACATTTCCAAAATCCGCTCTAAGCCATAGGAGCTAATTGCATCGAAAGCAATGATCAATCTATCATCAAGTGGGACAATTCCGTAGCTAATCAATATCCCGTACGATATCTTCTACATAGACACGAGATTCTTCTGAGCTTCTGAAAAGGGTCAAAAAATAGTGCTTGATGCTACCGCACAAGAGACTGCAAGTGCAGCGTTCATCTTCCTCTTTCTGCTTGCTCATCTTCAATTCCCCCTTCCACCATTACTTCAAGTGCTTCCTCCTCGGGTTAAAGCTCGAAATCCTCCTCAACCAGCATATCTCCTGCCTCACCATTGCACTTTCTCCCTGATTCATGTGAATTCATGCGATTCTAGTCGGAAACCCAGCGCCAAAGCAGTATTGAGCTAGTTATGCTCCCATTGCCTCGCCATCTTCATCGGGCCCCGAAGCTGCTGGCGGGTTGTCGTCTTCCACTTGCCCCTTCCACCACTTTCACTTAGCAGGAGCAAAGAGGTAAGAAATTCAGCCTTCAGTTAGTAAGCAGGTTAATCCTGTGCAATCGAGCAAAATATTCCAATTTTGCGTCTTATGGTTATGGTAGTCACGTTATTGAGGGCATGTTGTAAAACAATGTCGAGTCACGACTTAGAGGTTCAGTGTTGGTGAGCGGGGTAAAGGGGCTCGCTTAACATCAGCAGACGACACAGTGATTCGAGGGTGTTAGATCTCGAGACAGCAGAGCCAACTGGTGCATCCAATTTTGTGAATCGAAAATTCCGAGTTCTATTGATTCACAACTTGCCCTTCTTGCCATGAAACTTGGCAAACACAGGCAGTGCTCGCAACCTTCTGGTAAAATCTCAGAAGACGGAGAGGCCGAAAGTTCTTGCGGGTGCAGTTGGTGTCGGGGGACCTGAAAACTCACGAGTTCCAAATACGAGTATCATCAAGTATGAATTCTCCTTTATCTCTTCACGAGTTTAGCGTCACCGGAGGCTCGTCTAGAGCTTGTATGCCTGGAACGGAACCCAGAGAATACAATTAATTGTCCCTGGTGCAGTGAAGCACATCCAAAATGGCAGCTACACTCGATCTTACTTGGAGTGACTTCATGGGCACCCGAGTCACATGATACTAGAGTGTACCTACCTATGTGACGTCTACAATGATTCACAACATTTCTTACTTACATTGACCCTACAAATTCTTCCCACAACCCACGGTGCTCTTTTACACCACCCGTACCTTCATTCAATATCGAGAATTCGAGTAAAACTATCAAACCCTCTCCAGAGTACAACGCACCAATACAAATCCACTTCAGCTTCCTTGAAACTTCTTCCTACGCACAGCTCGTCGTTCGACCCAAGTCGGCATCCTAACCTTTCTTTCAAACCTGCAAAAATCCGTAGGTAATAAGCCATCAAAGCCTAAAGGCAATCCTACCTCCGGCACCTCGACGAGTGGTTGAAAATGCACCAACAACATCGACAGTCGGGAGGTAAGTTCGTCTTCACCTTCTCGGTTCTTGATTTTAATCATGATTCAAGGAAGAGTGCGGCACTTTCAATTCAGCAGATGATAATACCTGCTTGAACTGCGGAAACACAAGACTGGCTTCCAACTTTTCCAAAAGGCTCTCAACAAACTTCACCAGAAAATCTTGAAATGTGATTGAGAGCTAAGAGGGTGGTATCGTGTTGGCGCGAATTATTCACAACAGATTGGACTCCCTGGTAGAAACTTGTCGACGCAGCCCGCCTTTGCGCGCCCACAAAACGAAACACAGTGCAAATGCTTGATCAATTTGATCGACCCTCATAGTTACCAAAACATAAACTTCGAATCCTGCGCACTTTTCATGCTCATCAACTTTCTTCAAGCACTTCTTCTTCACAAGCAAATAAAACCACCTGGTCTCTCTTCAACATCCCACCATGGGCAACAAAAATTCCAAGCAGGCAAAACAACACCACCCACCTTCCCGTCAACCTCCTGCAAGTGGAGGCAAACCCCCGAACTGCGTCCAACAAAAACATCCAGTTCTCAATCATTTGACAGAAAACAACAAAAACTCAAACCGGTTTACAAGCAATGCATCAAAATCATCCGCAGTCTCCTCATCCACCATACCAGACAAACCAGGTGAAGGAGATCCATGGGTTTGCTGTTGGAAAATGTGCCAACACCAAAATCCAGCCAACAGGGCCTGGTGTTTTAAATGCGCTACAGACCGATCAAAGCTGCGAAAGAGGTGTCCTACTGGTCAATGTTCCAAAGACGGAGGTCACATCAAGGGTAAGTATCAGCTTCTTGATCGCTCCTAAAATCAAGATGAGCTTAAGTTAAAGCAAACTAGGAACCAGATTTCCGCCGAAAGTTCCCACATGGTAGATCTCGATTTTGGGGCGGTGCAGATACAACTAGGATCTCGGGTACATGAAGCTATCAATGCCGTCGAATGGATTACTCGACCAGATATTTGTCTAAACATGCGCCATTGCGTGATTTCTGGCGCTCGGAATCTCCTGGTGTCAGTTGGGCAAATCACATGACTTAGGCCCTTCTGGGACCAGGGTCCCAGGGCCTATATATAGAGCTTAGCACCCCCCCTCTTAGACCTGCAATCGAGTCCATTTTTCGCAACTGACACCTGGACCGTTGGTTATTTAAGCTTTTTGGTACCAATGTACATATCACTTTTATGTATCTCGGGAAGCATGGCGGACAGGACTTTAGTGGGTTTGGGTAACTAATGACGCAGCGAGCTTGAAAGTTTACTTTGGATTCAACTTACAATTGTCATTAACTTTAAATTCAACAGCTAATGTTCTTTTAGAATTTATTGGTGATTATAAAGTGGCTATTGCAGCGAAGTATATTGTACGACTATACTTCTACACCCTTCTTTCACTAGTCTACTTGCTCACACCTTGACACCACAACTAGATTATTGGATCTCAATAATTGGGACTTGTGCTTAACAGAAAAATATTTTGCTACAACCCGCTTGAATCCATATTCCTTGGAACACCTCCCATTTCGAGACGGCATGGATCGATCCTGGAATTGCTGTCGTGTAACTACCCAAACTCAAGTCTTAATGAAGGTTTACTAATTTAAGATAGTGTGAAAAGTTGAATCACGGAGACTCGTCCGCTGGGTGGGAAGTTGGTTGCGAGGAGTGGAAAGATGAGGCCTGGTTCAAAGGGCTCGGGATAAATAGTGAAAATATTCAGCGTTTGAAGAGAATACCGTCCCGAGAACGTTGTAAAGGCTCAAAACAGGCAAGATCTCTATCGAATGTTCCTTAGGATGTCATAAATTGAGTAAAGCGCTGTGAATAATCTCGTGACTCGACCCCTCCTCGTCATTTTGTACAAATCGTCTTTTGCTCTCCCATCCCCTTCTTTCAGATGTATGAAATAATTCATTCCATCCGCGAATATACCTCCTTGGTTTTAACAACGAGATCAAAATAAACGGTCGCTAGCATAAGGAACAATCCGAAGCTATCAAAGTTCCCGAGAACAGAGGGATTTGGAGCCATGAACTGCGGGCCTTGGAGTCCTTGGAGTTGTTGTGAGGTGAGTTTCTTCCTTCCAAGTTGGAGATAAAGGTATACTCTAACATTTATCAGTGCGGTGGGGCGAATCCCCACAGTGGCAGAGACTGCCTGTTCTGCTGGCATGACAGGTGTGAAGATTGTCCAAACTGTTGGACGTGGACTGCTCTTACGGAATGGATATTTTCGTTAGGTTTTTGAAGAAGGCAGACTAGAAGAAGAAGCAGAACAATACTTGAAGACTGGGAATCAGAAGATGATATCTTTAGGTGGTGACGGAGTTCGAGGATTGCAAGGTGTGAAAGGGCACTAGGAAAGACAAACCGGATGGAAACTGAATGTATTCGTCCTCCCAAGGATATGACTTATTACCAGATATAATCTCCGAGAATCAGGAGGATACTAGGTCTCCACAGCAGAAATTATCCAATACTGAACATCTCCTGTTCACTTGATACTTTGTAAATGCAACATCACTTCAATGGTCTCAACTCCAAGTTGTTCCTGCCATAAATTGATTGAGCCCAGAGGCAGCTATATACTAGGATTTTCATTGATCCAGAAATTAAAACTTCTGGACATTCTCGGCGCATGATATAAGAAAAGGGGGAAGAGAAGGGTACAAGTCACGTGATCGACCCTTGCATTCTACCCCGCCCCCCGCCCCCACGCCCTGTAGATTCAGGGTCTGCACCCTCCAACTCCACACATCCCCACACCGACGGAAAGAAGAACAATTGGATGCACACAACAGCCTCGTTTTCGCAATCCAACTTCCCAGCATGTGCCAGCCAGACAAGATCATGCTACCTAAGACACATCATAGGGCCGCTGATGCCCAGTAACATAGGAAGTCTGCCTCAGATAGGCGCCAGCCTTGCCTTGCTAAGGAGGTTGGGGCGAGCTGAGCTGTGCATGATCGGTTTGGGGAACGCCCCGAGCCTTGCGGCTGATTCTATTTAGAGAAATGGGGGTCATCCCCATCTGCGCGCCGCCTTTCTCAGTGAAAATGCGTGTCCTTCCTTCCTCGCGTGGTATCACTTGGTTATACGACTTTGGATGGCTATGGCAGCAAGACCAAACGTTGAAGAGCTGCTCAAGAAGCTCGCAGACATCCAACAGGCCTACTCGCAAACACTGCTCGAAGTCCACGAAGCTCTGGCACAGCTGTCTGTCGGTAGCGCAACGTCGGGTCTTCCGGGAGCGTCCAGCACGAAGTCTGCGAAGAGACGGCGACGATCGACTCGCGATACTGAAGAAAAACCATCAGCAGATTGGATCACGAAAGTTGAACGGCCAAAGGGTGCAGATGGCAAGTCCGTCACGTTGGGCAGCTCTGTAATAACTGGCGAGAGTGAGGACTCCGACATCGAAGAAGAGTTCTATGTACAGAAGCCTCTACCCCGCTACACCTTCGACCACGAAAACTTGAGACAGCATTTGAAAACATACAAGTTCAAGAAATACGGGGAGATGCTGCTGGACACAGTAGTCCAGAATGGAAGGCTTCTAGACCCAACATTGTTCAAGGACTACCCTGCGGATGAGCTGTGGCATAATTCACATTACTCTGTGTTCGACGTCGGCACGGATGGAGCACCAGTGTCGCGGAGTCAGGTCGTTGAAAAGGGGAGCAAGATCGATTCTGCAATATGGCAAGCTATCCAGGTGAGAAGGGATAATCCGATTGATATTCACTGGGAACGGACTAACTTTACTGACAGAATGTGAATTCCGACCCCAATAGTCAACAACCTATAGTTGGAAGGATTACAATTGTGCGTGAACCATCTCCAATCATCTTCGGTGCCTTGCACCTCACGATGAATGAACACTTTGACATGGATGAGCTTTTCGAGTGTTTAGTGAAGGAGGATACTTCTCACGTAAGTTGTCAATACTGGACTCAATAATGCTGTCAAACTCTGACACTTGGTGGCAGGCCTATTGCCTAGAACGCAATTTTTCCCACGACAAGCGAATTCAAGGATCGTTCATATTCAAATTTGACTACTTCACCATAGTCGAGGAAGGCATCCAGCCCATGCCATGGCAAAAATCAGATACTGCAGAGAAGCTGCAAAATCGACCGGATGACCATATTCCGATAACTAGATGTTGCTCTATCGTGGGTTTATCATTGTCCGGGGATCCAGTGAAGAGACTTCGGAACAACACCAGGAAGGCGAGGAAGAACCATACGGAACACGGCCAGGTTTTTGATCCGTGGGCACCGGTATGTATCTCTTCCTAACTCCCAAGTTCCAAGCCATTTGCCGATCATGTTAACTAAAGAAATGATAGTGGCATGTAATCAACATCCAATGCTACCCAGACGATCTACACAGCATGGAGGTTCACGATTCGACAAAGCATTACGTGAACGGCCCTGACGCTTTCTTACACACTCTCCTTGCCGAATTCCAAGACGCCGAGAAGAGATTCAGTTACTTATACAAGAAGATAAGCAAGCTTGTGATTCCTCCGTCCGAGTTGATGTTCGATGGAGAATTGAGAGATAGACTTCTTTTCGAGGATAAAAACTTCACATATTCTCGGCGATACTTTTGGGGCTACCAAACCCTCGGGGTCATGAGAGATGGTATCAAAGCAATAATCGATTCTTACAAGAAGACTTTCAAGGAGGATGTCTGGGAGGGAAAGCACAGGACTCTCTGGCCCATGATAGACGAAAAAGCGAGTCGCAATGTTCACTGGAAAGAACGAATGGCCAAACTGAAGAAAAGCTTCGAAAGGATAATCACAGAATTGGACAATCTGTGGGAAGAGATTGACGAGCGAAGAAAAGAGATTCGCACCCTTCGGGACCAACTATTCAATGGCACGAGCGTCCTCGAGAGTAGGAAGAGTGTTGAGCTCTCGGAGGTTACCATCCTCCAAGGACATAACATCAAACTGTTGACACTGGTATGTCTCCCCCCTCCCAGGGGACCCACGTCTTTTTGGATCGCTAACACAATAGATAGGTCAGCATCTTCTTCCTACCTTTAACTTTCGTGACGGTCAGTTTTCTTTGCTTCTAGCTATCAGAAGTTGCTACACGTGAATGTATTGCTAATCTAGAAACCAAGTCCGTATTTGGAATGACCGATATGCCATCTCACCACTTCTTCAAAGCGTTCGGCATAACCATGGTCACCGTTTGCATTCCATTTTTTCTGTTGAGTAAGCAATCGCTCTGCTTCAATAATTCGTATTCATCGTGTGAAGCTCGTCCCAAGCACCTATCCTTCCCCTCAATTCAAGTCAGATACCTTCTGAAACGTGAACGCTAACTCTGTGATTCATAGTTGGGTCGATGAACACAACGTCTGGCATGCAGTTCTGGAGAGGGAAATGGGACGACTTAATAAATTGGATCTGGAAACTCTTCTGGAAGCCAAAAGATGACGATCATGCGAGCATGAGCAGCGAAGGTAAATTGCCCAAGATAAGTTGTCAAATCGTCCCCTAACAGTTTTAGAACCCCTGAGAAGTCGCAGAAGGTCTTCCATTTCGGAGCTCAGTCATGTTCGAAGACCTTCTGACTTCCAGGGACCGCGCGAATCAATAGCATCAGTAACAACTCTACGAACAGTAAGAGCAAACTCTTCGGCTGGGAACGCTCTCCCACAGCGAAGGCAATCTAATGCCGATATTCTTCAGGTCGCTGGGGTCAGTGATGGTGAATCTGCGAACTCAGCAACCGCTAAGAAAGCGACGCAACTCACAACTGTGGTATCGACGGAAAAAGGAATCACGAGTGAAGTTTCGTGGTGGGACAAGCTTTCTTGGAGTCGGAAAAAGAGCGAGGAACATAATCATGTATGAGCGGTATATATCTTTGTTTTGCATATTAAACGACTTAACGGCCTTTCGAAGCGGATGTTCGAGGCAGAATGTAATAGCAGAACCCTCATTGTGTGTACACCGGGTGCGTTCCGGTCAGTTTAATGCATCTGAGTCGTTAACTTCATTCAATTGTTTGTGCGCTGTCTCGAATTCCCCTCCAGATAGACATGGGTAAGTGCCCAGTGTACGATATTACCACCAATACCTTGGGATTGCTGACGAATTAGCATATCGGCTCACGTGCAACGAAAGGTAGGCGAGGTAACGTTTTTTCGTGTTTGAGGGTTCTTTCACTATAGACAGTCGATTGAGGGAAAAGTATTACATGCCGTGTCCAAAGCACCCTTCTATTCACACTGCTGGGAGTGTTTTCTACTTATCATACATCCTCGGCCCAAAATCTGGAATGACACAACTATTTCACAAGCTTCCTAACCTACCAACTTTCCATCAGACAGACCATCTTTCATCCAGTCCTTAATAATTCTCGTCCCATGAGTGCTCATACCATTTACACCTTATTCGCAACTTTCCACCCAGCAACACGACCCCGAAGAACCAAAATCCCAGCCAAAGCCACAAAATAGCTCACACCGCTAAACACGCAAGCATACCCATAGCTCCCTCCATGCATGGCGACAATAGCACCTCCAATCGGAGAGCTAGTCAAGATACCAACACCTGCAATAGCCATCACAGTACTCATCCGATATCCCACCTCACTCATCGGAGAAATACTCATGATGAGCACTGGACCAAGACCAATGCACGCGCCTGAGCTAATGCCGAAGAGAGCTGCGAAAGTGATTATTGCGGCGTGGCTGTTCGCTGGGAGCCACAGCCCTTGGATGGTGATGGTCGAGAAGAGCACCATGAGGGACATGACGTTGAAGCGACCGTATTTGTCTGCGAGGATGTTGAGTATCGTTCGGCCGATGAAACTTTGACGGCTTAGTGCTTCTTGT
Organism: Hyaloscypha hepaticicola; assembly: GCA_002865625.1. Classification (NCBI taxonomy): domain Eukaryota; kingdom Fungi; phylum Ascomycota; class Leotiomycetes; order Helotiales; family Hyaloscyphaceae; genus Hyaloscypha; species Hyaloscypha hepaticicola. The sequence goes on from KZ613484.1 coordinate 632,799, forward strand.
TTGTGACTGCAGGGGGAGGGTTGGGAAGTGAAGGACTTACCTGGCGCCATTGAGGATGGGTATAAGATTGAAGGCCATGGCCACAGACATTTCGTCATGAATAGCTGAGGTAACGATGTAATTCAGTGGTATGAACATTCCCACTACTCAGAAATTAGTTTCTTGCCAAGTTTCCACGGAATAAACAGGACTTGCAGTACAAGAAGAAGCTTGCAAGGCATATCAGAATGAAATTGATTTCCCGCAGCGGCCCCAAGTATTGGCTCAACTTGAACGGTTTCGCCGTGTGCTGTAAATGCGACGAGATTGTCAAATTCGTGATGACGAGTAGGCCGAGGATGAGAAAGGCGCAGATTTCTCATCGTCCAGCCGAAACCGACTTTGGGAAGCAGGTGCACGACCATGATTGGGAAGATGACCCCTCCTAACGACGAGCCTGTGATCGCCAAACCTCCTGCAATTGCTCGTCGTTTGCGGAAGTATGTCATCGGCTGCAATTATGGAGTCAGTCAGGAGCCATTAGATGGGGACAGATATGGGGTGAGTACTGCGGTCATGGGCTGGCGCGAATATCAGGGATGCTCCGGTTCCAGAGCATACCGATTGACTTAAAACAAAGTGATAGTATTTGCTCGAGAGACTTGCCATCATGAGGCCAAAGACATGCATGAAAGTTCCAATTGCGATGGGGAGGTGTAGGCCATATTAATCGAAGAGTCGGCCGCTGAGTGGGGAGACAAAGAGCATGCAGAAAACTGTAATGGATAAGTAACTCGGTTTGCACAATATGAAGGAGGAATTTACATTCGATTGAGATAATTCAAGACACTTCCGAAGTGGTGTAGTCTTTCAGTTGATTGATTTCGTATTCTGCTTGGAAAAGTGCGATGCAGTTCATCCAGCCGAATGAGACGAACATCCCTGTAAAGGCACCGAGTATAGCTAAGTATGCTTTTGTGCCTCCTTCTGGAACTTCTGGTAGCTCATTGGCGTTTGGTTTAAGTTCTGGGATTGCATCAGTGCTATTGTTCTCGACCCCCTTTTCGAAGCTGGAGTCCGGCCACGTAGTCGTGTTTTCGGTCTGGGCTGACATGATATCGGAGGAATATTACTTGCAAATCTCCTGAAAATGCCAGAGAAGAGACAATCTTGGAGTTTCTGTTTATATTAGATCATTCTGCGCATGCTTTCTGGATATATATACGAGGATAATAGAAAATGGAGGAGGGAGGTCGGGTCATCCGCGGCCCTCCGTGGCAGCACCCCTACTGGGCTCCGAAATCAGCCCCGCTCCAAGTCTCAGTCATAATCCGAAATTGAGACTGATCGGAAATTCCCCGGTAAGTCTTCACACGTCTTCAACTTTTGTAGTCTGTTCTTCTACTCATTCAATTGTACTCGCTTCCTGAACATCGAGGTTCCGAATCTTCTGCAAACACTTCATTGTTTCACCACTCTCTGAATATCATGTCGCTTAATACGATTCCGGGAATACTTTTGATGCTATATAATTTCAGATAGGTTTTGAATTTTAGTATTGAATTTGTTGCTGTTTTCATACTTTGAAGTGTTTGAAGTAAATTCCAAGCCCAGCGAAAGGGGCGTGCGACACAACACAGCCCCACAATTCAGGGGTAGCCACCCAATCGGACCTCCGCGGGGACCCACTAAAAGAACCTCTTCCCTCCATGGTGATCATTCACTTCCTCCATCCTCCTTCGAACTTTGGACCGCGTCTTGATTTTCGACTGTGAGAACTACCGGGCCTTACATACAAGAAATGTTTTGTTGTAATTCTTTCGGTCTGGCTCCCTGGTGAAAAGCAAGCATCAAAAACGGGGACTAAATAATTTCGTGGAAACCATTTCATCATGATTGGACGTCATTCTCTTCACGCTGTCAACGCTGCCAAAGTACTGAGCGTCCATGGTACTTTTGAAAGGATACAATGAAGAGATCTTCCTCCTTGGTGCCGGGGCATGAAAGGTCGCCCTTCCAACAGCCAGTGTCATGTCAATCATGCCGGACGAGGAAGCTCAAGTGTAATCGAGGTCGGCCGTGCTTCAACTGTTCCTCTCGAGACTTTGATTGCGTATATCTCTCCGGTGAGGAACAAATTGTTTCTCATACTGTTGACACCTATGTGCTTGAGGTTGATAGTAGACTCTAGATCAAAGGCAGCCATCACGACTACCTGTTCAAACTGCAGGACCTGGAATCAATGTTTCGCATTCTTGTGAGAGGTACTTGACCCGCTGCTCATTTCTCACATCTCGGTATTTCTGGCTAATAATCTTACAGAGATTGTTCTGCTCTTCGTGAGAGGGTGCGACGTCTGAAAGCAGCTGTCTTCGGAGCTGATGAAGCAGAAGTTGTCCAGAAGATTTCGACTTCTGCTAGAAGCATTCACTAAGACGAGGAGCAACAGAGAACATCAAAATGGCTTGAAGATCTATTGAACGACCCTCAAGCAAGAGTTTTGAAACTTATCTTAATATGGTTTAATTTTGAAATTAGATCAAAACTTCAAAGCTTACTGTGTATTCAGGTGCTAGAAGTGACAGCCCAGCAAATCCTACCAGAAACGCTGAACTTGACCACCATTATTCACCAATTTCCAACGGGCAATGATGTCATGCTTTTACTCAAGCATTTCATTGAGACCATTGATGCCATGTATCGCAACTTGCACGTTCCCACTACTTGGCGGTTACTTGCAGAAATTTATGAAGACCTCGATGTCCAGCGCGTCCCTTTCGCCACCAAACTCGCATTCTTCCTAGGAATCTTCGCAGGAAGTGCCTACGTCTCAAATTCGAACCTCAAACTTGAATTTCCCGCCTCAACCCGTACACCACCACTCGCACTTGCAGAATTATGGCACAAGCAAAGAGTGTTCCTCCTCACCAAGCCACCTGTTCCACCTTCAACACAAGCTTTAGTTGCACTGATGACCCTGGCACATTTGTGCACTCAAATCGAGGGCTTCTCTGGAAGCTTTGAGGTTCTTGCAATGACTGCTCTTCAGATAGCTAGAACGATGAGAATCCATCGACTGGATTCCTATCATTTCCGGGAAGAGAGAAAGAAGAACGGTGCTGATATGGTCGATATCGAACTCAAACGACGAGTTTGGTGGCACATAGCAGCTTCAGACTGGTGCGTTTCTTTGTCTGCGTGTTAGATCATTATTTCCGTTGTACTGATAATTAACATAGGCTACTGTCAAATGTGGGCGGCCCACATGAAGGCACATACATGTTACATCCAAGCCAAATCGAGACATTTCACCCGAGCAACGCCGAGGATTGCGACATTCCCACAGGAATCACGCACATCACAGAAGATTCTTATAGCAAGCCTCTCAGCACACCAACAACCATCACCTACTTTCTCTGGCGTCTCCAAATCGCCACTCCCTCTCGAAAAGTAACGGACCTCCTGACTCCCACATTCTGTACCTCACCAGACATTGACAACAGCGATGAGATGTACAGCAACATCCTTCTCCTTGATCAAAAATATCAACAGCTGCTAAAGTCGCTACCACCGTTCTTCCAATTGACGAACAGAATGAATCCCAAGGAATACAGTGCACTCATCAAGGACAAACCCTACCTAGAACCCCAACGCTATCTCATAAACTTCGTCCTGCACACCAACCTCGCCCGTCTCCACCGCCGCTTTCTAATCCGCGGCAGCACACAGCCGAAATTCGCATACTCCCGCATGCAATGCATACAATCCACCGAGACCGTGCTTGAAGTTCGAAATCTCGTCATCGGCAACAAGGGTATAGGGAGCTTCACTTATTTTCTTCTGGCCCATTTCTTCATGGCGGCAGTCATTTTGGCTATGGATGTCTGCTTTAACCCGAACGAGATTCGGGTTGAGAAGAGGAAACAAGATGTGTTGAGAGCCTGTAGGGTGTTAGAGGAGGAGCTGGGTGCTAAGATGGAACCGAATGAGAGTGGTGGGGAAGATTCGAATGGGAGGGTGATGTTGAAGGCTTTTCAGAAGGCGGTGTTGAACCTGAGGGCGCTGTTGAAGAGGATGAATAGGACAGAGAAGATGCAGCAACCGGAAACTACCACGGATTTCATGGAAGCCAGGCGCGAAGTTTCTCCCAATGATCCGTTTGCTAAGGGGACGTTCACGAAAGCAGGGAGGCAGATGAGAAGCGCCCAAGATATTGCAACAAATACCCAGAATTACTCATCACAACCAGGGAACTATGCCTCAACGAACCAATCTGCACCAGAAGAAGAAATGCCTCTCCTTCACCCGCCATACGATGAGCCTCAGCCTCCAACCGTCTTTGCAGTAGACAACATGTGGGAAGAATTTTTTACCGTTGGCTCCGACTTCAACAGCACAGACTGGGACACATTTCTCATAGATCTCGACGAGCAGATGGCAGGCATGGGCAGCGAAACATAAATTCAGAATTGAATAATAATAAGCATTTTCCCCAAACCATCCCCGGCTCCACAAAAACAACATCCCTGACTTCACAAAAAACAACAACCTCGCCACGCCTCATCACCTCATCACCTCAACTCCAGCTTTCATATTGAGCAAGACTGGTATGGCATCTAGTGTTTCCGTCCCAAGATCGATCGCTTCTTCGCGAGTGGAACACCGGCAGCAGCGCACTCAGTCATTGCCCATTCGAGTGTAGCTACATCTCATTAGCCCCTTCCCCCCAATAAAAAGCAGCAGGAAAGAGACAACTTACTGGTAGTATCAGCCGAGTCACAGGTAGTCAAAACACAGATCTCCACATCGGTGAAGAAAGTGCTGTCACCGCAGAGACAGGCGACATTGGTGTCGTTACACTTGCTGTTCCCGAAGTTGTTGGTGAAGCAGGTCGCGGCGCAGGTGGGGAGACCGGCCAAGCTCTGGGAGAAGGCGGAGGTGGCTGCGACTGCGAAAGCGGCGAGGATGAGGGAGTATTGCATTTTGAATGTTTGTTTGGAAGGGTGGATTGTGGATTGTGGATTGTGGATTGTGGATTGTGGATTGTGGATTGTGGATTGTGGATTGTGGATTGTGGATTGTGGATTGTGGATTGTGGATTGTGGGTTTGAGTCTTGTGTTGGAGTTGTTGTGAGTTGAAGCTGTTGGATGGTGATGGATTGAGGAGGGAAGAAGGGAGTTTATATACCTTTTTTCTTGACTGACTTTGGAAGCAGGAGTTGCAGCTCTTGGAAGAGGGGCACATGTAACCTGGGACCTGACCTGCTCCGAATCGAACGAGGCACGGCGGTGACGGACGGCATCAATCATGGATTCAATGATCTTCATCCAGGTATCAATCAATACATCAATCATCTGACGATCACCGCCCGGCTCAATATCCTCATCCTCTCACTCGTGGCTCTCCTGACCCCTTTCCTCCTCCTATCTCGGCCTTCCAGCTTGAACTTACAATTTTATCGAAGCCTTTACGGCATGAACGCTGCAAGCCCGGAGAACGCCCTCACAAACGGGATATATTCCATTTACCGAATTCGGCATGCATCATTTCATGTGATTTCCACCTCCCCGCAACCCCAGCTTCTTTCTTGCAAGCTTGCAGGGGGGTAAGGAAGAAGCCGAAATCGAGATCTTGCTCCGGGATCTGGAACAGCGGAACGGTTTTTTTGTGGGTTGTGGGGAAGAGAACGGCGGGGACTGTCTGTGGGTACCTGTATGGAGATGCATGGGACGAACCAGGGGAAAATGAGTGGATTCAGAGAGATTCCGAGTGAGAAACCTGGCTGCAGTAAGCTTCAACCGCTCACCGCTACAAAAAATGCTGAATAGCAAGCTGCCAAGTCGAATGGAAATGGATTGTTGCATAACTTGGTGATTGAAATTAAGAGCGCCTCACAGGCGGCATAAAAGCCACACTTACCATGTCTATCCAGCCCCAACCTATTAATACTCATAGTTGGCATAAATCAACATTTGTGCCGTCATAATTAATACCTGCGTAGCCACGGCCCAACTCCAGGGCTATTCATGCCAACCCCCAACCCCCAACCCAAGTAACCTTTCGCCGGGACACCAGTCCTGTCCGTACGCACCAACCAAAAAGTGACGAACTGCAGGTACTGCATGAGCGCGGATGGAATCTACAAACTGAGACCTAGGAGATCTGTGTGCCTGTCTGTGCCTTGCATGCACCCGCATCAAATTCTAGGCTCCCCTCCCTTCCCCTCCCTACCGAACGAACCACCAACCCCACATATCAGCCACACATATAACGTACCCCAGGATCTCAGCCGCTTTCAGCCCGTGTATTCGTCTCCCCCGCATCGCGTCTCACGAATGAAGGAAGATATCTCCGAGATTTTGATGCGCTAGTGGCCGAGGTTCCTTGTTCGCTTTCCCCTGAATGGATGAATAAATTTTTTTTAGGCCCAGCTGAGCCATGCTTGTGAAACTCGATTCTTTGTTCGAAGTTCCCTGGGGTCGGTTCTTGCCGTGGAGGCTTAGATCAAGCCTTTTTGTTTGGACAGTAAAGGCATTGAGGTAATACAAAATGCAGAGATGTGCACATGCATCGAAGGTTGAGGTAGTACAAAATGCAGAGATGCGCCCATGCATCGAACGCCCACTGCAGATGCGATATCTACACAAATAGAAACATGCAAGGAACGCACAATTCAGGGGAAATTCCTATGTGCCCGAAACCATAAAGAATACGCCCCCTAGACAAGCCGCGATCCAAGCCGCTGTCAGAATCCCCGCTCCCGCCCTGTCCGCTCCCGTCGCAGGCGCTATCACCGTCGCGCTCTCACCACCACTACTCCCAGTCCCCGCCGCCGCATTGCCCACACTCGTCCCACCAGTCGAATTCGTGACCAGCTCCGGCGCCTGGCCTATCAAGTTACTTTGAATCACGCTCAGCGCACTCATCTGCTGCCCCAGCCCATAGCTCCCATCGTAAGTACCATTATCCGTCCAGTGTTCGCCGCAGGTCGTGCCGTCGCTCCCGCCATCGCATTGCGCTGCCGCAGCTTTCGCGGAAGATGCCAGGAGCGGGAGGGAGTAGGAGGCAGTGAAGGGGGCGATTTTGGTGCTGGCGGCCATCCAGCGCGAGAGGTAGGCTTTGAAGGATTGCTGGTCGGTGTCGCAGTCGCCGGTCGTGCCGACGTCTTCGCAGGCTTGTTCGTACATGATTCCGTTTTTGAAGTATATGTTTGTGGCATTTAGTATGCCTTGGGTGCGTTCTTTCCAGAGCGAAGAGCCGTTTGTCTGTTCTGGGTGAGAGGGAGTGGGGGAGAGAGGGAAGGGAGACGTACATAGTTGTACATCATGGCTGCACCGAAGAGGTAGATTCCTTGGTTATAGGAGAACTGTATTTTGTCTATGCTGGTACAATTTGTGGTGTCCGATGTTCCGTCATATACTTGGTAATCGACGCTCATCAATCCTATCCCTTCGACCCAATCCCAAGTCTTCGCCGCCCAGTCCGCATAGGTCGAGTTACCTGTGTACCGGGCAAGCCGAGCGGCGATGTTGAAGAAACACCCGTTGGCGATGGAGTTCTTGTAATCGTAGCCGGTATTGAATGTGAAGATTTGCCAGCGCAGCCCGCCTCCACACGTACTCGTATCCCACCTCGCAGCCATGTCGTTGAAAACTGCTTGTGCAAGAGCTAGCCATTGTGGCTCACTCGAGGGTGGGTTCGGATAGTTCACCTCAGCTGCAGTCATGGCTGCCATTCCCCAGAATCCTTGATCATCGTTTCCTTCCGTCTTGGTCTGGTTGATGGGCATGAAGTCATCGTTGGTACCGACTTGAGAAAGTATGGCTGATGTGATGGTAGGGTTGTATGATGTGTCGTTTGTGTAATACCAGTACTCGATCATCGTGCCAAAGCAGGCGCCAGCTTCCCACCAGTAGTATGGTGACGGCAGATTGCCAGTATTTTGGCCTGTAAGACTGTTCCCCAAGAAATCGGAGTTAGCAAGATTCTTTCAAACGGTCATTATAGCGAAGGTCCCAGGAGCTGTTCGTCAATGATACAGACCTGGAACAAACACCAAAAGTTCAGTCTCAAGCCAAGAAAGTTGGGACTTACTTTCCAGTGTAATAACTCATCATTCCGTAGGCGACTGTAGCGGCGGCATTTTTGATCGATTCTGCTGTCTGTCAGCAAATGATTTGGCGCGAGGAGTTCCACCTCTTGCCTGTCGAACTGAGATCCAACGCGATAGCATCAACAATTTCAGCCCATGAAGCACATATCGCTGCCCCGTAGGCCAATACCCTTCCTCTTCTCATCCTCTGTCTTCAAAGGCCGAGCCTTCCGTCAATCTTCCCAGAATCCCGCTCTACTTTCTCCGAAAGTCCGTATATTCGGACCAATACCAGGAACGACGGTTGACAGTGAAATGATAACGACAGCCAGGTTCGTTCCAAAATCTTCAAACCTTTCACCCAAACCTCAAAACTTGAATTCGAGAAACAAAAATTGAACAAAGGAACAAAGAGACAAAAGAAGACGTAAAAGACACTCACAATTTCGCAAACAAGAAATAGCACCAAGTAGGTATTCCTGATACCAATGCGAGTCACTCCACAATACCCACGGCAACCGGCAAGTTGGCAACGCAACGCGGCTGCGCCCACCAGACCTATCATCTCAAACATCGCCTCCAACCACTGAAATAGAAAGAGAGATCGTCCCGCCTCATCCCCGTTGGATACAAGTAGTGCCACGGGAAATGGGCCCAGAAAAAAAGATGGCCGTTGGAGATTTGTTGATTTGTTACGAGGAAGAAGTGGGGAAAAAGCTTACGACTACATCCCCCCTTACGAATCCGATACGTCATCGGCTCGACGGCTCCCTGCGGTGAAACGCGATGAGAGGTGGTGGTTGTTTGAGCGGATGTATAAGAGCTGGTGGAGGAGCTAAGTTCCATCCCGTGCTTGGCATTTATGGTGGCATTGCTTGTTTGGACTTCATGGTTGTGAGGAGATGCTTGCGTTGGGATTGTTTGGGTCGCTTCAGGTACCTCATCCGATGAAAAGCCGGTTCAATGTTCACGTGCAACTATGAGGGAAATAATGGTTGAGACGGAAGTAAAGGATGTAGAGCCTGGTATGAGTTTTTTAAGTGTCGATGCAAGTGCTGTAGCAAATCCTGTTGTGAAGATGAATCGATGCCGAATTGCCGCGCTAGCAACTACGAGTACAGTACTAACACGTGACTAACCCACCAGCAACTTCGATATAGACTGGAAGGTGCACCTGGGTCAAAGCATTTATTTAATAAGATTCATTTCATCCGTACTTCACAATATATTCGAGCCAAAGAGCAGCGATCGCAATGTTTATTTCATCTCGAGAAAGCATTCCCCCTGCCCCTGTTACCAAGTACCATAAGCGAGCAAGTACGCGAGCCTTACTAGGGGAAGAGTACCCTGTCAAAGCCACCAAAAACTTCGCTGCACCAAGACAAGATTCAAGGAAGCCTGTGCCAGACTTCTAGACCTGGACGAAGTCGGCGAGGCTTACGACGAGGAGCCCGAGGCAGTTGATGCCATTCGTGAAGAGTGGATCTCCAATATGAGGGTGCCATCATTGTGACTTTGCCTAGTGACTCCGAGCGTAATAGTTTTGTCACCTCTCTCAAATAATACAGGAACTGATCCGTATTGAAAGACTCTGCCACGAAATCTAGACACGGGTGTTGGATTTTACCGATATCATCAATCACAAAGCAGAGTTTGAATGAGAAATGCAGTATATGCAGTGTTTGAAACTTACAAAGACGGAATTTCTGAATGTACGGAATCGGAGCAAAAAATCACATTGCCAGCAAACATAAAACATTTAGCGTATCCATTCAGCTGATGCCAGGAATACCCTCGCTTAAAATGTGATAGTCCAACTTTTGCCACTACTTTCGAGTAGAAAAAGATTATAAATATAAGAGAAAACCAGACATACTGATAATTTGGAGAGAGTCGGTTTAGTGTCTAGAGGGAACCCAAAGGATTATTACTTCGGTAGACATTTATTCGAGTGCGAAGTTGGGAGGAAAACCATTAGCGATGGGTTCCTTGGCTGTAGCTGAACTGATAATAATAATAATAATAAAAACCTGGCAAAAGAGCTCAACGTACGTACTTCGTTTCTTCTTTTTTCTTATGTTATCTTAGAAGGACTACTTTAGATAAAAACCACAAGATTTCCAAATATATATACTTATGAGTGCGTGAAAAGGTAATTGGGATAAAATAACCAATGAAGAAGATTATGAGAAGGTGGATGTTAATCTACGATACATCCCATCAGCCAGATCTATCCTTTTCTGACACGATTAGATAACTATTAACTTCCATCTTGGGAACTTCGTGGCCACTCTGAAAATAGCATAATCTGGCAAGCTTTCCACTCTGCACTTCCCGTCCTCCAGTACATTCGCTTAAACCCCTTTTCACCTCGTCTATCTTCTCATAAAAGCAGACTTCATAGCCTCTGCCCCAGTTCGTCCGTACAAAGTACACAAGGGAGGTAAACCTCAGCTGCACCCTAGCCTTCTCAAGAAGTCTACAATCACTGTGAGAGGTGAATTTACCTTCCGTTATTGAGCACGAATTAAATATTTCACGCATTATATACCGCTTTTCTAGGCAGATCATATATTCTCTACAGCTCATTAACCATTACTGTTCGATTGCGATTGAAGAGGTCTATTTCATCGAGTAATCGATGATACTGAGAACTGAGCAAAGGTGTTAAAGATGTATCATGAATGAAGCATAGTCCCCCGTCTTGTTTAGATAAAATAAAAGGACAAAGTAGGTCAAGTTCTACATGTTCATTATTTTGATATGTTGAAGATTTCAATCTCTGGAAATGGCAAAGCCCCCGAACGCGCTCGGGATTGTGAGCTATACTCAAATCTAGCAGTTGAAGCCTAGTGTGAATCTTTCAGCTCTTGGTAGATCCTTGAGGCAAAGCGCTTCTGATATCACAACTTATTCGCTTGAGGTTTCGGGCTTGCAGAAGTGTACTTTGAGCACAACAAGATTAATGACCATTTATACTGTGTTCAATCCGTCCAAATTCTCAATTACGTGAAAGCATTTATGAAATCGACACTCGAACAACATCGCACAATCACTCTCGCCAGAGTGTCAGCTTTGGTACTAAGCCAGAAGGACATAGATCGTCGCCGCATCAATCTGAATATCCAGTTTCTCACAATCTGAAAATGTTTTAAGACGGTCTGCATGGCGAGCTTTATCGGTCGAATCGAAATCGTCCGTAAAGAGCGCTGTGCCGAAACCCTGCAGAATAGTCCCCTTATGTATTTTTTTTAGCTGTTTGAAGCTCGCTCGCAATATAAGAGCTCGCTGAATCCCTGGGACCCAGCATATCAAATCCCCCGGTTGGGCTAGGCTGGAGGCAATTCCCATTTTCCATGGCGTTTTTCTGCGGGCCCGGTTTCTGACTAGGAACGGCTTTGATGAACCCGCAGGGCCAGTTTGGACGTCGTCTGAAGATGCCTGAGTATTTGGGTTTAATTTGGATGCGTATCTGTCTTGATTTGCTTGAATAGTGTCAATGTAAGAGTTCAATGTGTTGATCTTCCACCTCGAGTCACCAGGTGAGTCAAGCCAACGAACGTTGCTCACATGACCATAACAGATCGCTGCCAGACGAGCTTCATCGAATTCGAGAATATAACGCATCAATGTGTCATTCTCACGATGAGCGTCACCAAGTTCATCTCTGAAGTTCTGTTGGACTTGCCCAGCCCAGTCATCAGCTTTGCGCAAGCTCGAGATAATCTCATCTGTGGAGGGACCAACGGCCTGAATGCACCCGACAACAACAGCTTGAAGCTCGAATACCAAATCGCTTTCTGTATCTCCAACAACGTAGACCGAGTCAAGCTGCGGATCATGGGGTCTCAGAGCTTGTTGGAGAGGCCCTAGATTGTTCCCAATGAGCAGACTTTTGACAAGACTCCCAAACGGTATGATATCGCGTTCATCAAGCGAGCCTTGAGCGTTCAAGAAGACCATCGTGTCGGTCCAGACTTCGAGGAGAGACTTGTTGTAGTCCATGGGAAATTGAAAAGCATCAGCTGCCAAGCCAATCAGGCCGTATATCTTATCCCTCGGCTCCTTGCATAACGCCTTGCGGTGATCTTGCAGGAGCGTCTGAAGAGTGAGGCTTCCTGTATACTTCTCCTTAACTAGTCGATTCAACCTGAGAGGTCCATCGCCACCACTTTCGCGCACGGTTACCATTTCGATGAAGGCATTCCAAGCCATGGCTGAGGTTCCGAAACAAACTAGGTTCTGCCGTGCTTGGCCGATCTCTTGGATTATCCACAGCCTGTCCCAGTACTCATCAGAGCGAAGTTCTTTAACCAGGGCTCGTTCGTTGCGGTCTTTCTCTGACACACCATTTTTCAAAGTTCCCCATGATTCGTCGGTGATCTCTGAGGTAGCCCATGAATTGTTTTGCACCTTTGCCGACATTTGGTACTTTGAATATTTTCTCCCTAGCCAGGTAACAACCGTGTCTGCTCTGAAGTATATCCACTTCATCATTGGCAATTGCCTATTTCGTTCCTCTACATCCCGTTGATTGATACAGATAGCATCAATCCAGAATGGCATCTGAGTTTCGGAGCTTCGGAGGTAGTGTAAAGCATCCCAAAGATTCTGCCCGACTTGAAACAGGGCTCCTTCTAGGAGGATGTCTACTTTGACAGCCTCGGCACCCCACATATACGATAATGCGTTGTATCTCCGTTTCTCGGCGAACTTGACATGAATGAGATTACAACAGAGTAGATCATCATCGTTTGTGTGCGGTTGAATCAATACAAGACGGATAGAGTCTGCATCCCGATCTGGGTCTAGTGGTTGATAAATGAATGCTTTCGGAGCCTGAGATGTTGATGCGGGTTCGTGAACTGGGACGAAATCTAGATCTGTTCGACGTCGCGCTTGATTTGCATCCATGCTGTTGATCAGTCGTGTAATCTCTGCTTCGAAATAAAGCTTGTTCAGAAGTGAAGCTGGATGGTTATCATGCGAGTGCAGTAATCTCTGCTTCGAAATAAAGCTTGTTCAGAAGTGAGGCTGGATGGTTATTGTACGAGTGCAGAGTGGCTTGTTGATGCCTACTCGGTGTCGCATTAGCCGCCCACCACAATCGTGAGGAACGTGGCGAAGGTGAATATGAACGCCGATAGTAAAGACTGCAATGCTGACAAAAATGCAGCTTCGACTTCGAGTTTCGTCCAAAATGATATTGGGGAAGCTGCGCCCGAATATTTGGACTCAAGCGGCAGTTGCTTGAAGTATGCCCCTTCTCCTTGTGCCTTGGCCTGGCCTGCAACATGGTACTTCAGGGCCTGCAAAAGCATTATTATTTATTACTATTTTGACTTCTATCGAGGATATCTAATTATTCTATAAAGCTGCGCCCCGTGTAAATGCAATCAACTCAATACAGCGCCACACTCCCAAGCTTAACGAACCCATTCTGAACAACTCCCAGGTCTAACCCATCTAGCAAGTATTGCATTCAACTCTTCTCCCCAAAATTGGCGCAGACGCTAGGGACAGACCGATGTATAAAAGCATCTGTTAGACACCCTCTCAAGGAGTACTGACATAGCTTCTCGCCCTTTCCAACTCCCCCTCACTCGCCTCACCACCGCTCTCTCCACCCTCCTCCATCTTCGTCTCCTTATCGCCTGAATACGCGTACTTGGACCTCTTCCGAATCCGCGCACCATAAAAGTAGAAGACGTACGGGATTGCGCAGCATGCAAGACTAATGAACGCCAACAAACTAGACGCCCATTGGTACCCAAGTCTGTGGTACATCTGTGTGGTGAAGAGCACGACCGCGGCGCCCCAAAATGACCGGAGGAAAGTTTTTGCTGCGAGGGCAGAAGCTGCTTGGTGCTGATATGAGTCGACTAGGTAGTTGTTCGCGGAATTGTAGAGGAAGATAAACCCAAATCCAACTGGGAAGCCACCGATTGCGGGACCGACCCAGGAGAGATGCGGGTAAGATGACCAGGCGAAGATGAAGAGGCCGATGGGAATGAACCAACAAGACACCATCATCGGGACGAGTCGGACTTCTGCGGGTGGAGAACCGTTATGCTTGTTTGAGAGCTTTATGTAGTGCTTGTTCACGAATGGCACGCAGGCGGCTGAAGAGAGCACTCCGAGAGCGATCGGGATGAACATTAGGCCTGTGATGCCGGCGGAGTAACCTTTGCCTTCCTGGTAGATGATTGGATAGGCGACAAAGAACATGTATAAAAGACCGTAAAGGACGGACATATAGACTGAGACGAGGAAGACGATTGGCTCGCCGAAGAGGAGCTGGAAGGGACGAATTAGAAAGACTCGGAGACGTTCGCTGAATGGTCTTAGGTCGAGATCTTGTTCTGTAACGTGATCACTTTCGCCGGTTGAGGCACGAAGTTTCTTTGCTCGTGCTGCGAGGATAGTGGGGGCATACGTCTCGGGCACTGTGAAGGTGATCAGGATCCAAACGATGGCAGCTAGGATTAACTGGATCCAATATAGCCAACGCCAACCCCCTGCGTCGAAGAGAAACCCGCCGACGAGAGGACCGATTGCTGGGCCAATAAAAGGTGCTGCTGAGAAGGCAGCCATAGGAACTCCTCTTTCCTCTGTTCTCCAAAGATCTGCGAGAGTGCCTCCAACAAGTGTCATTGGCGCCGAGAAAGCTATCCCATCAATAAAACGGCAGACTATGAGAGTCTGTATATTTTTAGCAACGGCGCAGGGAATGATAAACACAACGGCGAGGAACAGAGTGGTGCCGTAAATTAGCCGTCTGCCCAGGATTTCTGACAAAGGAGCAAACGCCATGGGGCCTAGGTACGTTAGCAAGTATCAAATTCCATGGAGCATAATTGCAAACCTATTCCGAATCCAACAACGAAGACTGTGATAGCAAGAAGAGAAACTTCTTCAGAAACGTGGAACTCTTTTTCCGGACCGATAATTCCAGCTGTAATAACAGCTGAGCAAAATGCCACAACGAAACAAGTGACCGCAACTGAATGGGAATCTTGGGTAAGCATTGGCTTTGGAAGATTTTGATCTGAGACACTTACCAACCATGGTACAGTACCACTTGAAAGCCTTTGACCAGTTTTTGGGATTGGCTGGATCATCTGGGACGAAAGTAACGAGTTTGTATCGATCTTTTCCATTAGGTTCAACAGGACCAGGAATTTCTCCTCCTGGTTTCTCCTGTGTGTATTCTTTCAAATTGGCTGCATCGCTGAAGGTTCTGTACGGAAGATTCACATCAAGGTTGGGATCCTTCGACTCTTTGTGGGAATTACTGGAAGTGGTTCGGTGGACTCGTGAGCTGGAAGTGTTTGATCGATGAATTCTTGATCCATTTGTATGAGTACGAGTCAGGTTTGGTGATGCTGTGCCATTTCCGGTGATTGATTGAAATATCCTGACTGGAGGCTCGGACTGTTCTTCTGAATTCGACATGGTGGGTTGACAGATCTAGACTTACAATTGAAAGCTGAAAGAATGGTCTGCTGAAAATATGAACATGGGAAGCGGCGCCTTTAATATCAACGGCCGGCACGCCTCCCGGACCCATTAGAAATCACGATAGGCAATATCAAAAGCCTTATGGCACATGTAGTTCATGCCAAGCCACAAGCCCCATAGAAAACTTCATTCAGATATCTTTGAGGGCATTGTATTGGACGGGGATATCTCGGTGTTCGGAAAATCAAGGAACAGAATAAAGCTGAGCTTTGGAAACCCTATAATTTTGGTTCCAACACCGCTTCTGACGGCATCCACCACATGGCAACGGGTGAGGCTGCATTAGCGGTAGCCAATGGGGGAGTTGACTCAATCCCGAATAGCGACTATGAATGGCATGACTCGGCTGCTGCATACTTGATAATCAACGGACATGAACGACAGGAATACTATTACCAGCCACACACATATCGAACAAGTACTTATTGCAAGATATGGCCAGGGAATGTTGGAGAACTGCAGGAAAAGACAGGGAAAGGGAACTTTCAGCAAAGAGCAGCTCCGACGTCATTCATGCGTTCTGGCCGTCATAGAAAGTTAATAGCATGAGAACATCTGGAACGCATAGAACTGGTATGTTCCGTACAAGGAAGAAATCAATCCTGTTCTACAACATTCTGGGGCTGTGGGTCTGTTGAGAAGGAAAGATAAAAATGAGAAGAAGAAAAGATTTGGCCGAGGAAGTCGTTGGAGGCCTTGCCGATGTCGGCGCTAAGAGCAACCTTAACCTTAATCGAGCTTCATTCAACCTCTCTTCAATTCCATGTCAGCCCAGTTTGAAGCTCCCTACACATCCTTTGAACACTCAGAGTGATACCAGCGAGGCAATGGCCCATTGCGACCAGCTTAAGCCTGAACTACCGGGCCATGGAAATTGTTTGGTGGTCGTGCTGATAAAAAGGTAAGCTCGGGGCAGTAGGAACCGTCTCCTCCCCGATGAAATCAATACCACCAGTGCCCCAAGGTAATTGATGATTTTCGCACGCTCTCAAGACCAAGATGACTACCAGCATAACATCAAGCTGCGCCTGCGGGGCCTTCAACCTCAAAGTTGATTACCCCAACAATCTGCTCCCGCTCGACCGTGGTCTCTGCCTCTGCGATAGCTGCCGACGACTCACTGGTTCCTGTGGGATCTCATACATCATATTGCCTCCAAACCAGCAGATCGATATCATGAAATTCAATCTGACAAGCTACGAGACGACGGATCGTTTGACGCGCTACTTCTGTTCGACCTGCTCTTGCCATGTCCTCGTCAAGGTCTCCCGCAATCAGTCTTGGCACCTTGCGACTGGGCCCTGGGATCGAACGGAGGGAATCGTGAATTGGCTCGGGACTAAGTGGGTTGCTGACACGTTGGATGGGGGAATCAGTGTCTGGTTGAAGAAGATCGTTGGACCGGATGGGAAGACGCAGCCTCTCAAGAGGTGGATGCTTCAAGACTGGGACGGCGCGGCCTTGGTTCCAGACCACATCCCGTTGAATGTTCTACCAGAGGAAAAGAAGCCCCATGCAAACACTGAGAAGTTGGAGGCACAATGTCATTGTGGGGGAGTCAAGTTCTATATCACTCGTCCGAACGAAGCGTCAAAGCAAGTCCAGTCTCCATTCCCGGATTTGATGTTTCCTTTCCATTCCCATTCGTCAGAGAATCCGGAAAACGAGACCTGGTGGCTCCGCAACAATGATACGAAATACCTGGCTGGACTTTGCACCTGCAGATCGTGCCGTGCAAGTTCTGGTTTTGAGCTGCAGCCATGGTGTTTTGTGCCTAAATGCAATGTATTCCAAGAGGATGGATCGCTCATTAACTTTAAAAAAGGGACAATGAAAACTTACGAGAGCTCCAAAGATATCTGGAGGGAGTTTTGCAAGGTTTGTGGTGCAACGATTTTCTGGCATTGCGCGTGGAGACCGGATTTACTTGATGTTAGCGTGGGACTGCTGGACCCTAGAGAAGGGGCCAGGGCGGAAAGCTGGTTGGATTGGTGGACTGGAAGGGTTTCCTTCTCAGAGATGGCAGTGTCTACTAGTTTGGTCAATGCTTTGGAAGAGGGATTGAAGCAGTGGTGTGATGAGAGAGCGGGCAGAGATGAGACCAAATAATATTTCTTTTCTAAGAAGTTTGCTATCTTGCGGAGTGAGGAAGTGCGGGAGTGTCGGAATGTTCTCCAGAAATATGGGAAGGAAAGCCGTCGCCGAGAGCCTTTTACAAGGCTTGAGCACTCTCAGAGGAAGCTCCTCGCGTTCAAATGTCCTGGTGAGACCAATTTTGAAGAGAACAGTTAGCAGACCTGGACATGAAAACAAGTAGATGGATCTGATATTATTGCCACGGTGAAAGCCTTAAGAAGAGTGCTATCTCCCCAAATGATCGGAGACGGCTACATTAAGCTAGACCGTGGGAGGGCCCAGCCAATTAACCGACTGGCCCTCAAATTTTTTGGAGGGGAAAATACTCGCCCACCAGCCGACGCGTTCTGATCATCGCACTCAGTACACACACCAAACACCTTCTCAAGCTTTCGCGCAAACAACGATTAATCTGCTGATCTCCGCGCTCCAGGTGCTGCTTTCCAGAATTTGGAATTTGGCGATGCAGGTATTGTGACCAGAGGAGGAAAGGCTGCAAAATATCTGGTCCCCGAAGCGCTACACCGCGTTGTTGGCAAAGTCGAGGTAAATTCTCCCTGTGCGGATTCACTCCTTCCCATGGCGCTCACGCAGCATGCCCTCGTTTGGTCTGCAAAATCATCTCCCCAATTGCTGACAATCTTTGGTGATGAAGTCACAGCACCGATCTGCTTCCCAAGCGCAATTCCGACTGCCCTTGCTGGATAAATCCTATCCATAGCTGCATGCACAAAGGCCTTTCCCTGAAGAACGTCTATAGCGGGAAAGATGTCGGTCCTCGCGCCAGAGGTGCATAATGAGCTGGCACAGCTGTTGGATGCCCTGCAGTCATCCGACAATGAAGTGCGATCCCAGGCAGAAGAACATCTGGCGAACAACTGGACAACGAATAAGCCTAACATGCTGTTGATGGGCCTGGTTGAACAAATCCAAGGATCTAATGACTCAGTGGTAACATATATCAAACCCACGAACTGCTGCCTCTTGCTGATACTCCTCGATATTCTAGACTCGCTCCTTTGCTGCTGTCATTTTCCGCCGAATAGCGTCTAAATCCCGCAAGCTGCCCAACGGAGAGACCGTCGAACTGTTTCTATCTCTGCCACAAGAGGAGGGCTACATCATTAGATCCAAACTGCTCGAAGCATTAGGCGCCGAAATCGAGAATCCCGTGCGAAATAAGATCGGCGATGCTGTTGCAGAAATCGCCCGAGAGTATTCTGATAGCAGTACGTCCTTCCGGGTCGAATTATACCTATATCTACTTTCTCCATGATCCGCAAGCTGATGCCTGGTAGAAGCGCAATGGCCCGAGATTTTGGGCATTCTTTTCACCCTCAGCATATCAAATCAGGTTGGACAGCGTGAGATTGCTTACAGAATATTCTCGACGACCCCGGGAATCATTGAGAAACAGCATGAAGATACAGTTCTATCAGCTTTCACAAAAGGATTCAAGGATGATGATGTATCAGTAAGTCCTTGCCATAATTCCACCATCCGAAGCAATCGCTTATACAAAGAAGGTTCGTCTTGCAGCCATGGAGGCCTTTGCCTCGTTCTTCCGAAGCATCAACAAGAAATCCCAGCAGAAATATTACGCTCTCATTCCCGAAGTTCTCAACATTTTACCACCGATCAAGGAGAAGCAGGAATCAGAGGAGCTGACTAGAGCTCTGGTTTCGCTGATTGACCTTGCTGAGGTCGCGCCAAAGATGTTCCGACCCTTATTTCACAATTTGGTGGCATTCAGCATATCTGTGATCCAGGATAAGGAGCTTACTGATCAAGCAAGGCAAAATGCTCTCGAGCTCATGGCAACATTTGCAGATTACGCACCAGCAATGGTTAAGAAGGATCCAACATACACTAACGATATGATCACACAATGTTTGAGTTTGATGACTGACATTGGGGTCGATGATGACGATGCAGCTGAATGGAATGCTTCTGACGATATGGATCCTGATGAGAGCGACCTTAATCATGTTGCGGGCGAGCAATGTATGGATCGGTTGGCCAACAAGCTTGGAGGTGTAACTATCTTGGCACCTACCTTCAGCTGGCTTCCAAGGATGATGAACTCGGACGCTTGGAGGGATCGACATGCTGCGCTTATGGCCATCTCGGCAATATCAGAGGGCTGCAGAGATCTGATGGTTGGTGAATTGAATCAGGTCTTGGAACTCGTTGTGCCTGCACTCCGCGATCCACACCCCCGGGTTCGATGGGCGGGTTGCAATGCCCTTGGACAAATGAGCACAGATTTCGCTGGAACCATGCAAGAGAAATATCACTCCGTGGTGGTTCCCGCTATCATTCCGGTTCTCGATTCGCCTGAACCGCGTGTTCAGGCTCATGCAGCGGCAGCGCTGGTCAATTTTTGCGAGGAGGCTGAGAAGACCATCTTGGAGCCGTACCTGGATGATTTACTAACTCACCTCTTCCAACTTTTGCAAAGTCCAAAACGTTACGTTCAAGAGCAGGCCCTTTCGACCATTGCGACCATTGCGGACTCAGCTGAAGCGGCCTTTTCAAAATATTACGATACTCTCATGCCACTTCTCTTCCAAGTGCTGCAGCAAGAGAACACTAAAGAGCTGCGCCTCCTCAGAGCAAAGGCCATGGAATGCGCAACGCTTATTGCTTTGGCGGTGGGAAAGGAGAGACTGGGCAACGATGCCATGAGCCTGGTTCAACTTCTAGCTACCATCCAGCAAGGTATCACAGATCCAGACGATCCTCAAGCACAGTATCTTATGCACTGCTGGGGACGTATGTGCAGAGTTCTCGGTCAGGATTTCCTGCCATTCCTGCCAAGCGTTATGCCGCCACTCATGGAGTTGGCGAGTGCAAAGGCTGATATTCAGCTACTTGACGATGAGGAGCAAGTCGAGCAAGTTCAGCAAGATGAAGGTTGGGAGCTTGTACCTTTGAGAGGCAAAGTCATCGGCATCAAGACAAGTGCCCTCGACGACAAGCATATGGCGATTGAGCTTTTGGTTGTCTATGCGCAAGTTCTGGAAGGCTCTTTTGCACCTTACGTCCTTGAGGTCATGGAGAAGATTGCCGTGCCCGGATTGGCGTTCTTCTTCCACGACCCTGTCCGTGTTGTTTCAGCTAAGTGTGTACCACAACTGCTGAATTCATATAAAAAAGCTTTCGGCAACCCTTCGAATGAGTTGCAGACTCTTTGGAGAGGTACAGTTGTGAAGCTTTTGGAGGTTCTCAGTGGGGAACCAGCAGTGGATACCTTAGCCGAGATGTACCAATGCTTCTACGAATCTGTTGAGGTCATGGGCAAGGGCTGCCTCACTCCACAAGATATGGAAGCATTTATCGATTCCGCGCACTCAGCTCTGGAGGACTACAAGGACCGAGTTGCTGCCCGAGCCGAAGAGAGAGAGGGTGATGCACAGGAAGAAGGCGAGGAAGAGTCGGAGGATATGCTATTCGCTATTGAAGATGACCAAACTCTTCTTTCTGACATGAACAAGGCATTCCATTGCATCTTCAAGAACCATGGAACCGCTTTTCTACCCGCATGGGAACGCCTCCACAACACATACGAGCAGTTCCTCAAGAGCCAAGACGGCACCCAGCGACAGTGGGGTCTTTGCATTATGGACGACGTTCTGGAATTCTGCGGCGAGGAGAGCTGGAAGTACAAGGATTACATCGTTGAGCCTCTCATTGCTGGCTGCAGAGATACGGCCCCAGCTAACCGACAAGCTGCTGCTTATGGTATCGGTGTTGCAGCTCACAAGGGTGGTCCACAATGGTCTGCCTTCTTCGGCCCGGCCATCGAACTGCTCTTCCAAGTGACTCAGTTGCCCAACGCCCGCGGAGATGATGATGTCTATGCTACCGAAAATGCCTGTGCCGCCATCGCTAAGGTGCTGCACTACAATGCTGCAAGTGTGCCAAATCAAGAAGAGGTGATCCGTCAGTGGATTGACACTCTCCCGGTTGTGAATGATGAAGAAGCTGCGCCATATGCGTATGCATATCTTGCTCAATTGATCGACCAGTAAGTTTAATCATTACTTTTGACGATGCAGAACTGACAATTGCAGACGAAATCCTCTTGTACTCGGCCAAGCTGGAAAGGTATTCGTCTTCATCGCTCAAGCTTTGGAGGCAGAGACACTGCAAGGTCAAACTGCTCAACGAATCGTGGAGGCGGGCAAAGTCCTTTTGTCGGTCGCTGGGCTCGACCCCCAAACGGTGCTTGCATCTCTGCCTCTTGAAACTCAGCAGACTGTAAGGGCGATGTTTGGCTGAACGCATTCACGACCCGAGGGCAACAAAATAAATGGCATGGGACACTCGGATATGGGACAGGAATTGATGGGACAAGATTGATGACTTGATAGAATGATTTGATACCACACGCGCTGCAGGACCTTCATTTTCTTTGTTTTCTGGGGTCGGATTTTAGCATAGCGAGATCAGAGAGGAGAAGTAATGCTCTTTGGTGGCACTTTTATAGGGGTGGTGTGGTGGCGGTTGGTCGTTCCCCCACAGTCGAAATCCCAATGCAACGTCTAGAAATCGGTTTCTGTTTGGTGATGTGATTGTGACGAGGGATGATTCAATACGATACTAGGTTTTCGAAAACACAGTGCAAATTTCGGCAATGAGAGCTGGTGGAGGAGGCGTTTCCAAGCGGCTCCCTTGGCTTGGGCCAATCTCTGGTACTTGGTACCGGGAAACGGCTCCGCAGCCGGAGAGAGACATTCAACGGCGCGCTCGACGCTCGTTCCTTGCGAGTGCCAGTGTCTAGAATTAGGTGAGACTGACTCTTAACATGGGACTTTCAAAGCGCGATTGAAGTTCAGACGCCTTTCCGAAGTGCTTTTATTAGAGACAGCAAATGCGATTGGTACCTTGATGCTATTTCACAGAACTCGATGCCGTGTCTCAGTGCGGTACGGATTTTGAGTGGAGCCCCCACTAGCTCCGTGATCAGCCGTTGAGCAAGTCGGTTGACCTTTCCTCTCCATTATCAAGCACCCAGCAGCTCAATTCCAAGCTTACCTTCGCGAGGATATTCCTATCAACCTCTCTGGCAGATCAATACCACGCGCTGTCTCGCTGACTTAAGCTGTGGTACGACGTCCACTTCATTGGCCTATCCGGAGCTTTACCCATGTCACACCAGCGGTCGACAAAAGAAACCTGGGCTGCCGCTTGAACTGTCTAGCACCCTCAGCACGAAACCGAATCTCGCGCCTTACTAGAGGTCTTTTACATAGCGTGTCTTATTGCTCCATCTTGACTCTGCAGCTCGCAGTCGGCGTGGAGAGGTAGCTTGGCGGCGCAAACAACGGCTGTCTGCAGTCCTCAACCACACCTGGTTGTGGCAACCCTACAAACGCTCTCCTCGTCGGTCGTCCTCGCACACTGCTCTGTCGAGAAACGTTACGCAAGTCCAGCATTGCCTGCTCCGATCCTAACGGCCAGCATAAGGCAGAGAAACGCGACCGCGAATCGAAGCTTGGTGTTGACAGCCCCGTCCATTCTTCCAAGCTAGCCTCGGAATCTGGCAAAAGCAACATTTCCATGACTCCAACACCTAGGTCTAGGCACACCCACGACTGAGGACGCGCTGCAGGGCAGATGTTGGCGCTATGAACCAGTTCTTTGGGACGCAGTACTCGCAGGAGGATCTGCAGCAGCGGCTTGCGGAGCGGCGACGCAGCAATGCGCCGAACAGGACGAACTCGTCGTCGATGGGCCCTGGAACCCATCAACAAGGCACCGACGACGCAATGGATATGATGATGGGGGGCGGCGATTCCCTGGACGATATCATTATGCAGAATAATCAGGAGCTGCAGAGGAGGCAGAGTTTACCTAGGGCGTACTCGCAGGATATCGACCGCAGATCTTCGATGATGGAATTCGGCCCGAGTGATCAGAATCTGGGAGCGTTCCAGTTTGGTGCTTCGACGAGCATGTCTGGGGATTCGAATATGAGACGACAGTCAACGGGTGAATTGGAAATGGCCGGTGCATATGGAAACATGGCGAACATGGGGCCGGGGATGAGCATGCCTAGTCAGGCAATAGCGTACTCTTCGGCCATGGTCTCAGATCCGCTTTTGATTGATACGAATGTTCAATATTCTGCAATGTCTGCAGATATGGTACATGGGATGATGGGCTATGGGCCTATGGGAGGCATGGAGGGAATATCAGAAGAGGATTCAAATGCGATGAACATGTTTTCACCGGCGAGCTACTCGCAACCTTACGGAGCTGGTCCTATGGACTCGATGACAAACGACTTTATGATGTCCCAGAACCTACAAGATGGTTTGACACCGCATCGAGATAGCATAGTCCCGGAAGAGACTGAAGAGATGATGCCGGCGATGCCTCCAATGAACGTCGCCGACCCCTCTATGGTAAATTCACCTCAGACCATGAGTATGAGCCAGAGTATTGCCTACTCTTCACCAGTTACGACCAACATGCCACCCCAAGAATCAGCTTTCAACGCACCTATAGGCCCATCACCGCCAACAGACGATTCCCAGTCAATGGTAAAATCGGAGAAGAAGCCGGACTACTCTGGAATCTACTCAACAAGTGGCTTTGACATGCTGGGTGCTTTGATGAAGGTTGCCAACAGAAAGAACCCGGAAGTCAATTTGGGAAAGGTGGATCTGTCATGCGCTTTTGTCGTCTGTGACATTACGATGTACGATTGCCCCATCATCTATATTTCGGAGATTTTCGAGCGGTTGACGGGTTACACGAAACACGAGATCATTGGGCAGAACTGTCGATTCTTGCAAGACCCGAACGGAAAGGTCCAGGCTGGATCTTATAGGAATTTCGTCAATAATGATAGTGTATATTACTTGCGACAGCGGATAGAGGCGAAGAAAGAGGCGCAGCAGAGTATAATTAACTACCGGAAAGGAGGCCAGCCTTTCATGAATATGCTTAGTATGGTTCCGATCACGGGAGAGGATGATAAGGAAATCAGATACATCGTTGGATTCCAGGTTGATCTTATGCTGAAGCCAGAAGCACTTGCGGCTAAGGGTGTGAGTGGTCTATACACCGTCGATTACTCGCAAGAAAACTTGCCGAAATATATTTGGCAAGCACCCGAACCAAATCGACCGCGAGATGGTGGCCAGACGATAAGTCGAGACGATGTTTCCCAGGTTTTGAGTTCAATCAACACAAGCCTAGAGTCGGAACTGACGAAGCGGATGTGGGATAAGGTTCTCTTGGAGAATACGGATGATGTTGTTCATGTCCTTTCGCTCAAAGGCCTCTTCCTCTACCTATCGCCGTCGAGTCGTCACGTCTTGGAGTATGATTCTTCAGAGCTTGTTGGCACTGCACTGTCTTCTGTCTGCCATCCGAGCGATATCGTTCCCGTCACTCGAGAATTAAAGGATACATCTGCTGGAGCTTCAGTCAATGTGGTCTTTCGAATACGACGGAAGAAGAGCGGCTACACCTGGTTTGAAAGTCACGGATCTTTGTGCGTTGAGCAAGGCAAGGGTCGAAAGTGTATCATACTGGTTGGTCGAGAAAGACCTGTCTATGCATTAGCTCGGCATGATGTTGAAGCTGGTGGTGGTATAGGAGACAGTGAGATGTGGACAAAATTGTCGACTTCTGGGATGTTCCTGTTTGTTTCGTCAAATGTGCGGACTCTGCTGGATCGATCTCCTGATGATCTCGTCGGTACTAGCATCCAAGCTCTCATGAGACCCGAATCGAAAGTCGAGTTCGGTCGTTCTCTGGAGAAAGCGAGAACTGGAAAGCGGGTTACGCACAAGCATGAGATACTCAACAAGAGGGGTCTGGTGTTGCAAGCACAAACGACTTTGTATCCAGGCGATGCTGCAGAAGGCCAGAAACCTACATTCTTGGTGGCTCAAACACGCTTACTGAAAAGTTCTTCTCGCAATGTCGCACCTGCCTTAATATCTCATAATAGTGGCAGCTCGAAGGGGATCAGCTCAGTACACCCATCCGATGGATCGACTCCTCTCGGCCATCCGCCGGGATTATCTTCTGGACCTGCGCCAGATGGTTCGAGTCCAACTTCTACTCAAATGGTACCATCACAAATGATGGGAGCTGTCACTCAAGCCGGTGGTCCCAGACTACCAATCGGGAGCCAAGATCTTATTCTCGCTTCAGAAGACAACATATTCGATGAACTGAAGACGACTCGCTGCACAAGCTGGCAATTCGAACTCCGACAAATGGAGAAGAGCAACCGAATTCTAGCCGAGGAGCTCGCGGCTCTTCTACAAAACAAGAAGAAGCGGAAGCGACGCAAGGGAGGATCAACAACACGAGACTGCGCAAACTGCCATACTCGAGTAACGCCGGAATGGCGCCGAGGGCCAAGCGGGAATAGAGACCTGTGTAATAGTTGTGGGCTGCGGTGGGCCAAACAGGTGAGTGGCAGGACTTCTGATCATAGTGGCTCCGTCCGACAATCATCGTACAAGGGGTTGTCCCAGTCAGACTCGTCCACATCTCGAAGTTAATCTACTCGACTCGATCGAGGATTATCCCACCCCCCCAAACGCACTATCGGCGGGTTGCTTTATTCGTCTTGGTTGATATTCGATGTTTGCTACGCTTTGTCGGCGGAAGAAGAAGATTTCGAAATGAAAGAAATTGAGAGAGGGTTTGAAAATACGAGGCAAGATGCCGTATTACCTTTCGATTGACCCGCGTCAAACAACCCGTCCTTGCTGCTTCACCTTGTTCTGTTCTGTTCTATACCCACGCCTCGTCCTTTGTTCTTGCTTATTCACCAACGAATTCTTAATGCTCTATCATTTTGCTGCTCTTAGTAAATGTCAGCGTTCTAGTATAATATTTCACCCATCCTTTCTTACTTTCAACCACACTAGTCGCATCCGATCCTTCTCAAGCTCGCTCACTAACGGCAATCTCACAGACCGGCCGCGTTTCTCCCCGCACCTCGACCCGCGGTGACTCCGCCTCCAAGTCTGGCCAAACTGCTGCTCATCAAGCGAACTCGCAAGCGTCGCAGCACTCTAACTCACCCGTCTACTCCTCGCTCCTGGCCCAAGACTCGACCACCATTTCCAACTCGCAATCCACATCTCATACCCCTAATCTGAACAGGGATGGGGACAAAGAAGGCCATATGAAAGGCGATGGGGCGGCTGTCCCCAGTGGTCTAGGTGGGAGGAGCACAATGGAGAGTCGGCCGTACCATGGCCCGAGTCAGGGCTTCAGGGAGGGGGGCGACAGGGGCATCACGCGGATCGTGGAGTGATTTGCTCAGTTTCGTCTCAAATAATATATTTTGCGTTATTGGATGTGGATTGAGGAGACGAGGATGACGACGAGGAAATCGTTTACACATCGCGCTTGGATGCCGCGAGCTGGAGCCGATGTTTTTTCACTTAGCGTTTTCTTGTTGCTTAGGAGTTAGGCTGGATTGGGACGGCCTCCTGTTTTGATTGGAGTCGCGAGATGAGAGATACATGGCGGCGGCGTGGTTAGATAGTATAATTAGGTTTGAATGAGCATACATTTTCGCTTCTTATGTTGGACCTCTTCGGGGCTACGTATATTCACACCACAGTTGACTTGGTTGTAGTATTGCGAATTCTGTCGATTTTCTTTTCGGAGAAAGTTTGGCGAGATACGGTTTCTATACCCTCTAAGAGCACTCGAAGTTATCTCGTTTCTGATCTGCTTTGTAGAAAATATTTGGTTTGGGAAGGCTGTCGCCCCATTCTCTATTTACGGTGCATTGAGCAACTCTCTACCTTCTGACTGTGCCAAACCAAACTCTTATCATCTAGTCTCAGCAATGCCTTCTTTCTCTCCTTTGTCCCTTTTTCAAACATCCAGACTCACCCGAAAAAAACAAGAGCTAAACCATCCCCGCTCAGTCTGCGATTCTTTTTTGGGAGATTTACGTGGGATATTGCGCGCAGGATTCAAGGGAACTTCTGAGAAGGGGAGTAGGTGCTAAGATATATTATCTTGCTTGTTTTAGCATTATAGACGAAGATGGAAGGGACATGTAGACACCAGGGCTGGCATCATGATTTGGAAGGCAGCCGTCGCGATGGGTCGCGAATAGGCATTTAGAGGAGAGGGTTACACTCGGCAGCATCTGCATTTCAAGATCTTAGAGTTGTAATTGATGTTCTGAACCCAAAGTCAGACTATGGGAGAGTAGTTCGGGGGGCAAGACACTCCCCCTTTTCCCGCTCGCGTGTTGAGTTAGGGTGTTATGAAGCCAACTACCCTAGTCCTCCTTTGATTACTTCTAGAATATACTAAGACCTAGGACCAGTATCATCACTGAAAGGAACCTTAGTTCATCATTCTCCATTCTAGCTTTTCTGAAAACAAGGGCTGTATCCCATTACGTGCAGGGTTGCTGGAGGGTCACGTGAATTGGCCCATTTGCTTTTCGGTGAAAAAGGGCGAGTTTTTGGGAGTGCATTTGCGATGTGCAACAGAATTTATTTTGGGGTGGTAAATGTGGGGCTTGCACGTGGTGGGGGTGGACGGGGTGGATGGGGTGGACGCGAACCTGATGAGTGGTTTGGAGGGTGGAAGATGAGGGAGTTGATGAGTTGAGGGGAGCCTTGCATGGGATGAAAGTAATAAGATTGGAAGAGAGATGTTTTGGAGATGGGGTGGTGCGGAAGTCATTGCCTCTTCGTCTTGCGAGAGGCTAGTTGAAGAAGTGAAGCTGATTCATTGAGAATTACCTTTCACTCCGAGGACAAGGGTTTTGGAAGGCATAATGCTAGGCTTACCTTTGGATATGTCGAAGTTAGGGTGGCTATTTGAATTGAGGAAGATCAAAAGTTCGAATTGGATTGGGGGTAAGTCTTATGTCTTGACCAACTCGTTGGGAAGGTTTGTTGAGCCTCCAACTTGCCCTCCTAATTTCGGGCGTCAGTAAGAGTTGAAAGTGGATGGATGGAATGAATTTTGTATTAATGGAGAAACGCAACCGCAGATTTCGAGCCACTAAATGAAAAAGTATATCGGGTTAGAGGTGGGGGACGGTCACGTGCAGCAACAACTTTTGTTGATTTCAGGTGCGCCAGGATGGTTTCAAGACCTGTGGAGGGCGTGCTTGGCAATTAGGGAATTGAACTTCTCTTAATCAAAATGTTCTTTGTATTGCCTTACAAAATAAAATGAAGTTGCTGCAAGTTCACGTTGACCCCGATCTCCGTGCCTGCCAAATTGAGTTCACTTAGGTTGTTACATTAATATACCAAATTAGGTAATTTCAACACTTAAAGAACGCTTGGTGCAGTGGTAGCATATCTGATTCCAGTACGTAACTTAGCAATTAGTTACGGAAATCCAGATGGTCACTGGTTCAATCCCAGTAGCGTTCAATAATTGTAAGAGGGCTGTTTCTTTGTTGTTTGGCGCTGCTTACTCAAGCATCTGCTTTGAATCTTTTTTTTGAATCTCACTTCGAGTTGCATTATTTTTTTGCAAATTTGTGCTCCAAACAAGCGAGGACGAGGGACGATGTGAAGGGAGGTCTGCAAACGGAAGGAAGGGCAAACGATTAGCGAGGCCGATGGAGGCCACCTCTTCTACGAGACAAACAAGGCCTAGAAACATAGAAGGTTGATGTATTAACGGAGAGAGGCAGAGATGAACTTTGAATCAATTCAAAGGATCCCCGAGACTTGTATTTTCAACAGCTGTTACCGGATGTTTGCACTTACAGGAACTGGCTGGGATTCATCCTCTGCTGTTGGATGTCAGGCTGTTTGAACACTCCTCAGCCGGGATTAGATCCAATACATTGGCATGAAGAACGTGAATGGGCTTTGCGGGATTAAGATGAACAATGGCATTTTAATCGTCATCGTCACCGTCTTATGCAGCTGTGCACATTCAAGGAGCTAAGACCTTCGAGAGGTGCAGACTGCATAAAATCTACACAGCTTCTGGGTATTCTTCTATGAGATGCGGAAGAAGTAATGCCTGTATGCCAATCATGCAATGACAACCGTTGTGATCGTATATTGAAAACCAAGGGAAGATTGGAGAGAACTTTCTACTTCTTTGCCTTGCCCTTGCCTTTCGTGGGGCCTAGAGCAGCCTCTCTTCGCTTTGCCTCCCTTGCATCAATCTCTGCCTTCTTTGCCTTCTCGGCCTCCTCTCGTTCTTCCTTCTCAGCCTGAGATATGTTAGTAGCTTCCATTGAGTACAATATGGGAAACTGACCTGCTTCCGCGCAGCCTCGGCCTCTCTTTTCTCTCTAATCAACTTTAGTCTAGCCAGGTCCGCCTTGGCCTCATCTGTCTTGCCAGCCTCATGCAACTTCTGGTATCTCTCTTTTGCCTGCTGTGCCTGTATCGCCTCCCTCTCTCTACGGCTCAATTCCGCAGGAGGCTTTCCCTTTCCCTTCCCAGCCACACTCAAATCCTTGACACCCTCAGCAGCTTCATCCACAGCAACGGGAGCAGCCTTAGCCTGATTCCTAGCCGCCTTTGAGTGATTTGGGTTGGCGGGCATATCGTCCTCACTCTCTTCCTCGGAGCTGGAAGGCAGATCACCTGGTTGTGCGACTTGGCCCTTTTTGCGTGCGATGGCGGCCTCCTTCTTCGCCTTTGCAGCAGCACGACGCTCCTCACGAGTCAGAGTTGGCTTATTGGCATTTTCCTCTTCAGAAGACTCCTCCTCGGAATCGTCTTCCTCTTCTTCGGATGAGCTTGCGCCGGGGTTCTTTTCGTTGATCTCGTTTCCATCGGCGTCGAGGGGTCGAAGGTTACGGGAGAAGTGCTTGCCGCCTAAAAAGAGGTCAGATGCTATACCAAGGACGAGTAGAACAGGAGGATTACTCACCACCTCTTGTGAACTTCTTGAATTTGCCTCCGCGGCCACGACCTGCGGCACCTGGTGGTCCTCCTGGAGCCATTGTTTGAGTGCGAGGGATGATCGGGTTTGTGGGATCCAAGGGAGAAGGTGATGATCTTTGAGATTGCTTGATAGCTAGAACTTCAAAGACTTCGGAGTGTGTAGAGTCGTGCAGCCAAAGTGTGTTGACACGCGGGGGATGTATTTATCCTCGAGGGTTCACCCCTCCAAGCACAGCCCGCAATGGGAGAATGCTGGCCGTCTTAGGACTAGCGTTAGACTAGCCTGATCACATGACATTTTTAAAATTTTCCGCCTCAAACTCAAGCCGGATCTCAAACTCTTCTTTCTTCTTCACATAAAACTACAATCCTTCATATTCACTCTGGCTTACGTCTACTTCAATGGCAGGTCTTGGAGGGGAAATTGGAGGAGAGAGGAGAATTATAATCGTTTATACTTACCCTCCAGCCTGTGGCATGAGAATGCATCGGGTGGGAGAAATATGAACAACGGGACATTTACCACCAAGAAGCCTCATGATCTTGAAGATGAGTGCAGTACAAAGGACACCTGGAATTACACGTCGTTAGGTGGGCTGTGCCGATGGCCTTGCGCTTTTCCTGACGTGCTGCTCTTCAATATGTTGAACAAAGGAAGCTTTCTTTGTCGAAGACGGTAAAAAATTGGTCACTCGTGAGGGTGCATTTTCTCTTTCAGAAATATAATGTGTGCATGGAGTGTTACTCTTTCTTTTGTCTACCCGCTATACACATGTCGGCATCTCTAAATGTTATTCATTTTCATGATTCACAGAGGTTCCTGTTTAAAATACCACCCAACCCATGTTCCACCAAGCATCACTTTTGCGGTACTCAAGCCTATTCCCATACGGAAAGGAAGCACAATCCACTTTCTGGATAAGATGGCTACCTGCGGGCATGAAGAATGCTTCATCGATAGTCCACCTTCCCTCGAATTCATGGCCGAATACTACCCACTCATCACACCGAATGAGGAGATTGATCGTTCAATCCCACGGTGCAGACTCTGCGACCTGACTGCTGCAAGTGCGGGAGAATCAGCTGCAGTATACTCTCACCCGACTTTTTCCAGCCGCGTTGAAGCACTTCAGCGCTATATTACATCGGTAGAGCAGCTCATTGCTGAAAGAATACGTAAGGAAGAATTGGAAGCAATCTTACCCTCGATCCAGAAGATGTTGACAGATGAGATCTCTGCTACTGAAAATAGAATGCTGGAGGCTTGGAAGGAGCATTGGGCGATCTGGGGACTTGGAGAGGGACCTGAGATGCCAAATGTGTATCTAGAGGAACAACTGGCCGAGGAAGTCGTGGAGAGGAGTGCAGGGCGGCAACAGGCAATAACGCAAGTCCCCGTTCTAAATCAAGGGCAAAGCCTCTGCGAAGAAAGCAAAACGGTTCTGATCCTGGATGGAGAAGAGTGTTTTGGTGTGTACTGTTGAATGTTCCAACTATTCTTAAAGTGAACGGGCTTTAAATTGTAAGATTACAGTAGCTAATGCCCGACTTTACAATTGATAAAAAATCCCCGCTAAGTTCTGATTATTATCAGTGAAACCGTAACCAGATCATAGCTTCTAAAGATTGTGGCATTATCCCTGATCCGGGAAATACATTAGGTCACGTGGCTAGGCTGTGTAGCCAAGGTATGACGAGAAGCTGGCCAGCATTTCCAAACTCACTTGCGCTTCTGCAAGCCACCACCCAAAATGGCTGGCTTCCTACGCGGAAAGCAAGCTGGTATACAGAATGACTTATCAGCTGCAATACTCCCAGGTCTCTTTGCGCCAGATGATCAAGCTCGATTCGGGATTAATTCACAGATTGGGTATGTTGGAAGCTCAGGACCCCCGCCAAGCCCTTCGCTGATCATGTTCTACAATCAGTTCCTTAGCATACGACCCCGTACAGTCTCTGCTCGCGATAGGGACGAATGAAACGAGCTTCGGCAGTGGTCAGATATACATTTTCGGCCAGAATCGCGTCCAAGTCGTCCTCAGTCTGCCCCGCCGAGCTTCCGTTAAAACTCTCCAGTTCGTCTCCGACCGCCTCATAAGTCTCGACTCGAAGAACGAACTGATAATATGGGATCTGGCAACTGGAAAGAAGATTGCCAACTACTCGCCACCCGGCGTAGTAATGGCATTGGTGACTGATCCCATGCTGGACTGGGCGTTAATCGGATTACAGAGTGGGGAGGTTATTGCTTTTGACATTGACCGAGAGAAACTGGCACCTCTGCGGCTACCGAATTTTTGGAGGGAACGGAATCCGCGATCAAGGTTGCTGTCTATCGTTTCTATGCAGTTACATCCCAGGGATATTGGCCAACTATTGATTGGATACACTGAAGGAGCTTGTATCTATTCTTTCAAGCAGGCAAGGCCGATCAAATACTTTGATTATGAGGTACCAGTCGGGGCGCCAGGGGGTGACTCAGATCCTTTAGCAACTGAGAAGGCACGGAAACCACGTCTCACAAATGTCTTCTGGCATCCAACTGGAACATTTGTTGGTACGGCTTATGAGGATGCGAGCATGGTCTTCTGGGATCCAAAAGATGGCAGAATCGTAATGGCAAGAACCTTGACGGACTGCCATGTCGACAAGCCGGGAACGGCTTCAACTGCCTTTGGGAATACTCCAGGCACTATGGCCATAAAAGAGCCGTTTGCTAGGATTGCATGGTGTTGTAAAGACAATCCAGACGATACTGGTATCCTCATTGCTGGTGGCGTGCCAACTACACTTCCACAAAAAGGATTGACTTTTCTTGAGCTAGGACCGACTCCAATCTATGCAACATCAACATGGCCTATACTGACAGATCACTTCCAAGCGAAGAAGCAGCATCTACTTCCTACTCCCGAGGGCGCCGAGATTGTTGACTTCTGCTTTATTCCTCGAACATCACCTCATTTTGCTGGAGCGCAAAATCCGATTGCCGTTATTGCTCTTTTGACTTCTGGGGAGCTCATCACCTTGAGCTTTCCTTCCGGATACCCCATTTCACCAACAAATCAACTCCATCCTTCGGTATGCTTCGTTCATCCTTTTGTCACATCAATGGCTGTCACTCAAGTTGAGAGGGGTAGGTGGCTGGGTATGACAGAAAATCGTCAGCAAGGACCTCCGTTAGTTCGAGGTGGAGCAGAAGCCACTAAACCCATGAAGAGATTTGAAGCTCGAAATATTATTCAGATGGCCCATGGTGATGGCACAGTCAGGATTTGGGATGCTGGGCATGCAGATGAGCTTGAGAATAGTAATGTTTTGCAAGTTGATATTGCAAGAGCTCTCGCTCGATACGATGATGTCAACATCACGGCCATGAGCATGGGAAGCAGCACGGGCGAGTTCGCAGTTGGTACAGCAACTGGTGAGGTTGTCATTTATCGATGGGGAGGTAACAAGCTCTATGGTCGAGAGGCGCCACAAGAAACACAGACTGTCACCAGTGGTATCACAGATATCTCCACTCGTGCAGAACCTACATTGAAGGAAGGCCTGCAACCTTTCATTCTCTACGATATGACCCAAGGACCAGTCACTGCGCTCAAAATCTCTGATGTCGGTTTTGTTGGCATGGGTTCTGAAGGTGGAGTCTTTTCAATCATTGATCTTCGGGGTCCAGCCGTAATCTTCAAGTCGTCAATTTCCGACTTTGCTAAGCAAGATAAGCGCAGCAGTTTCATCAAGAAAAGTGGCAGCAGTCAGAGTTCTGGCAAAGATTGGCCTGTGGTTATCGAATTCGGAGTCATGACACTAGAAGGGGATAATTATTCCAGTATTGCTTGCTTTCTTGGCACGAATATGGGCAAAGTTGCCACTTTCAAGATTCTCCCTCAACCAAATGGTGGTTATACTGCCCAATTTGCTGGTGTTACCGCACTTGCAGACAAGATTATCTCCATCGCGCCAATTGTGGCAGATACGGGAAAGCCTGCAGCTGCTACTGGAGCCTCGGTGGGAGCACTTAGGACCGGCCAGCAGACTCACGGCACACTCGTAGTTGGTAAGTCATCGCGCTCGTGGAGACAGGTAAACTTCAGGGGGAGTGAACCGTAGGGCGAGAACTGCGGTTCATTCTCCTTGAAGTTTACCTGTCTCCACGAGCGTGCCCCTCACTTCTGGAACGCTTATTAACCATTTCGCAGCTACCCAAACGGAAGTTCGTATCTTCAAACCAGCGATCGCCAAAGGCGCACACAAAACATGGGACAATTTCCTGTGCGATGCCGCCACCGTGACAGAATTTGAGGACTCTGGCTTCGCCCTTGTTGGTGTCTTCGGCGACGGCACAACAAGAGCCTACTCACTGCCAGGTCTAAAAGAAATTGGCGCCTCCAAAATTGGCATGCTGGACAAGACCAGAACCACAAGTGCGATTGTCACCTCATCTGGAGACATCATCGGCTGGACCGGCCCCTCAGAAATTGCTATGATCAGCGTCTGGGGAACAGGTAAATCCCTGCCTAAATCTCTAGACAAGCTTTTCAATCCACAAGCTATCGTTCCACCTCGTCCGACAATATCCAATATACAATGGATATCCGGAACGCAGTACGTAAGTCCCACGGACCTAGATCTTCTCATCGGCGGCCCAGACCGTCCACCCAGTAAGCGCATGATGGCTGCAGCAGCAGAAGAAGATCGCCAGGCGCGACTCGGCTCTCCTGGTTCTTCGAGAATCCCTGGATCCCAGTCGACGGAGGGCTGGGGAGAATACATGACGAGACAGTTGAACGAGAGAACGGAGAAACTGAATATCATGGGTGATAGCATGG
Organism: Hyaloscypha hepaticicola; assembly: GCA_002865625.1. NCBI lineage: Eukaryota > Fungi > Ascomycota > Leotiomycetes > Helotiales > Hyaloscyphaceae > Hyaloscypha > Hyaloscypha hepaticicola. Next base: position 668,241 of record KZ613484.1, read on the forward strand.
ATAAGGTACAGGAGAACAGCGCTGGGTGGGCGGATGATGTGAACAAATATATTTCGAAGCAAAAGCGTAACCTGGTTCTTGGTGGCATTACAGGGAAGTGGTTTTAGGGTGCTAGGCTGGGCTGCCAGGGCGTTGGGTAGATGGTGTTTTGCGTTCTTTGGTTTGCTTGGAGGATTGGGACGGTATGCATGATGGGACGAAGGTAACTTCTCTTGAATAGTATGATGCACTTTTTTTCACCTACAAAGCTGGGTTGGTTTTTAGTTTGGTATCGGCTTAGAGACTTTTTTTCTTCTTGTAGAGACCTTTTCAAACTCTGATCATCTTTACTGCAGTGTGAAATACATGCAATGCTCGTACATGGGCCTTGTTACTTGCTCCCTCTCTTTCTCTAGCTTTGATTGGGATTCGAAAAGCACGTTGTCCGTAGTGCGGGCTCCGGAATGTACTGCTCTTAGCAGCTACTTTTTGACTTGAAAACTTGAAAAGAAAGGTGGCGTCTCATCGCTAGCTGCCCACCTTTCCATAATATAGAAATGGTCTCCAGTTTTGTTTTGGGCGTTTTCTTTTTTGTATTTTGATTGTTCCCTAACGAGTATTGACATACGCTGACTTGAAGAAGAACATGAAATATATGGAAATCAACACAAAGGGGACACTCAAGCTTCCCAAGATAGCCCATTTAGTATAGCCGGGGTCACTGATTGACAAAATTGTTGCCAGCAATGAGACAGGCAAGAATAATGTTGCAAATTTCGAGACCCATCCAACGATCTTCCCCTCCTGAATCGAAGCCTGCCCGACCAAGAATCTCACGTCCTCCTCTATAGCCTTAAGTGCGTCACCCATTCCATTGATTAAGAAGTCCAAGTCCTGCTCCTGCTCCCCGATGTCATCACCACCTCCCATGGATGCGAGACATAGCGTAGATTGTAGTACTCTCCGCTCTTTATGTATATGAAGGTGAAGAGACCGCGAGATCTTCAGGAAGAAAGGTATGCTGTCAGGAAATTGAGTGTCACAGTGGCGAGTGAGGATACGACCCATTAGGTAGCGCGCATGATCTAGGAACATGATGCCACTACTTTCCACCATCTTCAAGACAGGTCTCAGTGCGAGCTGCTTCTGGTCGTCAAACAAAGCCTTGGCTTCATTGCCTTTTAGGCGTTGGTCCCAGGAAATGAGCTCTTGTCGAGCTGAGACTTGGTGCCCCCGGCGGTCAAGCTCGGGTTGCTCGGTATCTTCATCTTCCAGTAAACTGACTGGGTTTGGGATGCTAGATGCACACGGGACTGCCGAAATTATTTGATCGGTGAGAATAATGCCTGGAATATCCTCGAAGGACAGATTCATCCTACGCAGATACTGATGATGCTTTGTATGTTCTGGCTTACCAATTTTCGAGCCCATCTTTTTGTATACCGAGATCTTCTCAAGAATAAAGACGTCAGGGAGGTCACAGTGGATGAGGTGTATGCCCCTAGGGGTAGTGGTTTTGCTTCCCCTAAGCCGAAAGAGTCCTTGCAATCCACCCTCAATAGGATGCGCTCTCATGTAATCTACAGTATAGAAAGGAGCTTTTCTAAAATACTCCTGCAGGAATCTAGGAGCTCTGGCAGGAGGGTCGAACGTTCGACTACCCATGCGGAATAATTCTGTCCCTTCCAGGTGGTTGGCAAAGAATCCTGCTTTGAGTTCAAATTTGGTGCCCAGGGTTTCAATCATTGTCCGTGATAAGCCCTTTGCAATGACGAGACTACCCAGTCGATTCTTGTCTTCGCTCATTGCAACTTCGAAGTCTTCAGGAGTATCACACTTGATCACCAAGTAAGGCTTTGCGTATTCTGAGAAATGGATCACGTCAACGTCGAAATGCTCCATCCTGGAGTTATTGACCAGATCAATCGCGAAGCCTTTTGCATTAGGGTCCATGAACTGATCGAGGCTTTCGAGCCATGGCCAACGACGCAGATTTGGCTTGATACGTTTTTTGTGGTAATTGCTCGTACAGACAATTCGAGGTTTACTTTGCTGCTGATTATGCTTGTCGAGGCGAAGTGGCCCTTTTTCAAGATCGTTGGGAATATCATCGAGATCAGCGATCATGGTGAAGTAGAGTGAACTTAAGTCTCTGGACATACTGACCTGTGTGTCCTACGGGAATGTGCGAGGCTTAATACTACCCCATTGGATCTTTGTGGTGGCTGTGCAGTTATAACGCGTTCGAGCAGTCAGGTGCCAGCTCGCAGGAACGCCATGTACTCGGTACGAAATCAAGGCAAAGTTAGCCTGCGTTTGTTGTAAGGATGAATCTTGGCTTTTGCAAATGACTGGCGTTGAGATCTCAGCACGGGACATCGACACCCTTCAACCTCCAGAAGACATCATGCCATAAAAGTAGCTTCATGGTCTATGATTAAACTGTCCCTATCCTTCCGAAATAGCCTCACTTCTCAGTGTCGGCTAGGCCAGGAGAAGCGCTGGGCTTCTTCGGTGTGCTCATACTGCGTGCAACCCTGTAATTGCAGTTGGTGTGGCTGAGTTGACCGCAACAAATCTACGCAGAGAAAAGGGAGCAACTTCATGCTGTCGCAATTCAGGCTTGAGTAACTGTTAGTATGAACTGGTTCGCCATGGCCTTGAAACAGGATGGAGTGAGATTTATAATATTACTGGCTCTCTTAATATATTAACGGTGGAGGTGATATTGGGAAAGAAGGAGGCGTTGTAACATTTAGTGTGGTGAGATGAAGATCAGGCACTGTGGTGGAGCAGACGCCGAATACGAGCGTCTGAGGCACAAGATATTGAAAGATTAAGAAAGAAAGAGAGATTTCTAGGCGATATTGTCGTAAAAGCCTCTAGATAAATTGAAAGAAACTTGTATTTAACTCGTAGACCGACCTTTTCTCGAGGCCTTACAGATATCATAGAGATTGGAAGGAGGCCGAAAAAGGTTATGCCCCTGACATCTTGGATTATTAAGTTCACCGCCGCACTACACTAGAAGCCTGCAGCTTCCAAAATGTCGCCGTATTCGGTCTAGTTGATCTACTGTAGATCCTGCCGCGGGTCGTCACCTACCTGCCGCTACGGACGGTTGGGCTGACTTCGTTACGCTGGGCCTGTAAGATGGCTGTAACCCCGGCCAAATGAAAACTGGCCCACAGGTCGCATCTCGCCCGGGTTTCGTGAGCCTCTTCCCACTGCGTACAAAAAGGAGGGCTGACCTCGCTCCTTCGGCCCCCTCACCGTGAGGATGTTTCGAAATAGAGTCTCTATGAAGGGATTCGAATTATGATAACAATATGAGACAGGGGGGTGAAGATAGGCAGCAAAGAAGGCTTCCATAAATTGAGGAGAAATGGAATCTCCAGAACCAACTGAGTTCGCATGGCTCGCTGATCTACAGAAATGTCAGTATCTCCTCGCTCTCTTGCGACTAAATCACTTCAAGAGTTCTAATCTCATCATCATGTAGCTCAATCTTTTACGACATGTCTGGCGGATCATCCAGCCAAGACGACGGATTTCGGGTGTGACGGCTACACAGCATCGTTGAGCGACTATCATGATCTTCTGCAGCTTACAGCTCCGGATGATTACTGTGGTGTCGTCTATGTCCGAGGCTATTTTCAAAACACTCCAGATGCAATTCTAGCAAGAGCTCAAAGGGCCGACAAATCCGGTCTGAAAGGTTCCTTTGGCGTTCACATCCACTGCGACTCGCACTTCGAACTTGGCGAGAAGCAGGCACAGGGTTTGATCAATTTTCGATGGCCTTATATTCAATATGATCTCAAGAAGAAACCGGGTTTCCAAGATGGAAATAGCGGTACTTATGAAGAGATATCTTTTGTCAAAGATGGGACAGTCTTCCAAATCGCACGCATTAAATGGGGAAGAGGCAGCTCACTGAGTGACTTCGATTCGACAATCATTTCAGAAAGAGACACCATCAAAATGAAAAGTGGAGGGGAAATTCAGTTCGGGTGTCCTTGCTCAAATGGAGGACCTCCAATTATCGACTCCTTACACGTGAATTTTGCCGATCACCAACTCACCTGTGTCAGTGAACTGTATCAAAAGCGTCTGGATATTCAGATGTTCGTGAACAATCTTCCTCAAGAACTGGGACAGATTCAGCCGGACCCCCGTGCTTCTCAACAAGCCGAGATACCGGATCTTTCGAGCACGCATAACGTTAACGTTTACATTGGCAAGCCGACCATCATTGTGTCTACTTATTCTATACGAGGTGCTGATACGATCAGTCCAGCGAGTTTTTCTGAGCTAGATGGGACATACTTCGAGGATATCGAGAACTACTTGGGAATATCCACGACTTCTTTAAACATGACGGACAGATTGTGGACTGCACTTTGTTCCACAAATTACGAATCAAGTGAAGCGGTCGAGCTCTGTGTTGTTGGAAGATGCGTAGAGCAGATTCTTTGCGTATCTTCTGTCCCTGTACCAGATGATCCTCGAGACACAGCATTTACACCGAATCCAACCTCTTCTACCATTGGAGAAACCGCCAGCATGGAGGCGGAGGAAGATGTGAGAAACGAGGTACCAATTGCACTTGTTCGAAACATCATAACTTCTCAATATGTGCATATCCAAAGCAGTTTGTAAGTCCTCGAGCTCCTTTCGCCCTGACTTGTTCTGACGAATGCCTACAAAGTTGGCAAATTCGGTTGCTTGTAAAGATCCATGAATTCATCCGAACGAGGTATTTCGAACCTGACTTGCTCGATAAGATTTGCCCTTTGAGCGATATGAGAGTTGCTTATTTGGCAAAAATCCGGCGACACATCCGCGCGGTTTTGATCTGGCTTATAGAGACAGATCTCAGACCGCGACAGCTGCTGCTTCCTCTGAAGATTGAGCGAGGACCGGGGGTTCCAGAATATCACGTCTCCTCCGCAAGGATACAGCACTGTCGGGAGCAGAGAGAATCTGTCAATGTTGATCGATCCTATAACCAAGCCTGCTTTGCATCTCTGGCTGTCTGGTATGTCATAAAATACTGTCCACAGGCAATAACAGAGGATCTCAAATCCGTAATCCTCTCACCGCAACTTAAGAAAGCTTACACGTCAGTCGAAAAGCGGAGGACCCGTGGCCAAGAAGATCCGACTCCGAAGAATGATGTCCTGCAATGGTTTCATTTATGTTGCCTGCTTCTGATTCTTCGTGAACCTGTGGGGTCGAACCCAGATGGATATGCAGCAGCAGAGCTTGATGCAGATGCGATGATCAAATCACAACAGAAGTTCCAAAAATATGTCACGAGGCTGAAAACGAAACAGAATGAACCATATTCTTCGGAAGACGAAGAGATGGATCGTCTTATTTTATTAGGAGAGGAATTGGAGCTGCAAACATTGCAAACGCCATACACTGCGAGTCTCGCTACGGCAAGAGCGAAGCAAACAAGGGCAAGACTCGCGGAGAGAAAACGAACAACAAGATTCAATCCCGGCCCCAAGGCTTGGAAAACTTCCAGGATAACTTCTACCGGTCCATGGGAGTTATCCTTTCTGAATCATCATAGCTATTTGTGCATCACGGAAGGAGAGAGGGTCCGACCTAGTAGGGATAGATGTTTCGAATTTGTACTTTCAGATTATACATTCATGACGTCGTGGGATCATGCTGATTCTTGCATGGTCGGAACATGGTGGGACCTTGAGCCTTTGAGTGTCTTCTCTGCTACAATTCTAGATCTCAAGATTGAAGGTAATTGCAATTACCATCTTTAAAACGGCTCCAGTACTGACTGTTAATTAGGAAAACTCAAGTCTGCCAAGTCAGAAGACATGGTTGAGGAGCTTGCGAAATCGGTTGCAGATATCCCTACACATTTTGCTGAACAACCGGTACCTAAAGAGAAAGCCGAGGAAGACTCTATTCGTGACATTATCTCTCGAATGAGGCAAACCCTGGCAATTCCTGGAGATAGAGATCTGGATACTCGGAGCAACTTCTTTGACTGGATGAGCTGCCAACCTGGACAATTGTTCCATCCGGTATTCTCACCATGAGTTGTTTCAGATGATTGATAGCTAAAAGTTCTCCAGAGATATCAAGTACAATCCATTGAGAATACCACACGTGCAATTCAGACCAAGTTTCTCCCGCTCCGAAAGGAACTCTACGTATATCTAGAAGACAGAGGCGAGAACGACAGAGATGAAGACGGGAATATTACAACTCCACATTGGAATCTAGACAATATGGAGGAAGAGATCGTACCTGAGGATCTGAGATACTTCAGTGCTTTTGATTTGTCCCTGAATTCCCAATTCGAATTCGTTTTGACAGCTATAACTCTTCACGATTTCGTAGCTTCTCTCACCCCAGATTGTCATCGCGCAACTGGTTCCCGCGTGGGCACAAATATGGAGGAGTTGGCTCGACGCTTCAAGCCAGCCAAGTCGTACACTTCTGGACAACTGAAACAGTACCAGAACAAATTGTTCAGTATCCTAAACAAGAGAGTAATTCTGCCCTTTCCTCAGATTGGATGAAGTGAGGTTCGCTAATTGAAAAAAGTTGGTTGATCTGGGAGCGAGGCATCGAATACTGTAAGCTATCATGGAGAATTTTCAAGAAAGTTTTCACAGGTAACCACTCTCTCCTGAAAGCTTCACCCAGAAATGTTGTCCTTCTATAGTCAAAGGCTTTGTTTACCTATAGCATCCTGATGCGATTGACACATTTGACGACTACTTCGGCGCTACGTCTAGGTTCCAGGAGAGACGGGAAACAGTATGGACAACTACAATAACGCTTTCACATTGGTGTGTAACCTCAAACGACGAGAGAGATACCCCTCAATTCAAAGAGACCAGAAAAGATGGAGACTTCCCCCCAGCAGGTATCGCAGCACTTGGTGGATCAACACCTTCCAAAGGGAAGCTGAAAGAGAAGACACCTACTTATATCATGGAAGAGCGCTCATCATCGTTGGTCATAACTGGTGACCCCTCGGGAAATTTCTGGATATGTTCGATATGGTCCTCACTTACAGAACATGATTCAGTATCAGCCCTTATTCGCTCCTTGCCACAAGTTCTCCAGCGATTCATTAATCAGCAGGCGTGTGGAAGATGTCTTGTCTTCCTAATATTACTGGGTCATTTCTCCGAAAATCTTGCGGGGGAATATGATACGATTTTGAAACGATTAGATGGGATTGTTGAGCTTGGGGTTCGTAGATCGCCTCTTCCAGCTGAGAGTCTACTATATGCTAATTTTTTTTCAGGATAGAGTCTTACTTCAAGGCCTTGATTGGAGAAGTAGCAAGGCTGTTGACAAGCTCAAGAAAATGCTCTGGGGTCTGGAGGCTCTTCGTGTCTTTGATGATAGACTATCAGCTTCATTGTCTCAGATCCAGAAGGCGAGGGAAGCAATGGAGCGTACAATCAAGCAGGCAAGTTATCAGATAACTGTAATGATGATCTTGTGGTTAATACATGACTCAGGGGTCAGGAGAGCTTCACGTCGATTTACTACAAGAATATGTAAATATTTTGGAAGAATTTGAGAAACGATATGGGATGTTATTCGAAGTTCAAATAAGAACACAGTTGAAAATCAGACAAGTCACAGGCTTGCGGGATGGTGTATGTACCCCTTCATTCTAAGCTACGAATTTCGAATTGCTAATTTACGAGGCAGATATCAGCAGTCACGAACGTCGAAGATAATCGGACAACTATCAAACAAGGAAACAACATCCGGATTCTCACATGGATCACAATCGCATATCTCCCTCCTGGCTTTGTCACTGGTCTATTTTCGATAAGTCATGGTAGCTTCATGGATAACGCTACGAGTGCCCTATATGCAGTTCTCATTGTTATCTTTGCTGTCGGCACATATGGCTTAGCGTTGAGCTTAGAAACTATCATTGAGAGATGGATAGGTTTTAGGAACGGTGAATGGCAACCGAGCCGAAGGCCTCCAGCACCTGTTGAAGAAATTGAGCTTCCATTGTGGCGTGTGAGGAATCCTTTGACATCAAGGAGGCATTACAAGGCAGATGAAGAGGGCTCAAGCGCAGGGTGAATATGTGCGCTTTTCCCGCTCCGCACATCTTTGATTAAAAAATTACTACCATGATTTGTCTGATAAGAATGCAGGAGCTCTTATAACTGTTCATCGAGTACTTTTGCATGATTAAGGTGTTTTGAGCGATCATGCTGTTGATTTGACGAAGCATGCAACTTTAATGATTCACAGAATACCCATTCCGACAGTCATGTCAGTTAAATTTTTGGGGGTTGAAATGACGACAACAAAAAACTGGAACAATGGCAACTGAAAAAATTGTTCCTCGAAAATTTGGTTAATTCTTTGTTCTCGTGCGTTCGATTCGAGGACTATAGCATAGTGTTGCTGAACAATCAAACAAATTTTGTATAATTAGCAGTCTCTCTGTGAGTCAAAGTCTGGTCCTATTTTATTCTCTAAGATTTGCCGTGCGAATACTCCGGACTCATTAGACCTGGAGATTGAGCTTGTCAAGTGTGACGGTCCCAACCCAAACTGAGCAAGCCCAACATTGCACAGGACCCACGTTACAGGAGTACCAGACTTCGAGACGTCTAATCCCGAGAATAATCCGCACGATCACGAAGTGAACGAAGACTTGGGGCCTTTACGCGAGCAGAGATGTCGACGAATCAACAATCCTTCTCAAGCGGTCCGCCCGAAGGACCTCCTCCAAATTATTCGAATGATGATTCTTTCGAGATGAAGAATCCTGGCCCTTGTTTTCCTCCTCCTCTAGGCCCACCGCCAGCAGGCCCTCAAAACCTGCCGGCACCGTATCCAGGAGATAGGCCGTTCGCATTCTACAAGCCACAGAGAGATCCAAGAACAAAGCTTTATATCGGAATGCTTGTCTTTCTGACGATCGTGATCACAATTATGGCCACCGTCTTAGGTCTTACCATTTCCTCTCACAAGGAGGCAGCTGTTCAGTTACCATATAGTACGACCATCTCGACGATTTCTACCCCTCTGGTCTCAACAGAGACCCTCTCATGCACGGCAACGGCGGTGAGTGCCACCACCCAAGTCACCACACAAACCGGAACCCAGACCTCCCTCCTTTCGAACGGTCCGAGGCCAACTTCGGTGCCTGGCTGCTGGAGCTTGCTCCAGGATCTGTGCAGCAATAAAACCGAAATTGACCCCGGCGTGCTGTACCAAGAGTACTGGGATCAATGCGAAGAAATATATAGCATCTTCTATTGCGGCGTGATTCAACAACTTGACAACCAGCACATTTTCAACATCCCTGCTAATACTTCACCCTTCTGTGATGGAATGCTAGCATTTTGTGACAGGATTGAGATGGGTGAACCTTTGCTATTACGTTCGATGGCCCCTGCTACAAGTACATCACCGATCCTTCAACTGATTACTCCAGTTTCTAAAAGGAGGTTTGTCGCTACGATGCTAGGACACACGAAGATGCTGCCGTCTAGGATCCGCCATCCTACGAGAGTGCCCGGTCCTTTGCCAACAAACAACCCTGATAACCAAGCACTTTCATCTGGATGCAAGGAACCTGATGATTTCAGGAGAACTCGCGGGGATTTTGCGGTTCGTCAGTATTAGATGGGATCTCGTCGAAGTTAATTTCTCTCAGAAGTGCGAAAATAATAAAGCTTTTTGGAGAACAATCGATTTACTCCTCTGCAATAAAAAAATGTGATTTCATATATGTGAAAAGGATAAACTCAATGATTGACTTGAACACTTGGTATATGATATTCTTGACTTGGAAGTCGTGGATTGCTGTTATAAAAACTCCCTTTCTGCTCGTGATAAACTTATTTTGTCTCCCTATACTGTCGATTGCCCTCTTCTATACTCTTGTTCTTGGCTCGAATCTTCTGAAGGCATCGTTCACCACGATATAGTCGATTTTTGGAGAACATGAAGAAACTTGCGACTTTTCGACCACATGAGCAATCAAAACTTATGACAAACAGTGCACTTCATACTGGCTAAACTAAGGCTAAACTACCCATCTCCAGGATTTCGTTGCACATCTGCGTTTAGAGGGGTAGTGATAGAGCTCTGAACCGGCCAATAGCGGTTCGGTGTTTAGTTTCGTTGCACATCTACATATAGAGGGGTAGTGCATACCGGCCAATCACACCTCTTTGTGATAATTCGTTGCACATCTGCGTTTGAAGAGGCACTGATAAAACTCTATAGGCAGCTCAGAGTTATATTTTGTTGCACATCTGCTGGCTAAACTATGGCTAATCTAAGGCTTACCTACCCATCTTCAGGATTTCGTTGCACATCTACGGTTTAAGTGGTAGTGATACACCTTTATACTGACCGTGTGCTCTTTTCGTTGCACCAATACGTTTAGAGGGGCAGTGAATATCGGCCAATCAAATCTTCATCTCCTTGTCTTCAGGATTCGTTGCACATCTGCGTTCAAAGGGGTAGTGAATATCGGCCAATAAAACCTTCATCTCCTTGTCTTCAGGATTCGTTGCACATCTGCGTTCAAAGGGGTAGTGTTAAGCTTTATATACGTCGTATCAGATGCAGCTTAGTCTCAGATACAGAAAAAGGATTGGCAAGAAGTGCAAATATACTGTTCACGGTCCCCTTTTCTTAGTGACCTAATTCAAATCTAAAATTTCAAATACATTTTCAAGTTTCAACCCTTCTTTCAACACGCAACAGAACTTATGCCTTTTCAGAGAACACAACATTCAGTTTCATAAAATCACCACCATTATCCTCTCAACTTCAGTTTTCTCCCACTCCCAGGACTTCTATTACGATCGGGCACAATGCACCAAAGACGGTGTCGAAAAGTCTTCCCGCAGGTTGCATAGATTTCTACAGGTGCAAATATATGAAGAAGGATAGACCTGCATTCGGTAAGATTGCAGCGAGGTAGCGAGGCAGCCAGGCAGATAGCAATAGTAGGTCTGTCTTCTGTATGAACAGGCACACCCACTGATAGATATCATAGCTGCCGTGAAAATATTGGAGAACGTGTGCGATACCTAGAAGCACTGGCTTCCCGCCCATTTCGGTGGTGGATCTTGGTGGGAGGGATGAGGAGAGAGCTAGGATAGGGCAAAAAGAGAGGGGAGATGGAAAAGGTTCGGATATTGAGCTGCAGCTTAGACAACAACTCGGTGATCCTCCAAGGAAGAAGCTCGTAGTCGAACATTCGAGAAATCACGTGCATTGAGTCTGCCTGCCATCCTCTGATGATCATCGATTCGTAAGTTCATGCCTCGTACTGTCTGTATAATGCTCGCAACCATGAAAAATTATTCGCTTGCTTTGAATAAGAGGCCCTGTTTCACGCTGAAACGTGTCTTGCTAGGTATGAAAAGCCCAGTTCCTCGATCCTCAATCCATTAAAGTCCAATACCCCTAATGCCAATGTATGAAGTGAAAGAAGTTTTTAATGCTCTGCCCTAGCGGGCTGCGAATTCTTTTGGCACGAGGCCTTATAATAGTTACTAAACTCCAACAAGTCCCCTAGTCCGTCATCTTCTCAGATCTACGCTTGATCCTCTCGGGGAGAAATCGACGCTAGGTCTGTCAACGCTCGGTCTCAGTGAGCTGCTTGAGCTTCTGCGTCTTCTTGCCCGTTGTTCGTTGGGGCTCAAGGGATGCAGTCCGCTTTGTCTGGCAAAGAGATTCAGGATATCGGTTAGGGAAATGACGCCTGTCAGACGGCCAGAAATCCGGGCTCCTGGTAAGGCAGCTGCCGAGACGGCGGGAAACGAGGTTTGTATAGATGGCGAGGCGGGTGTGGAGTTTGCTGGCGAAGAGAGAACGGCGTGAGTGATGGATGGGGTTGCAAGTGGTGTTGCTGGGGCGGAGGTAGATGGTGAAGCTGCTTCAACAACCCACATTCGGTGGGAGCGTGTGGCGACTAGCTTGGCTACTGTGTGTGCCAGCGTTGAGTAGGGATTTACGTGGAATACTGATTCCATATTAGTGTGACAATTTGACAAAATGGAGAAAATTACTACTTACCAGGAAAGGAGTCCTTTCCGTCACCGATTCCTCGCTCACTGAGGATAACTGAAATGAAGTGAATGCAGCTGGATTGGAGGAGGGGCAGGTTGCTGCTGCTCGTGAGAAGCTTGATATCTGCTGTGGAGATATTTCCAACGACATTGAAAGCATTGTCTACCACAGCGATGCTGGTCAGGCCCTCGTTATTCATAACTTGAAGAGCATCGGATAAACTTCTGTCGCCACTGATAGATTGTTAGATTGCCAGTCATCTACAAATATTCAACACTTACTTGATTGCAATAGTCTGTGGTGTCCCCACGCTCAAGTCCTTCAAAACCATGGGATATAACGCATCGATAGCAGGGAAGCTACTTCCATTGTCCCACAAAAACTTGACCAGCCTCAATTGACTCAATATGCCCACCACCTCGGTAGTTCCATCCTTGCAAACAAGTATTCTGTGAACACCACTTCCAAACTGCTCAATGGCCTTTGAAAGATCTGCAGATTCGGGTAGTGTGACCAAAGGCCCTTTCTTGGCAAGTGTTTGGATTTCGCGGAGTGGGATTGGCTCCCTGTTGCGAGTCTTCTTGGCGAGCGCATCGAAATCTACTAACTGGTCCTCTTCCGGACTTGCAAGACCAACCACAACCAGTAAGTATGCATTGAGGTCGCTGTAGTCAAAAGTTCCGCATGCAGCAGTGTCTTGAGATTTTTCGCGGAGGAGAATAACATTTGGAGGCCCGGCTTCAATCAGCATCTAAACTCATGTCAGATCACGGCCCGTAGTGATTATTCCGAGAAGGAGAATGTACCTTCGTAGCATGTTCGACGTCAACATCAAGCTCGGCCCATCTTATTTCGTTCTTGTCAACCAGTTCTCCGACACGTATCTGTCTCCAATCTCTGCCTGCAAATCTCGGATCGCCGGCCTTCGAGGGTGGAGGATGATTGAGCAGCTCTTGAACCGCAGCTTGTGTAAACGAGGGATGTCTTTGAGAGCGTGGTGAGTGTCTAAGATTCTCTGCGAAGCTCGAGCGGTGATTTATTGTCTGTCCGAAGGATGGAGAGGGGGAAGGGCTGGAGTGTCGCGCTGGAGCTTCGATAGGAGGAGGGATTGGCCCTGTCATTTTCGCAATTGACGCGATTATTGTAGTTGGAGGGAATTAATGAGGTTTATCTCGTAGGTTAGAAAACCATTATGTATCGCTGACTTCTATGCAATCGTTGTTGGGTAGAGAGGAATATTCAGAGTTGGAACAGGAGATTGCTGTCCAAAGCTCGAGATTTCGCGTCATGCGGGGTTGCGGCGGGTAGGCTTGACACGTGATTTGGAAAACATTCAACCCTTGTCACTCAGGGACTGAACCTGACTTTATCAAATGGCGAGTTGCTTTTAATCCCAGTTTGAGCAATTTCCCCACTTTACCAGATTCAAAACAGGAGATCTGCACGGCTTGCTAAGGAGCAAGTAAGAAAACTGCTTGAGTGAGTCCGAACGCAGTTTTGAGATTTGGTTATAAGAGGTTCTCTAGGCGTTATTTCCTTCCACTTCAAAATCTCTTGATGCCTGAGAAAGTTGGTTAACCTTGAAAGTAACACCTCATAGCGTAATTGTCGATATGCTTGGAGAGAAAAAAAAGTTTGACCTTTTTGTTTATGCATCCTACCCAAGTGGCAGGGTTGTGCGAAAGGTAGAGTTTAGCCCAGTAAAAGATTTCATTCTAACAAGCGGTATCAAGGAATTGGCGTTAGATGCTTTGGAAGGACAGTAGGATTACCTAAAACAAACTTTTGTAATGAAATTCGAGCGATTCTCCCCCCTTTTTCTCGCTAATATGGTTGCCTCGGAGATTTGTGTGTGTGTGTGTGTCTGTATTTAACGTCCGGCGGAGTGAGGGGCCGTGGCCCCGTCCTGGTGAGCCCATAGGACTATAGGACGCCAGGGGAATAACCCCCTGGTCAGTTGCGGTCTAGAGGCTATATACAAAAAACCCTATTACTAGGGAAAAATATAGCCGTACCAAGTGTTTCAAAGGCCTCTGTGTTTCTACAGTTCCACAGAGAGCTTCCGTTAGTCCCTTTTACGGGTTGTTTTTGATGCCCCCATTACAATATCCCCCTTCCTTTGACCCTATCTCCAGCTCGTCCACAATCTCCGCCCAATAGTATAACCAAGTATTCCAGTCGTTTTCCGTCTCATCCCTTATTACAATCCGTCCTTGTATATACCCCCGTACCTAGTTGTAGTCCAGAAACGTCCTCGGGCCTGCCTCTGCAGACTGGAGATTATTCGAGCATCGTCGTCCCCCCATTCCCTCTGCCCTTTCGTAGTTTCCTACTACGTAGTCCCATATAAGTCGGGATTGTAATAACTATCAAGTTCGAGTCTGTCAGGACGTCGGAGAGGACCAGGTTCTCAAGCTGGGTTTATTATTCTCTCCCGGACGTGAAAATTCTGCAAGGTGCTCCAGAGGAGTCAGTCGTCCACACCGATAGTCGTACGGGTCACTATGCCGTACTCCTAGCTAAGACGAGTGATAATTCTATTGCCAATTGTCGTCGTGGTAGTAAGGGCCTCTGTTTTGGTCAGGTTAGCCGTTAAGCCGAGTGAAAATTTCGCTCCCAGGGAAAACTTCAAACTCTGTTCAACGTAACCTATCCTTTCCAACTCTACCTGATTGAGTCTAAGCTCTGAGATCATATTGCAATTAAGCTCAATCCCAGGTTCGTAGCGGACACCACGTACAGGTGCTCAATCATAGTCCGCCCGGTTGCCTCGGAGATTGTGTGTGTGTGTGTATATATTTAACGTCTGGCGGGCACGTGCTCAAGACACGTGTTCTAGGAAGCCCGGAATTAGGCAAAAGACGCCGGGGGAGGCCTAAAACCCCCCTCGGGAAACTGTCTAGCTAAACTAGATATATTTGACTCCTCAAAACAAAAACCCTTATAGGAAACAAAAAGAGGGGACTATGGTAGGGGATATAGTATTATCTAATCCAGTGATCTAGCCCCTCAAGGAAAGATTATCTTCTGCTAACTGTAACGGTCCTCCTTCCTATAACCCTATCCCCTATAACCCGCTATTACCGCCCAAAGTATTTAAAGACAAAAGGAAATGACAAAAGGAAGCTTGATATCTCAATTGTTCTCTCGTACAGCTTGTAAACGGTCCGTAAGCCCCGTTAAAGGTGTAAAGCGGTTGCTAGACCCGGGCCGAAAACGAGTAGAGGGGATTGAGGCTGGGATAGAAGGGCTCCTAGCACGAGTAGGAGTAGTTGGAGTAGTTGGCGACTTGCTTGATGTTTGTGTGTCGGCCTTGCACCCGGGCTGTTGCCTCGGAGAGAATAGAAGGGAGAGGTCGGAATGATCTCATAATCACGTGCATGGCTTGGGGCGAAATTACCTAAATTTCCGCCATTCATCTACTTCGGATCATATGGGTTTATCCTCCCACTTTCATCTTAATTCTTCTTCACATTATTCTTGTCCTTTCCCCATTCTCGCGTTTTTTTCCCCTTTCACACGTTCTCCGGCACCGTTACTCGCATTCCAGCATGACTTCAATTCTCACTTTGAGGCGACATGGAGGCCTTTTTACGCGCGCCGGCGCCAGCAGTCAAAAGGAGCAAGAAAATGCGAGCGCCTCCCCAAGACCCGAATATGAATACCCACGGCTTCATCGCTTCGAAGATCTCCCGGTTTGGTATCAAGACAACCCCTCAATTCGTTCTGGCTACAGACCTGTGTCCTACTCTTCGCAACACTGCTTTCACTCCTGGACTTTCCTGCATAACGAAACAATTAATATATATACGCACCTAATTCCGGCCCTGTTCTCGATATTCGCCCAAATTACGCTTCAAGCTATGCTAACCCGCCACTTCCCGCAAGCCTCGTTTCAAGACCGGCTCATCTTCAGCCTCAACCTCATAGCCGGCACCGCAGCTTTGCTTCTCTCTTCCATATACCATACACTAATGAATCATTCCTTCCACATCTCTTCGCTATGGTTACGAATCGATTATGTGGGAATTCTTATTCTCATTCTGGGAAGCTTTTTCTCAGGAATCTACGTCGGGTTTTACAGCGAACCAATGCTATGCTGGACATACTGGACCATGATCATCACACTGTCTCTTATCACAGCAATTCTTGTCATCCATCCCAACCTACAAGGTCTTTCCTACCGCTCATTGCGAACAGCAGCATTCGTCGCAACGGGAATGTCAGGCTTTGCTCCCGTGGGCCATGGGTTAATGATGTACGGCTGGGAACAGATGTGGGTTAGATCTGGAATGCCGTTCTGGCTTCTCGAGGGATTAATTTATGGTATCGGGGCGTTCTTTTTTGCAACCAGGTTTCCGGAGTCCCGATGGCCGGGCAAATTTGATATCTTTTTCTCCTCGCACCAGATTTTTCATGTTTTGGTTGTATTGGGGAGTGTTGTGCATTTTGCGGGGGTTTGGGATGCCTATCGCTGGCATTATGAAAGCTTCATCCATTCTGAAGGATACCGACAACATTGGAGTTAAGGTGCTGATTCATTGCATTTTCATGGTGCGCCTGACATAATCAACCTTGCATATATGTGTAACCGCATCATCTAAGTTGATCACAATAGTCTGATACGTTAATTCCCCCGAATCACATCCTCAGGCTTCTCAGTAACGGCTCCAGAATCTTCCTATTGAGAAACAGATCACTTGTCGCATTTCAACGACAAGAACGATACAGAGCAGGAGCAAACGTCTTTCCTGCTGTAAAAGTTAAGAAATCAACAGATAACATACCTAGTCTATCCACCCTTAACTCCATGCACGTAATTTCACACACATATTCCAGACTACAAATTTCGAAGACATTCCGATCAGAGCACATCTTGAGCTCAGACTCTTTCCTCACCAGCCTAGCACCCAATTTATTCCCACCTCCGTTCAAAAGTACCCATCCACCTTCCCCACCCAACAACCTTCCCGTCAATCGCCTTCTCGACCTCCTCTTTTGTCGCTTCATCTCCCAATCCCACCGACGGCTCCCTCAATCCAACAACATCAAACATATACCTATGCACACCATGACCCAGCACCGGTCTCGGACCCGCATACACCGTCCCCCTCCGGTTCTTCCCAATTCTATACCCCTTCGCTACCTTCACATCTCCATTCGCGTCAACATTCTCCCCACCAAACTCCGTCACCGAACCGGGAATCGCAAGATACAAGCCATGAACAATAGGACTTGGGAGCGGCGCATCCGGGTCTTCGACGATGATCAACCACTCTTTGACTTCGGGATCAGCAGGCCATTTCAGGAGCGGGAAGCGATTGGTTCCAAGTTGTGTGTATTCGATAGCCAATGCGCTCCCTGAGGGTCCACAGTCGGGCGAGGTGACGGGGATGGTGGGTTCTGGGAAGGAGGAGAAAGGGGCGGTGTTGGTGAGGAGTTTTGCGTCGCGGCCTTTTTGGGAGGAGAGGAGGGTGCCGAGGCAGCCTTCTATGAATGGTGGGAGACCCATTTCAATGTTCGATATGCTCTTCCAAGTATTTTGCGAAATGAGGATTTCAACGGCGTCTGAGGAGGAGGAAAGTTATTGCTTGCTCTAGGATTGGATTTCAGAGTGTTGGAGAATGCCTCGAAACAATATAAGACAGAATTTTGCTACAAAAAGGAAGAAAAATGGAAAGATTGTCGGTGAACCCAAACTCAAGAATATAAATCGAGATTATAGACTTTATTATATCTCGGATTGTTGGCAGGCAATCTAGTCAGTAAGATCTGACATCTGCCCGCCGTATCGGCGAGTTCGGCTCCGATACGGAGTCGGATTTTCTATGATTTGGATCTGTGACACGGACGTAATCACGAAGATAGGGGCAAGAAACTTCTTTGCTTTCTTTAGGAATTAAAGTGACTAGTATACCAGAGATCTTGAATGCGAAAAGAGCAAGTTGTATGTATGGTACCGGACAGCCTACTTACGCACTAGGTTTCTCTAGTGGCGAAGTAGCCCCTATTCCGTACTCGCTTAGCGGCGCGCACCTTTCTCGGGAGTAATTCAATGAAAGAGACTTGTCGGTCCACCGTTAACGCGTAGCAATGTCACGTAAGTCGTGGAATGCTAATTGCGTGAAGTGGTGGTTGATTTAGGAGAGAGGAAGGGCGATCGAGACCTTGCAGGTGCTGAGATAACCCCTCCCCAGGATCTAGCTAAGCCTAATCGGACTAAGGCACATTATTTGTCCACCTTATCACGTGACTGAGGGTGGCACCTGCAGTGAAGCCATACCAACATGACTTCTTACACACAACAACATCACAGAGCAGAAAGCTCACAATTGATTTTCACGCGTTTTTATTACTCTAACTCGACTCTACTACTTTAATTTACTTAACTCTTTGTAACCAGGGCCCGGCGGGCACTTACGGACACGTTTTTACACACACTCTTTACACACTACCGTAATGTAATCCCTTCGCCCTATACCAGCAAAACCCCCTCTTACATTTGCTCTGGCAAATATTATAGAGTGGGCCACCAAATGAACTATAGACAGTTAACGGATCTTCAGTCTAATCACAATACTTTGGAATAAATATCTCGAGTCTGAAATAGTCCGCGCTCTATTACAAGGACTCCGTTCACCCTTATTATACCTTTATAAAGATATCTCGATCCTCGTAACTAGATACTTTAATACTTATATTAAAGGCTCCTCGTTCCCTCGACTTACAGATATACTACTTATAAATATAATCCCTGATATTATTCCCCCTCCTCCTTTTACTATAATCTTAGTTCCAGTCCTTATCTCTAATATTCTCCTATAATCTCGAATATATACTCAAGTAATTACAGACTCGTCCTCCCAGTCACTTTCAAGTTATATATATTACCTCGAATGAACTAGACCTATTTATAATTCACGGCCTGAAACTCGCCTCTTTATACAAGTTAATATACTTTATTATATATACTAATACAGATTATATACTATTTTACAATCCTTAAAAGGAGTATTAGGGACAGATATACTTATTCTTAAAGAAATACAAGTTATAAAGACAGACTTTACTCTTTATATAAACTCTCTTATAGACTTTGAAATCCTCGAGAAGTAATCCGATTGACTAGTATTTATAATTCAAAACTATAAAATTAAAAGGCAAATAAAATAAACTATTTATTATATTAATAATATCCTATAGATTATATAAATACTTAAAGGACTTTATATAATTAATTTAACTATTCTCTTTTAAGAGATTAAAGAGGTTATATAATAAGTCCCGGTCCAAATTATATAAACTATCCAGAATATTCAGAATAATCTCCCGAATTCTTATTAGTTTATTAGCTTTGAGTCTGAATCTTATATTCAATTTAATAAGATATTACGAATTTTTAATATATAGGCAATTACTATTCCTATTATCTATAAGTCTAAGATTATATAATATATAAAATATTACTAATAATATAATATCTGTATATATACCTGAACCGAATACTATTATATTTACAATTCAAATAATTATATAAAGAGTAGATATAAATTATATATTCTATTAATAATTTTTATAAATTATACTTATTCTTCTAGATACTTCTATTATAGGAATCTCTATCTAATAAATAACCGGAATTGCCCTTTATAGTCTATCTATAAGGGCCTTAAACCATAGCCTGAATAATTAGTAAATCAGTCTATAATAAAAGCTATTCGTAAAAGAGTAATAGTCTCGACCGGGTATAAGACTAATATATAAATATTAAGTAAATTACTAATTACTCTAATTACTCCTATTTATACTAGAAGCCTTTTATTCCAGTCTCAATCTCCTCTATTCATTTTCGGCCCGGATCTAATAATTGTTTTATACCTTTAATAGGACTTATAGACTATTTATAAACTATATAAAAGAATAATTAAAATATTAAACTTCCTTTTATTATTTCCTTTTATCTTTAAATACTTTGAATAATAGTAATAGATTATAAGGAATAGAATTATAGAAAAGAGAATTATTATAATTAATAAAAGATAATCTTTTCCTAAAAGACTAGATTACTGAATTAGATAATATTATATTCTTTATTATAATTCTCTCTTTTTATTTTCTATAAGGATTTTTATTTTAAGAAATCAAATATATCTAGTTTAATTAGACAATTTCCCGAGAGGGGTTTTAGGTCTCTCCCGGTATCTTTTGCCTAATTCCGGACTTTCTAGAACACGTGTCTTGAGCACGTGCTCGCCAGATGTTAAATATATATATACACATATATACACATGACTTCTCCTTTCACATACTCACGATCATTGACTTTTCTCGGAAAATGTATATTTTAAATATATAATCTGGTTTATTTAACCTGAATATTTATATTCTAAACTCCCTTCCTGGCCTATAGGTCCTCTATAAGCCATTTCTAGATATATTATATTTCTAGAATAGTCTCCCTAATATTCTCTAATCCTGGATATTCTATCTATTCCCTTATCCAAGACCTTATCTATCTAGTAAAGGTAATTGAAGTCCGCTCTACGGACACTCAACGGGTCTTCTATCCGATTACAAATCTCTGGGACTCTTATATATAATTAGATAAGGTCCGAAAGCTTCCTGTCCATCTCTATAAACCACTCACAAAACTCTATACTAAAATTATAACTATTATAAATAAATACTTCGAGTCCTATATTAAAGGAATCTATAATAACCCTAACTCCTCCCCTCTCCAAGTGGTCCAATTGTCTATACCTGTTACTCACTCTAGTCCCCAAACTATAATCCCTCCCGTCACCTATACTAGTATCACTACCAGTACTACACCTGCCCCCTTGACTAAGCTAACCTAATAAAAGCCTATAGTTAAAACAGTCATTACTTGTCCGGATACCTGACTATTCGTCCGTATAGGCCCCTCCCATCCAGTAAGAGTAGTAGACTCCTTTGTACTCCTCACTGCCCTTAAATAAGCCCTTGGAACGGACACTCCCTATTTAAAGAGGTCCTTGTAATCCCCTCCGATTATACTCTTTGTACTAGTTCTCCTAAAGACTTAGTTACCTTAATATAATATATAGCCTTGATAGGTAATAAGGTCTCCGACTATTATATGGAATGCCCGTAACTATAGGTTTTATACCGGTTAACAAATATCTCACAATCTATCAGACTACTTAATCCCCTCTTCCAGGTCTAAAACCATATAGTTATAAGCGAGATACTATATTCTACTATTTAAGACATTACTAGTCAGTAGTCTATCCACTCTACTAAGACCCTTTCTAGTAAAGAGAAAGGTCTCTTTAATACTAGTTAAATAGTATACTTTCTCGCGAACACTCATAAAGTATTATTAAGGCATTTACGGATTCTAGATATAGTAATACAGATTCACGAGATTAAAATTAAACTGAAAATAATCTAATATACCCGTTATTACCAGTGGTATAATATCCGTATATATACCCGCCCGTAATACTATAATATATATAATTCTTATAACTATAATACGGACTTCTATACCTTAAACTATAATACTATAGTCTTGTACTAATACCCTTCAAAGTGCCTATATTACAAAGGGCCTTACTTAATAGACAAACTATCTTACTCTTTATAGCCCGTTCCTCTTTACCCGAAAACGAAATCAGAGATAATAATAATCCTCAAAGCTAATAAGGCAGCCCGTAAAAGAGTAATTGTAATTGCTAATTGTGTCTATATCCCTATTATAGATATACTTATAGTCTCTTCCGGACCCGTAATACCCATACAGTCTCCTGTAGCTGTAATAGCTATAGTCCCTTTCACTCTCCCGGCTCTCCGATTTTTTAATCCGAGGTCCCTAAATACTTTCTCCCTTCTTGAAAATGAGAACTAAGCCCTTATCTACAAAATCCCTTATAATCTTATAAGCAAATATAGATAAAGTAATCACTTTATACGAGATTATTCTTTTATTTATAATCAATTCGCTAATTAATATTATTCTTATATAAGAATTATATATCTTTATAGACTTTTTATAAAGGATTATTAAATTCTATCCTTTTTATAAGTCGTTTATACCTATAGATAACTGAATAATATGCCTATAAGTTATCTCTTATATCTGTAAAGGAACCGGGCTATAAACCTCTTAGTTATAATTTTGTAAATTTAGAGATTTAGTATTCCTATAAATCCAGACTTATAATATATTCCCCTTTACAATCACGAATATCTATAACACTCCTATAGGCACTATAGACACAAGGGCAGTTATAAGAGCTCTTATAGCCTTCTTATAATACCTCTAGCAGTCCGGCCTTATAGTAAGTGACTTTAATCTCTATTACCTTAACTGGAACCCAGTTTACTATATCCCGTTTAGATAAGTAAAAGTATTACTAGACTGACTAGACTCCTATAACTTTATTTATATAAGTCTTATAGGTATCCCTATATATAATTAAGGTAATATACTTGATTTAGCCTTTTCTACTAATTCCCTTCCAGTCTATATTATCTTGACTAGTCACTTAGATTTAATCTCCGATTACTATTTTCTCCTTATAATAATCCATTAGGACTTATATATAAATGAGCTAATAAGACACTTTAGACTCGATATTCTAGATATGAATATTTTCAAAAATATACTTTAGTCTAGTCTAGTCTATTATTTTGCCTTTATAGATATCCCGGATATAATTGATCTAGATAGTAAAGTCTTATAAATTATCCAGTCACTTTAAGAAATTTACTCGAAAGTAATAAAACGGATAATAGAGTATAATATAGACTAATTATAATAGAATTCAAATTATAAAATAATTATAAATAAGAACTATAAGGACTATATACTAGAATCAGTCTATAAACTATAAAATATAATCCGTAAAGCCAAAAATAAATATTAGATAATAAAGTTAAACTTAGTTATAGACTCTATAAATATCTTCCGGATAACTAAATAGTATTAGTTAATTGGCATTTACTAGAGTCTTTTATTTAAGGACCTATTATATCCAAATAATTCACTTATAAAGTTCACGAAAGAGAAAAGGGAACTACTAGTTATAAAATTACTTATTAGTAAAGTAGAAGTAAATAATATACTATCTAATATACTTATAATTATTACTTATTATATAGACTTCTTCTTTATTATAATCAAAAATGTCCGTAAAGTTATAATAGAAACTAGTAATACAATCCCTAGAGTAAATAAAGTACTAATAACTATTCTATAAATAGTCTAGTCACAGATAAATATAAGAGTTATATTCCTCTTTTAATAATATTTACTTTATAGTTATTATCCTATCTGTTTTCGGATTATAATACTCGTAATTATTTCCAAATTAAATAAAGTAAATCACTCTTCCTCTCAATCTTATAAACCTATAATCTTATTCTCAATACTAGATAAAGGTCTCGAATAACTTCTAGTTCGTAAAATAGTCTGATTCACAATTACTTTATAAATAACAAATAGTTAACAATTTAATACCCTTTCATTATAATTATCTATAGACTTTATAATATACTTTATATATAATATTAAGAAAGTTCTAATATCTGGTTATAAGACTTTATTATTTATTATAAATATAAAGGGAGTCTTTAATATAATCCTTCTAGATTGACTTGCTTTTAGATTTCGCGAATAAGACTAGTCTAATCACCTAGTCCACTAAATATACTCCTTTATTATATAATGGATTATAAGAATCCGACTAGATAATAAAATAGATCCAAAGATAATAATTTAATATAACTTATTTCAAGACTCCTCTATTTTACTAATCCTCTTTATACTATATATAATTCTATTCTTTTGACTAGATATACTAATATACAGATTTGATTATATAAATAATATTACTCTATTAGCTATTTTCAAGAGTTTTTAAGATAATTATAATAGTTTACAAATATATATTTAAGAGACCCTTTAATAGAAACAGGATAAGGGGATTACCTTTAATCCTAAAAAGTCAAAACTAATTCACTTTATATAATAATAAGTAGACTTATTATTAACTAGTAACCTTACTATTATTACTAGTATTTATATTATATAAGAAGCCACCGGTCCTTTATACTAGTTGAGTATATTCTTTAATAAGAAATTATTATTCAAATCGTATATCCGTATTCTAGTCACAAAGGCCCTTATAGTTAATAATACTCTCCGTTCTCTAGATAAGACAATTCATGGAATATTACTAATCTTTCTATAATAAACTATAAAAGTTTATATTTTCAAGAAAGACTATTTTGTAATTAAAACCTGATGACTAAACAGGATTAAGACAAAAAATGGATAATATATCTTAAATCGGATAGACTTCTATTTAGACCTATTGGAAAAAGTAATACTTATAGGTATAAGAGTTATCCTTCCAGTCTATAAGACTATATAAATTATAATTCTATATAGAGAAGTATACTTATAGTTATTAGAAATTGAATTTAATCTTGTTATAAATACTTTTATTATAAGAATAGTCCGGTTAGATCTGTAATATTCACTTATAGTCTATAAAATACAAGTCTTATAGACAAAGATAAGTAATATATATTTTATATATCTTCTATTCTCTCTTTTATAAACAGAATAGATTAATCTATTCCAAGTCCCCTTGTGGATTATAAGAGAGATTTGTACAGATATTTATAAAAGGATTAATACTCTATAAGGATAGATAAAAGTAAAGACTATAATAGACTTTCTAGAATTCCTATAGTTAATATTCCCTGATAATATTTAAATATTCTCTGACAGATCAAAAAGCGAGTTTATAGATAGAGTTACTAGTTATAGGACTATAATCTATTAATACAGTTTATAAATTAATTGTAAATCAAAGTCCCTTAACCCATATATAGAGGTCTTTAATATAGAAGTAATAGATACTCTCGAGGGTATATATAGTATATTTATATTACCGAGAGTCAAGTTAATAATTAATCTATAAATCTTTTTAGATAATCTAGAAATAGTCTATTATCTCCTTTTACCCTTTATAGACTCGTTATAATAGATATTTATAGACTTCCAAAAAGTGATATAATAGTGGTCACTATACTAGTATCTTTTATATATACTCCCGGGTATCTTACAGGTCCGCTAGATACTAGAATATATTAGTATTCCAGATAACGAGATAGCCAATCAAGCTATAAAGGAAGGAGCTACTCTTCCCTCACTCTTACGGGCCATATATATACTTACTTCCTTCAAGAGGCTTGTAAAAGTTAAGGCAAATAACTCCTTTATATAGTTATGGCTTATTATAGTCTTGTAAAGTTATTACAATCTCGGTATATAATATATACACGATATAATAGAGCTTGGACTTAAAAGAGGAATACTTGAGCGGATACTAGCCTTACGGATATATCACAGAGACTTTATAGTATATTATAACTATTTCTATTATTATAATACTATACTTAATTATAACTGTAAACAGTTAAAGTCCCCATTATACTTCTTCTTTTATAAGAAAAGTAATATAAATTAACTTGGCCTGAAGATATTTATAATAGATAAGATTATATACTTACTAGGGATAATAAAGGGAATTACTATTCTGGTAGACTGGATCACGAGTTCACGGTTCTTTATAGATACCTGTAAACTATATACTAGACTAGAGGAACCCTTTTAGTCTAGTATATCATATATATCTATAGTCTTTACCTTTTCTTTCCTCACTTTCCTTATCTCTTTTACACTTATAATGGGCGGTAGGAACGGGCAGACCGGGAATAGCGGATTACAGATAGGGGGATTGACTATAACGGGGACAGTAAAATATACCCGTAACAGGGAATGACCGCAGATAGCTATAGAATTGTAGAAATACAGTTGTATATAAAACAAATTGTAATAGTTAGAAGCAGCTAGAACTGACTATGTGGCCCTTACAGTCTATAATATCCTATAGTCCTATGGGCTCCCCCAGGGCAGGGGTCACGAGCCGCTGTCCGCCGGACATTAAATACAGACACATACACACACACACACATGACTTCTTACATGAGAAGCATCTTCTTTTTGAGAATCTCTGGACTCACCTAGATTCTACATCTAAGAAAACTCCTTTGCCAATTTTACGAGGAATTCTAGAACTTAAGATAAAACCCAAGGGGCATGCCAAGCAAGTGGCCGCCAGGTGTCTTGGATCCCAAGGAAGAAGAGAAATTGATAATCACCTCAACTTTAAATGCATCATAGGTAGCATTCTACGTTATAGTCCGGAAGCACCATCTGAATCTGATAATTTCAAAGAAAGCAAAGAAGAGACGCTTGCACGTGCTGTAGAACTGCTGCTCCAATCTTCTCTCACCGTCTCACGTGTGTATGGAATTGAGATGGATAATGTTGTTCATGAAGGGCAGCGGTAGAGATGAGCAGAGTCTAGGCTATGTATATAAATTTGGAGATAGGGGCGAGCAGATATTGCATTCGTCGCGGGGGAGGCCTTTTTATGGCGCAGATAGGAGAGCACGCCATGGCTCGGCTAATACTGAGGGCAAGTGTACCCCAATACACGTGCCACGTGCAATGGGAACCTCAGCCACATCCCTTTCGTCCTTCCCAGAAATCCATCTGTCAGTTTCATCATCCTGATCAGCAACGCCGATCACACGTTTCCCTGCTATTCATCAAATTGGTTCATCTCGAGGCTCAATCAACACTTCGTTAACAGCCACATGCTGGGGCTGTCTGAGAGCATATACAATCGAGTTTGCAACGTCCTCCGCATCAAGGACCTTCGCTCCCGAAGGCTCCCCATACTTCTTGATAGCTTCCGCATCTGTCGACATCGCTAGGAGTTCCGTAGCCACATTACCAGGCTGTACGCTTGTGACTCGAAGTCCCGTGCCAGCAGTCTCAACACGTAAGGCCTGGAGTGTTGCTTCGACGAAGAATTTGCTTGCGGAGTACACGCCGAGACCCGGGAATACCTTCCTACCTGCGTCTGATGATATCGCTACGATGTGGCCTTTGCCTCGGGTCAGCATTGATGGGACTGTCGAGGACAGGCAGTGAAGCAGGCCCTTGCAGTTCACATCGACGGTGCGTTCCCACTCCTCTGTTTGCACGTTGGCCATCATAGTGAAGTACATGACACCCGCGCAAGATACAAGGATATCGATTGGCCCCAGAGCAGCTTCAGTGGCACTCACGAGCGACTCGACCTGATCCTTCTTTGTGACGTCGGTCTGGTGGACAAGCACTTTACCTCCGTGTGTCTCGAGCTTCTTTTTGAGGGAATCGAGAGCCTCAGTACGACGAGCAGCAAGGGCAACATTAGCACCTTCTCTAGCAAGAGCAGCGGCAGTTGCTGCGCCGATTCCAGATGATGCACCGGTCACGATTGCCACGAGTCCATTCAGAGGCCCCTTGTTTTCACGCTTCAAAATCCCACGAGTTTGATTTAGACGCGGAGGTAGCCTGGGAAGCCAGCCTCTGGCAAACCAATGCCGAGCATACGTTTCAAGCAGCTTGACGTCGATTTTGGGTCGTTGCAGATTGCCAAGAGCAGGCCTGGTCGCTTCGTCACCCAGAATCGTGATATCCCTTAGGAACTCCACGGTTGGCATTCCACCCCGCAAAATATCGGCCGTGAAAGCACCAGCTCCCCTCTTCGCAGACCCTCGCTTCTGAGTCCAGAGTGAAACCCACTGCTCCCATTCAAGCCGTTGTGTTGGATATCCAAGCTCGGCGAGGTCGTCAAACAGCGACTTGGTCTCTACAGGATTGGAATCGCCTAGGTGGAAGACGCGTTGCTTTGATTGAGTGTCGTTTGCAATGTGGGTAATTGCCTTACTGACAAAATCGACTGGAGTCATCTCAGCAAGCCACCCTGCAATGTCCGGGGAAAAGCTGAGGTGTAGTGATTCTACAATCAGGGCAGTAAAAAGGTCGTAAGTGTTCGTCGAGCCTGAAGTACTGTGACCGCTGATTGTTCCCGCGCGTAGTATCCGCACTGGCATCCCACGGCGACCTGCCTCATGAACGAGCTCCTCAGCCACATATTTTGTCTGTCCATAACCATCCACCAACTTCTCCGGAACTTCTTCGATGGCGATCATAGAGGTCTCCGGCCATGCATTCTTGGATGGAGGTAAGACGCCGTTTGTTGATATATATTGGAGAGTCGCGCCGCTTTCTCCTGCCAAGCGCAAGATCTCCCTGGTACCGCCCACGTTCGCATCTCGCAAAGCAGCGTAGGGATACACCAGGTTTACAGTGGCTCCGGCATGTACGATGACTTGGACCTTCGCCACAAGCTCTTTATAGTCATCTGGAACAAGGCCAAGCCGCTTGTGTGAAAGGTTTCCCGGCAGAACCTCGATTCTTTCCAGGATTGAGTCATGCCATAATCCTAAGTCAAGCAAATTTTTGCGTATTCTTCCAACACCAGCGGAGGTATCTTCTCCCGTAGGATCACTGAAACGGACAAGACACAAGATCCGAGCCGAAGTTGATTCGAGGAGGTCGTTCAGAAGAAACGCACCAAGAAAACCAGTGGCTCCGGTCAACAAGACCGTGCTAGCTTCACTAAGTGAGCACATGGGAGCTCCAGAGGGCTGTATATCATCAGGAAGAGCCGAATCCGCACGTAAAACCGCAGGCAAGTCTGCTTGTACAGCTGCTGTATGCCCATCTCGGATAGAACACACCACGTCCAAATGCCCCTCAAGTGTCGGGTTCACAACAAGGCGTGCAACTGGAACAGGAACACCAAATGTCTTCCTTAGCCTGCTTGCAAGATCGGCAAGTGTCAATGAGTGTCCTCCCAGATCGAAGAAGGTGTGTTCCTTCGTCACCGAGCTGAATGGTACGTTGAGAGAGGTAGCCCATGCTTCAGCAATCGCTTCAATTGTGATTCTAGTATCTCGCTCGGTTTTTGTATGATTGAACATTGTTGAAATGGAGATTACTGGGGGAGGCAACTTCTTGGTATCTGCTTTCCCAGAGACTCTATTGGTAGGCATCTCATCAAGTTCAACCCAGAGAGCAGGAATCATGTACTGTGCTAGTGATTTCGATAGCGTTCTACGAGCCACCAAGCTGTATCCAGCTTCATCGATGATGGGAATAGGGCGGTCTCCTGGCTCCTCCTTGTCCCGTACAATGTACGCAACGAGCTGTCGATCGAGCCCATCACCATGAGCGATTACTGCGCATTGCTTGACTGCTAACTGCTCAATGATTGCACTCTCCACCTTGCCTGGAACAACGCTATAACCTCGGACTTTGATCATAGCACCAACACGACCAGTGATCTCCAGGATTCCTGACGGTAGCATTCGTGCCAGATCCCCAGTTCGGTACATGCGAGATCCGGGCGCAGACTCAAAAGGGTTCGGTATAAAGGCTTCAGCAGTAGTGTCGGGAAGGTTGAGATACCCCCGAGCAAGAAGAGACCCGCCAACAAACAGCTCCCCAGGGACACCAATGTCAACCTTTCGGCCGCTCTCGTCCAGAATGTAAATATGCTCTGCTTCCATTGGAGGCCCAACAGGACAATAAGGTGAATCATTGTCAATAATGTCTCGAATATCCCCACATGCAATTTCGTGTGTTTCGCTGGCGCTGTAGCAATTCAACAGCCGTGTCTTCGGCAAAGCTTTCATAGCTCGGCGCGCTAGATCAGTGGTAACGACCTCGCCATTGAACCACAATGTACGAAGTTCTGGGACATCCTTCTGGATATCCAAGTGCCTTGACAGTACTGCAGCCAGAAGAGTGGGTGTCATGAGAGTTTCCGTAACGCGTCGACGTGCGAGCAGATCTACCAGGGCAACGGGGTCGTAGCTGGCCTCGTCTGGGACGCAAACAACAGTCGCTCCCCTCAGAAGAGGCCTGAGCATTTCCCAAACGAAGAACACATTGCAAGCCACGCGATCTCCAGGAGACAGATCACTGAGGCGGAATCTCAAGTCATATGATAGTACAGGAGCCATGTGCGGATTCGCAATCCCTTTTGGTCTGCCCGTCGTCCCAGACGAATAACTCACAAAAGCAAGTCGTTCCAGATCATCCTCAGCAGGCAAGTCCAGAATCTCCACCTTCGATCCGGGAGGGTTATGATGTCCCGTCCCAACATCATCAAGAACAATGAGCGGAATCTCAGCATCAATCTGGTTCGCCTGCGTCTTGTTCGTGATCACCACCGTCGGCTTAGCATCCTCAATCACATCAGCCAGGAGGTTCGGAGGATAAGCTAGCTCAAGAACTAGAAATGCACCTCCTGCGCGAAGGGCCGCAAGGCATGCTATCACATAATTTGCACTGCGTCCCAGAAGCACGCCGACGAGCTTGTCTCGTCCAACTCCATGGTCTCGAAGCTGGGTGGCGAGGACCGCGACACGCTGATCTAGCTCAGCGTAAGTCAAAGACGTGGTTTCGTCTTCGAGAGCAATGGCATTGGGGGTTGCTCGCATCTGCTTGGCGGTGAGTGCCCATAAATCTTTTGTGACGTCGATAATGGGATTTTGTTTTGCTTTTATTGACACAGGGGATGTTTGGCCGCCATTGAGTAATGAACTGGAGGAGTTGCTCCTTGGCGTCTGGATTCCTGATTGACTGCTACTTGATGGTTCGTTTGAATGTGAATTGTTGATTGAGGTCTGGGTAACGCCGTCTTCACGTGTAGAGACGTCAGGAAATAATTGCTTATTGCCGGTCTCGGAGGCCATATTGAAGAGGTGCTTGATGTTTTGATGGTCAGAGTGGGGAGGACGAAGATGATTACCGTCAAACTCCCGTATATATGGTCGTCAATAGGTCCCAGCGTTTGAGAAGTTGGTTGTTGAGGTGCGATTTATGGTAGTTGTTGTGGAGGTCAGGGGAGTGGCGGGAGGCGAAATTCTAGCGTGGGGGCTGGAAATTCAAGTTTTTTTCATGTGGTGGGTGGACGGATGGGGTTAGCTTGCATGTGACGTAGCTCGGATTTCCGAGTGAAAATATGACTTCTTTTCTAGAATCAGATAGAGATTAAGAAAAGGGGTGAATTTGGGTGTGGATCATGGTATGGATGGGGAAGGTAAATACGGAGGTACGAGTGAGGAGAATCACCAGCACGTGAGGAACAGCGAAATGGCGGCTCCCCGATGTCGGTAGAGTAATGATTGAGATGGTATCTTTTTGATCTAGAGGGTTGTTTATCCAGAGGGAAAGAAATGGGCTTCAGACTGGTCTTCATGGATTTGTGTAACTCTTATGTTATTGTATCTCTGAAGGAGGAAAGGTGTTGACCATGTTGCTGCAAGCCAGTGTGGGGTAGAAGCCCCTTTAGCTGTAAGCGAGCCCCTAATAGAGGGGTAACTTTGCCGAGCGCTAGTACGGAAGGGGAGTCAAGACACACGAGCTGTAAGACGGTGAAAGACTTGGGCCAATCAGAGATATGGAATGGTAGGCTTTGCCCCCACATATTTCTGTTTCGGAGGTGGAGGTGGCAGAACCGGGGGGTGGTAAGAAGTGAAGAGGGACAGCCTTACGTACGAGGAATGGGCCCCGCGGTTTGGGATGGGGGCGGTGGGCTGGTGGAGGGATGGGGATTTGAGTGCAGGAGAGAGATGAGGTTGGGTAGGACTTGGTGGAATGGGAGGTTCTGGTTACGTGATGTGTTGGGAAGAAGTCGAAACTGCCGTTCACCTATCTCTCTGTTTAGAGGTTTTCCTACCCGATCTTTCAATACCGTCCAATACCAATGTCTGAGTCATCGCGGTAAAGAGCTCTGATTTAAATATGTTTGGAAACACATGACTTGCGGCGCCTTGTGATGTTGACAATCAGTACAAGGGTGCGCTACCTTTTAGTCAATTGTGTGCCAGTGCACCCCGACGTCTGTCGCCTTTGCGTTTTCATCTATTTCTTAAACATCCCACATCTTTAAAGCTAATTTGCCCCTTTCTCTTGACACCCCTTTCCCACCAACAATGTTTTTGACCAGGCCAATTGCAATTGGAGAGTTTGTAGATATCTGGAGCCTGACTGCATAGAACTTTGCAATTGTTCGCTCGGAGTTCTGTTTGCTGATTGCTAGTTTTATACTTTGTTTGATTGCTGCTTGATTTGGTCGGATGTGGCTTTGTTTGAAAGCGAGATTAAGACACAATCAGGCCAGGTTCTGAGTATAAGAACCCCAGCAGAGTCCTTTAAGTAAACTGAAAGTTCAGAGAATTATAATGATTTCCCAAAAGTCTAGGTGGATTTATCCTCAGAGTTCAGATGAATACCCTACACTACTGCAAGGTTGTTTTATCTCAATGTCCTTGGTCGAGGTCAGACTATCAGTTGAGTTTCAAGAGCTCAAGAAAAGGTGGCATTTGAAATTTTTAAGCTTTCAAGGCCTGTAAGAGATGTTGTAAAGAAATCAGTCGATTGCAGTTTTCCACCAGGCTGAGATGAAACATCCAAAGTGGGTCGAGAAGTCTCGCTTTCGTAATTTTAGCTGCAGGCAGACCTGCAATCTCAATAGCGATATAAAATGGGTGGTCCCATTCTCTGATAGAGTTCGAGATTTCAACAGATCGGTATCTTCTTATTCATGCTCCTCCGGTGGCTTTCCACACACGAGTACAAGCGATGATGTTCAACACCACAATCTGGGTTTTGGTTCCTCATGATATCCACTCACTTCTCAATATTGCAAATCGCAATTGGACACCATCATCTTGATATCTCAAGACTACTCCCTTCTTCATATTAGACTTCCCCCGCTTGAAGCACCAGTGGTTGTCAGAATTCGTGACGCAATATTGGCTTTCAATGTACTATAGCTCGAGGGATATTTAGAGCCTCACTGCCATCTTGCTTTTTCCAATGTTCCCTGATCTGAGGAACAATCTTAAAATTAGTGGCCCATCACTTTATGAATGTTCCATAAGTTACAGTATAATCTGAAAAGTAGTGGCTCGTCACTTTACGAATGTTCAATAAGTTACAGTACATTGAAACGCAGCTTTGCGCCACGAATTCTGACAACCACTTGTGGTCCAGCCCTCCTGTTCAGGCGAACTTCCTTGAGGGCTCCGAGGTGCTAAGATATATATCCTGCCTTCTCGGCCTTTGGTATATGTGAAAGGTACAAGAACTTGGAATGCATTCAAGGAGGCACTTGTACTATCCAACAAGGCTTAGGGCCTTCGGGGCAACCTCTTATATCTAGAGCAAAGCTCCATCCACAAGCGAGATCGGGCTAGATACCCTCATCCTTCCGACTTCCGAACATGTTTTATTGATATCGGATCAATACACCGCCTTCTAACCTATGTTTGTTTAAGCGTTTCAACTAAAGATTATTTCTAGAATTCAAAAACACTGATCTGTTTATTTCGTGTTAGCTCAACGAGCTTTCTTTCAAACTAACAAGAAGCAAACACAACACAACAGACAAAACTCTGTAACATCAACCAAACACTCCGCTACTACAGCGACAACTCCTTCGAGATGGAAGACAGCGTACGATACAGCTGTGATGCCAGTTTCGAGCATCCCTCTACTTTGGTGTTTAATGGTTTGAAGTATGAGAAGACAATCACACCCATCGTACGTCTTGTTCTTAACGCGACTCGCTCATCTTTATCTTGCTAATTCATTCTTTGTAGGATCACCTGCCAGGCGTCACCTTTGTTAGAGTCATCGCATGTGGTCAATACCAACAAGATGACGATATGGAGGTTGAGGACGAGGACGCGTCAGCTACAAATGATGTAGACTTTGTCGACCACAATGGTCCGGAGTTTGTCGACAATAATGGTCCAGGGTTTGTCGACGACAATGGTCAATACCA
The DNA here is from genome assembly GCA_002865625.1 of Hyaloscypha hepaticicola. NCBI lineage: Eukaryota > Fungi > Ascomycota > Leotiomycetes > Helotiales > Hyaloscyphaceae > Hyaloscypha > Hyaloscypha hepaticicola. The sequence goes on from KZ613484.1 coordinate 702,104, forward strand.
ACAGGATGGCGATATGGAGGTCGACAACGCGTCAACAACACCTGATCTAGACTTTGTCAACGACAATGGTCCAGAGCTTGTCGTAAGTTCCATCTCTTTACGGCACGGTAAACTTTATTAATCAATTCCAGGGATTCAATCGTTTTCTATATGTCAAAAGTGATAAGGCTAAGGTACGTTTTCGCGTCGCTCTGCCGATTTTGGTCACTTGCTTAACGTTTACAGGCCGTCGTTGACGACAGCATATTGAGGACCGTCGCAGATCAGACACTCTTCAACCCTTTGCAATCGGTGGCTATAGCTGCAATGAGCTATACTTACGTACCTCCACCAGCTCAAGCTCCCGTCCTAGTCGCTCCCCAACAAATCAATGTCGTCCCTCAACAAATCAATAACCTTGCACCTCGCCAGCCAAGAGTCATGCCACCACGAGCCACCGTCAGACAAGAATCTGCGCTCGAGCCTCTTTTTGACTTGGAGCCGGAAGAACGTGTAGGCGTTGCCTACATTGTCCCTTCTCACAACAACGTCATCGCACCAACAACTCCCGGAATGATTCCGAATCCACGACCTGGTGGACGTACAACCTGGAAAGCCGAACATGTCGAGTACCTCGACGAACTGTTGGAGCTTGCATTGTTGAAGCTGAACCGTCCACTCCTTCCAAAGGATTTTAAAGCCATCACCGAAGCCTTGCACAGGCATTTTCGGACAAACGGAGGCATTACTGAGCGCGGCTACAACACGGTACATTCTCATGCTACTCGGAGACGAGCATACAGCAGCTTGGTGCAACGTGTCTTGCCTGAAATTGGCTTTCCGGACTATGTGCGATTCAAACAAGGATGAAATCGCAGAGGAGGACTAGAGAAGTTGTGCTAAAGGTGATGAGTTTTGTGTGAGTAATACATGTGTAGGACATACATTCAAAGGCGCGTTGCCAAAGAAATGATATTTGCAGATGGCTGGACGCGTTGCGGGCGATGATTTTGTTGGGAGTACAATCAATACCAAATGCGCCAATGCATTGCTTTGTAGAAAGTACAATGAGCTTAGCTCTTTCATAGAATTCCCCATTGCTTCGGGGGTCGCAGATTTAGCACTTTCAAAGTGCTCCTCCTGGTTCAGTAGAATGCAGATCATCAGATTCATCACCTTCCAATGTTCCGTGATCAACGAGTACTTCCAACCTTAAACACCGCCGGCAAGTTTCCTATAGAGGAAGCAAGGAAGGTGCTTAGCTCACCAGTGGTTGTCAGAATTTGTGACGCAGCGCTGGCTTTCAATGTACCGTAGCTTGAGGGACATTTAGAGCCTAACTGCCAAGATTACTATGAACGAAGGGGCCACTCATGTGGAACAGGTGAGGTTATCCTTTCGCCATTTTTTCGACTGTATTCTATCATTCATCAACCAGGAACATTTGCACATTCCAAGCTTTCGTAACCTGCCAACTCTGGTTCCCATTCCCTAGTCACTTACACGACGTTTGTTCACCCCAAAAAACCCTTCGATGTTTTATAGAATCGGGCACCAAGGAATCTGGGACATCTTAGTACGCGCAACACCTCATAAAATTACACAAGTTGATGAACGCCTGTAAGTCTGAGAACACTTCAGTACAAGCAATCCCATTACATGATGATGCACTCTAAAGGAAGAGTGGCAAAAACCAACAGACACCAGCCCTGCGAGAGCTGAAATCCAATTTGGCGTGCTGCCAAGTGACACCTTGTGGGGTACTTAGTGCGTGAATGAAGAGAGGGATACACAATAGAGTCGGAGACATGCATACCTTTGAATCTCTTAGCCTATCTCTCTCATTCTGTGCGTCCTCTAATTTCCGCTGCAGTTTTCGCAGCTCAGCTCGAAGCGCAGCAGTATTCCTCGCAGACAGTTTCTTCAGATCTTGGATTTCGGCTAACAGTTTCCGGCTGGTCTCATTCAGATCACTGTCAAGCTGGCGGCCAGCTGAAGTAGCCGCCACTCTTCCATCATTTTGAGTTAGTTTTGTCTGCATCTGCAGAACTACCGGCTTGACATTTTTCAAGAGCATGCCAATGATTTTTCGTGCTGATGCGGGATTGTTGTCATGGCGTGTAATCTGCGCAATCCAACCATCTTTCCCCAAAAGTCGTTCGAGGTGCGCGGCTCTTGAACACGCTGGTTCCCCTGAAATTCGTTCTTGAGATCGTCCCACAAAGTTGTTGCAATGATGACTTTGGAGAAGGCACCAGGTCCACAGACCTTCACAAAGAGGCGAGTTCGTCTGAGCTCGTTACCTTGGACTCTGTTTCCGCTGATGGGTTGTAAGAGGATAATCCTCGTGAGTAGCATATCCTAGGAATATGTCTCTGCAAGGAACGTTGCGATCATCCCCAAAACCTCGGCATCGCTTTTGTACGTGTCGTCGAATCCTGGGGTATCAATCAAGACCACATTTTTGCCGTCTAATTTGAGTCGAGAAAGCGAGATCTCCTGGGTACCTATAATGAAAAGTCAGCACCTGACAAGATTTGCTATGAGACCTGAGTTGAAATGCAGGATGCGAGACTATGTCCAATCTCCATGTCACTGCGTCCCGTTGCCTTTGAAATGAATGTCGTCTTTCCAGCTCCCGTGACTCCAAGGACTGCGATCAAAAGGTCATTACTCGAGCTTGAGCCCATTTTAAGGATGGCAACGGGGTTAAATGGGATGGAAATAAGTTGAGAATCTACAGCAATTCCTGGGATACAAGGAATATCGCTGAGCGTGGGAAGTTTGTTGAAGTTTTCAACAAAGCCAGAGACAATTTGAAAGGGGCAGCAAGTCGAATTTGAGCTGTAGCATCCTTGTAACTTTCCGATTTCTCGATCGTGACTTGTCAGGCTTGCACACTAGAGCACAAGCTCTGAGCATGCTTGTCAGGCCCATCCTTGCAACCTCAACGCGACTGTATCCAAGGCATTTCAACGGCACCAAAACAGGGCACAAGGCCCTGGACGATATTCAACCTTACTGCCAATTAGAATCCAAGTTATGAATGATAAGACTAGCCCCGGATCGAGCTCCATATGCACAAAGACTCATTAGAATATGACGCCGGACTTTCGAGGTTGCAACCGGACGTAGCATTCCACAGTGTAGCATTCCCACTTTCAATTGCTGACAGCCAACATCCCCAATTCCAATAGCTAAGAGCCACGTTGAGGCTGCCAATGCAAGTCCTCTTGAATAACTAAAAACAGAGATTAGGCAACAGTAGTAAGCAAGGAAGTAGGGAACCAAAGGATTTCGAGGAAGCACTTTTCCGAAGCCACAAACATAGGAGTACTTGATTTGCTGTCAAAAAAGGCTCAAGCTCTACCACATCACTCAACCCGAAGGATTTGAAGGCTTATCGCAACAAGGAATGATACTCTCGATCCTAGTCCATTATGCACTGTATCTTTTTGGAATCAGACAGGCTGATCTCCTGCCACTCGTTTGCGATCGACACCTCCTCAACAGAACCGAGTAGGGTAAATTCGGCGGCAAAGAAATTACTCTGATACAGGAACCCAGACTCGACCGAGTCTTTCATTTCATCTTTCTGATCATCGAGATAACAGTTCCGGGAACTTTAAGAAAAGAAAGCTATCTCGGTACCTTTTTAACTCCAGTACAAACTCTATCTGCTTGGCTTTCGAAGGCATGGCTAACAACAATACTACTTCGAAACACGATTTCTCTACGATTACAAGGGATCGCTCAGGTGTCAGGATCGTGGACGTGCAAACTTACTATCCAGATGAGGCAGGGATGTCTTCTCACTCGGAAGTCGCACAACCGTCAAGAGTTGACTTCGAAGCAAGGCAATCGACGCAATTCGTCACGGCTGATACTTCAGGACCATATGCAAGTGTTCAATCGGAACCAGAAAAGCATTCAACAAAGCGTGCAGCATTGACACAAGCCGAAGAAATTCAAACGCGAAGGGAGATCTCAATTCTGGTCTTAGGTGAAACAGGAGCTGGGAAATCATCTCTCATCAAGCAGGTCACTGGATCGCCGTTCAAAATAGGCCATAGCCTTAAATCATGTAAGATAATGAGTCGATTATAAACTGTTGCTTATGCTTATACTTTCTATAGGCACAGCCGTATGCCAGGGCTGGCAATTCAGGCACGGCAACGAACCCATAACCCTCCATTGACTCTCCGGGATTCGACGACACCACCCGACCTGACATGGAAATACTCGCATCCATCGTCTCCTGCCTCCAGGATCCAAGCTACCCTCCTCTTGTTGGCATCATCTACATGCATCGCATTACCGACAAGAAGTTGACGGGTGCTTCTCGAATGAATCTCGACATGCTGCGAGCTCTTTGCGGAGAGCATTACTTTCAAAACGTTGTTTTTGTGACAAGCATGTGGGATACTATACCTGCGGGCCGATCACTTAGGGAGTACGAATCCCGAGAAGCTGAGCTTATGACTACCGAAATCTGGGGCGATATGATTGACAAAGGAGCGACCGTGATGCGATATAAGGGAGAGCAGCGCTCGGGCATTGACATAGTGAATGTGTTGTGCAATAAGCATCAAGCTCCTCCATTGGGAATTGTACTTGAATTGAAACGTGGAGTCGAGCTTGAGAACACAACTGCGGGCCGTGTGTTGACTGCAGAGCTGCGGAGAAGAGAGGAGAAGAGACGGCGTGAATAAATGGAAGAGGAAGAGGAAGAAAGATTGTTGCAAGCACAAGTTGCTGAGACTTAGGCCCGCTTAAAACAGGTTGAGAGAAGGAATAGGCCGAGGCAGAGCAGCGCCATCATAGAAGACAGGGAAGGAATCGAGATTTAGATAGAGATCGGGATCACAATCTTGCGCGGGATGGTGCTCAGGTGAGTTGGTTTACGAGCTTTATCAGGAAGAATAAATGAGCAGACAATCCATGCGCGTGCTATCTTGCGGTACCTGAGGCTTTTCAATGCTGCTACGAGCGCTCCTGTTTTTATAGACAAATTTCATCTAAATTAAGGACAATTATTTTACTCGATCGGCTTGTATCTTTCTTCTTCGTAGCATTTGACTTGAGGGTTATTCATGCAGAAACGACGTCCTGAAAGTAGTAGGTATAGATTTGGCAGTGGTCCTAGAATTGCCCACATATATTTTTAAGAGCTGTCCTGAACAAATCAAGTATATAATCAACTGTATAGAATGGACTATAAAGCCATTCAGGCCAAATAAAGGGTCTACTGGTGACTTAATAAAAGAATCGCTTGAAGTCCTATATCACTTGATACTGTACTAGTACTCACCAACCTGCTTGCGCATCAATTCGCTTTTGCGTAATTACCATTGACATTATTGATTGCAAGATCTCGAAAGCCAGCCGCTTTATTCAAGAATTGATCTCTGCCGCACCGCGGGCTGAGAATTGGGCCGAGGGTCCTAAATTGTTATTTTCCCGAGCTATATCCTTCAGTTTTAGGAAATAGCTTGCACGTGACCATAGACTGACGAGAATTGGGCTATTTCTATACATTACGTATACATGCATCTCGAACACTTAGAGAAATCTACATGAAAAATGAGTTGGGCAACAGATACTAAGTTTCGGGAGAACGAGGAGCATAAACGAAAGCGAGAACTGAGTTTATATCTCAGATTCTGGATCTTAATTCCCGACTTGCAGAATTTCTGAATCTTGCAACTGGGTTCGGAAATTTATTGGAGAAGACCTGGATTTACAGGAGCTGAGTGCTCGGCGTGTTCAGTCTATGTCCTCCCAAGACAACGGCCATCGCCCTGCGGCCTCCAGGATTGCAAGTTCTTCTTTGATTGCATTAGCTTCTTCCTCTTTCCCTTGCTGGTCAAGGACATATGCTAGTTCTTGGAGGACAGGGGTAATGCGGCAATCAATATCCTCAACCTCCTCATCATCCTCACCCTGTCCCTGTCCCGAAGTGGTTTTACTGGTGCTATTACTATTACTCTTGCTCTTTTGTTTACAGACATTCTCTCGTAGAGTGGTGAGTATATTTCGAAATGTATGTTCGGCTTCGGGCCACCTTTCTTGCCTGTACAACAAAATGCCGAGATTGAAGGCGAAATGGCTCCGCCAGCGATTTTCGGAAGTGAAGATACTTTGGTCGATATTCAATAGCCCTCGTAAGAGGTTCTCAGCCTCTGAGTCTTTTCCATTTTCGAACAATGTGTCCACTAGCATTGAGGCGGCTAGCAACGTTCTGTTATGGCCGATGGAATAAAATTTGCGGAACGACTTGAACACAGTCCGATCAAGGTATTCGATACTAGCGTGCTTTCCTTGCTTCTTAAGGCATCGTCTCAGACATTCAACAGTCCACAAAGTCTCGTTGTCCTGATCGCCCAAGATCTTCCGCTCAATTTTGAGCAGATGTAGGCAAACTACTTCTGCCATGTCATATTTCGCCAATTTTTCCAAGTAGCTTGCTAGATTCCACGCCGCACGTCTTGTGTCTTTATGTTCGTCGCCTAACCGAAGTCTCTGGAGGTTGAGTATCTCCCGATAGAGCTTCTCTGTCCCTTTCCTACTCTTCTTCTTGATGTAATGTTGTAAGAGATCCTCATAGCTCTCAACGGTGTCTGCGTCATTGCGGCCAAGATGGTTTTCTCGACGATCCAATATTTGACGACAAAGTGCCTCTGATTCTCCTCCGTCCTCAATGCATAGGGATAACCGACGGGCACTTTTCAGTGTTTTTCTATGATTTTCACCCAAAGTCCGTTTGCGAATTTCCCAAACCTTCCGCATAACGGCTTCCGCTTCCATATACTTGTCTTGCTCTCGGAGAGAACTGGAAAGGCTCTGGAGCCAACCCAAGGTACGTTCGTGCTCTCCGCCATACTCCTCAGTGGACTCTGATACCATTTTCCGGCAGAGGGCTTCACGCTCAGCCATTTTTCCTTGATCATATAGAGCCTCTTCGAGGTTGATAGCGACATTATGAATCCAGGATCTATCATGTTTTTGGGCCCTAGAGTAAGCCATGGACAACAGCTCAAAGGTGTGATCTGGATCATTTCTACTAAAAGCCTTTCCAAAGAATTGAAGTGCGCTAGGTGTGAATTTGGCTACCTGCTCGAGGAGACTTTGAAACACAGCATGTGCATCTAGCTCCCCCATGAATTCAAAGGAAAACGTCATTTGTAAGAAGATTCTAGCCTATTCTTCCACTACAATCACTAGCGATCCTTGTAGGCGAGAAAGTAACGAAAGTAGCGAAGGCTAAGCCGTAGATGGTGCTTCCCATAAAGCTTTTGGCGTAGTCTCTTTATTCGTATCCATTGTTGCGATCGAAAGTGATTGCGATTCTTCGATTGGTATATTGGCTTCAGAATCATTATCTAAGATCCTATCACAATCATGACCGCCTGAATGAAAGTAGATTTCAGAATCGTCTTCGCTATCTTCGTCATCTGTTTGGATCTGCACGGGTTTGGTTGATGCAATGTTCAAGGAATCCCAACCCGGAACATCTTTCAGCAAGTGGTTAATGAGCATCAAAAATGCACCATAAATGCTTCTTTCGCCAACAACGGCTATCTTCTGTTGGACTTTAATTTTAAAATCCCGTCCTGCATCTATCCATTTGGTTTTCAAAGGGTCGATTTCCGGCTTGTCGGGTCCCTTTCTCAAAACGTTGAATTTTTCAGTCAGATGATGATAGTCCATATCATCGAGTCCTGTACCCAGATCAAAAGTTGCTAGGAAGAAATATTCTATCCACGGAATGCAGTTCCTCGATAGAATACATCCTATCAAACTGGGTGCAAGTTCCGTGATATCTGCGTAGCGAAGGTGGAATAGTATATGCTTCGATGCATAGTCGAGGAATTTGTGCTGCCGGGGGAGCTCCGAGAATGAATTTGCATCAAGAAGAGGGGAGCCATAATCAAGAGCTCCTAGGTAACCAAGACTTCCTACGCCTAATCCTTGATGGACACGGTCGATGCACACACGAAATTGGTGTGACCTGTCGTTACAATTATGTGGCCAGTCTTTCGTGTGTCGAGTCAGAAGTTCAGTGAGAGAGAAATGGATTATACAAAGGTATCCATTAACGATCACAACCAAACCACCACAGAGATCAAAGATCTTCTGTTCCAGTCGAGTATCTAGCCTCTCTAGATAAGTTGATCCTTCTCCAGACACTAGCGCATGTGCTATGCGTGCTTCTTCGATTCTCAAGGGCCGCCTGGCAATAATAATCACCTCCAGAATATGTTTCACAAATGATAGGTCACGAGAATCCAGCTGGTCCGCAAGACGGGATAAGATGATGATGTAAGCCATTTCCAGGCCTTGAGGGACATCTTCGAGGCGGTTAAAAGCTTCATCTCTGTTGGCTGATCTGGATAGATGATCGATCATCAACTTAGCCCATAGAAACATCCCACCAGCTTTCTTCTTCAGAGTATCCGAAAAGGTATCCTTGAGATTATTTTTGCTCAGAAGGGCGTCTTTAAGGACGCCTGCAGTGATATATGCATCTATATCCTGCTTGGTGAAACCGCTGCCCATTTCGATCGAGAATTTGATATTGGGAATCGTTCTAGTCAATACGTAAGAGCGGCCAAGACTTATTGCACGAAGCTTTGGCTTTTGGGTGAGAAGCTCAACGAGTCGCTGTATGAGAACGTCACAGGATCCCGGGCTCTCATCTACGCCGTCGATGACGATCCAAACGGGCTCCCGTCCACTAATCATACTCATGGCATTCCAAAAATCATCCTCCAAAGTCTCATGCTTCGCCATGAGTTGGGTCAAGATATCGAGCACATTAGATTCGGGAGCATACTGCAACATCTGCCACAAACAGCTCCTGATCAAGCTTTCAGAAGACTGTCGGCAAGGATCAGAGCCAGAAAATGCAAAGAATAGGCATCTTCTCGCCTGAGCACGGTAGCGAGAAACTATCGCCGAGGCAAGCATCGACTTGCCACATCCATGAGTTCCGTGAACGATCAAAAGCCGATCGGAAGGAGTCTGTGATGACAAATTTGCCCACTCCTGGAACACATTGTTGCTCCATATCCATTCACAAGTGCCAGGGAGCTTGTTTTTAACTTGCGCTTCATGCACAACTCTCATATTGGCAGCTTTCATCCACGATTCGATTTGAAGCTTGAGGGCTGCCTGAGCGGCATGCTCCTGCCTTTTGCGGTACTCGGAGGCTTTGAGCATCTCCACAGCAACAGCCGTTTTATCAACAACCTTGGAATGCCGATCAAGTCGTTGCAGAATTTCTCCAAATTCCCTTTCGAAGGGGCATTGCACCTGTCGCACCAATCTGATAACCGTATTTCGGCTGAAATATCGACTGACTAACACCGAGAACTCAACAACCTCGGAGAATATGTTCAAGAGAGAAGCTTGGAGTAGCGGCTCTGTTTGTAACTTCTGGTAAACTTCGAAGCGGGGGAGGTTTTCTGCTATTTTGGTGATGATTCGAAGTATTTGTGAAGCAGCCTCGTTATAGTCGGTAGAAATCTAAGCTAGCTATCAGCGCATTTCAATGTCTGGCTCAAACAGTCAGAGAGAAATACATCCCTTTGACCGCTTGATCTAGGATTAGGGGAAAAGGATAGACGGGAGTGAAAGGTAGCCAACCTTCAAGGCGAACTTTATTGGAGCCCACAAAGGACACCCAATACCAGCCTGCGTCTGGACCACAATATCAACGGCTTCCGACATACTTCGAAGCCATGTTGTATACTGCTGAAAGTTGTGCAGAGCGCGATTGCTCTTCTTACGGCTGTAGGACCGATGGCTTCGACTGACAGCGGTCAGAACATCCGAGATGGTCTCGTTCCCTTGAAGGCATTGCATGAATATCGCATGGTCTTTCGGGAGTCGTGCAAAGGATTCTCGTGCTCTTTCAATTGCCTGAAGCTGCAGAGACTCGCTATCTTGGTCAGATTTTTATATTTGGGCAATGTGATCTTGCAACGTACGGAGAAGTCGCAAGTCCAAGGCTTGCAGCCGACGAGGCTGTGGATGAAATGACGGGGAGTGGTTGGGGAACCATCCTACCAAAGGCTCATTGCATATTTTTGAGTTTTGAGTTTGTAGGAGGCGATAAATGAGGCAGGAAGATGTATACAACAAAGAAAGGTTTGGCAAAGTGAAGAAGCCAAGGTGTGAATGTCCGCAGCATAGAAAGTAAGGCTTGGATGTGCGAATGACTCAGCCTCCACCAAATGGATTTGGCCTTGCGGCGAGCCCTTCACTCGCATTGCATCTGGTCTTCGGTGACCCCCTCAGCCACAACCACCTTCCCACCACAACGCTCGCTGGTTGTGCAGCAATTTTCTATCAGAAGTCGTAGGTATGAGTGTGATGTCCCGGTAAGATTATGTAAATGCGCTGGAAGGCTTGCCGGCCGGCCAATTATTAATCCGATGATCCTGAGGCCGTCGCAGTGCAGACAGCGGAGAAGCAAATGCTTGGCATCTCGGCTCAGCCCACATGGAAAATAAGGGAAAGCAAGGAATAATGTGATGGGGCAGGCCCTACTGTGCTGAAAATGGGTGGTTTTGGTGGTTTGCAGAGCGCAGCGGTATATGGTCACGTGCTATCATCACGTGAGCGTAGCGAGCGGGCATATACCTGAAGCTCGCGTCTTCACTAGTTTCGCACTTCTCTCCTTAGCCAATTCATCACGATTTGGCTCCCTCCCTTTGGGTTGTATCGTAGCAGGTGGATCGCCCTGTTACAATATTCAATCCGTTATTACTATTAGAACCGAGATCGAATATGTAATAGCGACGAAAGAAACCCCAGGAGCACATTTTGAATTCTGAATAGTGAAGTCCCACTGTGCCTGCACTATCCTAAACCAAAATTCCTCCTCCCTTCCCCAAGTGGAAACTATAAAGTTTTCGAAGTGCCTTCACTCACCCCCCGCCCCCCCCCTTCTAACTCGTAAGCGAAACGCTACAGTACAGCGCCATGCGAAACCCTTGTTCGAGTGACAGAAAAACGCATCGGATCTTTTTCATGACTTGTCATCTATTAATTACCTGGAAAACCATAACTCTGGAATGGGAGCTCTATAGCTGAAGATAATCGTAGAATATAGAACTCTTAATTTCCTGGAGAGCTTGTGTTCTACTTACGTATTCGTTCTGTAATAGGTGGGTGGGCATTTGATTGTTCTGGAACCCGATTTTGTAGATGTTTTCGCTTAAGGCCCGGCTGTTTAAGGTTACACTAGTGGTTTCTGCCTAAACGGTCGGGCCAGCCTTGCTTTGGACCTCCTCACTACATTTTAACCCGGCAAATACTTGAGCCTCAAGCTTCGCAGTCGTATTTTTAACTCATAATCTTTCGTGATATCTCAAATGCCACCCCTCAGCTACACGAAATCAAGGACGAGTTTTGAGAGCGCTACTCCGCTGGAGCTGCATGATCTAAACGGGTTCTTCGATCTATACTCATTCCTCGGGGTTGCCCAGAATCTCTGCGTTGATTTCTTGCCTGTCACTTGGCAGCGAGCTCTTGAAGATGCAGGTCTTGGTGGAACGTCCCATATACGCCAGGCTCCCATTAACGCGCAGATGAGTTATGTATTTAAATGCCTCAAGGAGTAAGGGCCCGTTTCTTTGCGATACTCGTTACGGATACCAGTATTTCGATACCAGTATCCAAATACCAGTATTCGAATACTCACGAATACTAGTATTCGTTAAATTTAGGCCCGTTTGGCAGAGATCCGAATACTGAGTAATATTCTAATTACGGAAGTTTCAGAATCATCTCCGCTAGCTTGTAAGCCTTACTTCTCAGTCTTATTCATCTTTTTTTATTCAACTCCCTGTAACTACAGGGCATTAAAGCCCTGAAATCTTTTTCTTTTAACTTATAAATCAAGTTAACTTAATAATTACTTTTATATTTCTTTATTACTAAATAAATCATAATAATTAGATTTAAAATTCAATCGCAATAATTATATAATAATTACTTTGAACAAGCCTGAACGGCCCTGAAAAGAGAGCAAAAAGAATGGTTTAAGCGAGTATTTGAACAAGTGAGTATCCAAACTCACCTCCAGAGGAGAGTTTGGATATTCAGAATTTTGTATGGGACGAATACTCAGTATCTGAATACCAGTATTCGTTGTTCAGTATTTAAAAATTACCGAAACGCTCTTTTTGCAATATCCGGAAACTGGTATTCGGATACTGACCCAAATACTGGTATTCAAAGCGTGCGAAACGGGCCCTAAGCCCGCCAGGATGAAAGAAAGGCCTTCCGTGCCTTGATCTCCGAAGTCTCTGTCCTAGGTCACGCATCAATACGAGACCACCCCAATATCAGCAAATTGGAGGGAGTATGTTGGGATGTTGAGAGGACAGACAATACTCATAGAATTTGGCCAGTGCTGGTCTTTGAAAAATCACCTTATGGAGACTTGGAGACCTTTTCAAGCTCTACTGTTTTCCAAAAGATGTCCCTGAGGGGAAGACTTGATTTGTGTATTGACATTGGGATTGCAATCCTGTATATGCACACATCTCGTGAGTATGTTCCTACCACGTACTACAGCAGTATTAATCAGTTTTAAATAAAGATATTATCCACGGAGACATCAAGCCCCAGAATCTCATCATCTTTGATGGAGAGGATGGTTATTATGTGGCAAAGGTCACAGACTTTGGCTATTCGACCATTTTCAGAGGGAACGACCTTATCGAAATGCCAAGGTCCGTTCCGTGGAATGCACCGGAGCATCATTATCGAGGTTTCGAGTGTATTGACGCCATGAGAATGGACGTGTACTCTTTTGGCTTGGTTAGCCTGTGGCTCCTTTTCTTCAACTCCGAGAAGAAGAGCCATAATGATTTCCTGACAGCGCTTCATAATCAAACCAATCTCTTAGACTTGAGCTATTCCCTGGTCAATGTAGAAACTAAGACTTTTGGTTTAACTGTTAGTAAAAGGATCAAACTGATGCATTTCTTCGAGTTAGCGCTGGCCAAAGACCCTCGCCAAAGGAGCTCCTCTTTCCAACAATTAATCGACGAATTATGTCCCAAGCGGTATGCGCGTTGATCCATATACATACTAAAATCCATAGCTGACGATTATAGAGTTGAAGGTATTGCTCCTCCGTCTGTTCATTCTGATGAACTGTTCCACGATATGCCCAACTTTCAGGTGAGAATGCTGCACAGCTAAATCTACAAAACTTGGCTAAAGCATATATAGCTTACATCTTCCTTGCTCCAACTTTATCAGGTCCAGTGTGACAAAAAAATAATCAATATAGTTAATTTAATCATGATTAGGTTGATTTGATTTGATTATGATTATGATTATGAAAAAAAAAAAAAAAAATCAATGATTATTTTTTAAAAATAATCATGATTTAATCATGATTATATTGATTAGTCACGTGCAGATCACGTAACATTGAATTTTTACTAATAATATTAAAGAAATCGATGGCGGACTGTGATTGAGTACCTGTATGTGGTGTCCGTTACGAACCTGGGATTGAGCTTAATTGCAATATGATCTCAGAGCTTAGACTCAATCAGGTAGAGTTGGAAGGGATAGGTTACATTGGATAGTTTGAAGTTTTCCCTGGAAGCGAAATTTTCACTCGGCTTAACGGCTAATCCGATCAAAATAGAGACCCTTATTACCTCGATAATAATTGGTAATAGAATTATTACTCGTCTTAATTAGGAGTATAGTATAGTGACCCATATAACTATTAATATAGATAACTGACTCCTTTGGAGTACCTTATAGAATTTTCATATCCGGGAGAGAATAATAAATCCAGTTTGAGAATCTGGTTCTCTCCGATATTCTGATAGACTCGAATTTGATAGTTATTATAATCCTGACTTATATAGGACTATATAATAGAAAACTATAAAAGGGTAAAGGGAATAGGGGAATAATAATACTCGAATAATCTCCAGTTTATAGAAATAGGTCCAAGAATATTTCTGGACTATAACTGGATACGGGAATATATATAAGAACGGATTGTAATAAGGGATAAGAGGAAAAATAACTGGAATACTTGATTATACTATTGGATAGAGATTATAGATAAGTTAGAGATAGGGTTAAAGGAAGGGGAATATTATAATAGAGATACTAAAAACAATCCGTAAAAGGGACTAACGGAAGCTCTCTGTGAAACTATAGAAATACAGAGACCTTTGAAACACTTGATATAGTTATATTTTTCCCTAGTAATAGGGTTTTTTATATATAGTCTCTAGACTGTAATTAACTAGGGGATTATTCCCCTGGTGTCCTATAGTTCTATAGGCTCACCAGGACAGGGTCACGGCCTCTCACTCCGCCGGATATTAAATACAGACACACACACACACAATTAAAGAAATTGATTAATCAGTTTGTAAATTATATTAAATAAAGCTTATATATAAAAAACTAGAGTTAAATATTAATTCTCCTCTATAAAAAACAAATTATCCTCCTCTAAAATCAAATTCTCATTTCCTTTCTCTTCCTTTTTTACTTCTTTTAGCTCTTTCTTAAATACTCTCCAATTCTTTAAATAAGATATTTTCTCAAAAATACTCTTATTAAGTCTATTATATTACTTAATAATAATAAGAGCCCCTTGAGAAAAGAATCTTTTACTAGAAGTTAAAGAAGTAGGAATTCCTAGATATTTTCGAGCTATTAAAGAAAGTAATGGGAATTTAGAAGTATTAGACTTTCAATAATCTAAAGGCTTAATCTATATATATATTTGCTTTTTTTTATTAAAAAATATAAGAGAAATATAAGAGGATTATAAAATAAAAATGATTTAAAACTTATTTTTTTATTTATCCTTTTCTCTTTTAAATAAATTATTAACTCGTTCTCTTTAAATTCCTCTTTATTACTTATATAAATATCATTCTCATTATCGGAATGGACTATACTAATATCCGAGGCCTCACTCCTAACTCGAGTAATATTAAAATTATATTTATATTTAAAATATTAATTAATTAAAATTTAAAAAAAATTAAATAATTAAATAATTAAAATAATTACTTATATATTATAATCAGTTTTTAATCGATTATATATATTCGAAGAAATACTTATAAATAAACCGATTTTAATTAATCTTTCTTATTTAATTCGAGGATCTAAAATAAGAATTAAATAAAAAGTTTTACTTTTATTATTTAAAACTTCTATTTTCAGATAATATTTTCGAAGTTTAATTATCCCTTTATCTATAGTTTCGGAAATAGTTTTATCTTATTAAAAAGTTAATATTTATTAATAAATTTTAAAAGAAATAAAAATTAAATTTATTTTAAACTCGATTTTAAAATTATTTAATTTTTTATATACTTTATATACTTCAAGTATAATATAATATATAGTCGGATATTTCTCGGCTTGAAGTTTAATAATAACTTCTACGAATATAGAAATTATATTTAAAATATTATTTAAATAAATTATTTTTATATCTATAAGAATTAAACTTTTATCTTTAAAAGTTTTCGAATTCGAACTATTAATTACTACTTTAATAACTTGATATATATTTAAGAAATCTCTTAATATATAATAAATCAAAGACTATTTTGTTTTTTGATCTAAAAATAATTAATTATTATTTAATAAAAAATTTATTTACTTATCAAATTGAGGAAATCGAGGATTTTTTATATTAAAAGCCTTAATTTGAGTTTCTAATAGTCTTCGATTTTTTCGATTATATTTAAGGCCTATTATAGTCCTTTTTACTTTACGCCAAATTGAAAAATCTAAAAAAAATAATAATATTAATTAATTATTAAATTAATTATTAAAGGGACTTACTTGTGCCTTATTCTAAAAGCTCTTTTTCTTTATCCTCGACTAATTCTATAATATACATATTCTTAATATAAGAGGTATTATAATCGTTTTTAATAAAAGCCTTTAATATATCTTGAATTATAAGGTTTAATACATATATTATATATAATATATCCCCTTGAAATTTAATCGATTTTTTATTATAATATTTAATAAAGGCCTTTATTAAACTGTTATTTGAGAAAGTATTATCTCGAGTAATACTAAAAGAAAAAAGTTAATTTAATTAAAATTTAAATTAATATTACTTATCTAGTAATATTATATTCGATATTATACTCTTTTAAAGTCTTTATTAAAACTGAATTTATATATATACCCGAATATATATTATTTAAATCTCTTATATCTAATAAATAAGATTTTAAATTAAAATCCTTATTTATAAAATGTTTAAAAATTAATTTATATTAATATTATCTTATTTATTAAATATAAAAAAGACTTATATAGTAATACCTAAAAAGGCCTTTTGATTTATACCGGTCCAAGTGTCTAAAGTAAGAGAGAAAGTGCCTTGAGAATTAATATTCTCATTTAATTTGTTTTTTATTTTATTACTCTTTTTTAAATAGTTTAAATTAAGTTCATTTATAAGAATTTTAGAGTAAATAGGAGGTATTTGACTATTAAATATTAGCTTATATTAATTATTAATAAATTAATAAGTATTTACTTATTTAAATAATCAAGAAGTCGTTTAAAACTTGGAGTTATTACAGCTCTAAAAGAGATATTATTATTAATTAAAAAATTTAATAATAATCTCTTAAAGTGATTAGTAATAAAGCTTTCTTGTCATATACTCGTATAATTATTAAATAAATTAGGTAAAGTAACTTGACTTGATTGAGAAGAAGAGGCCTTACTTTTACCTATTATTTATTAATTTTAATTAATATAATTAATAAAGGGCACTTACTATTATTATCCTCGGTTCCTAATAGTCTAAGATTAATATTTTTATGTCGAGAAAGTATATAAGCCTTATAATTGCTGGTAGATTTGCCAATAGGTTAATTTTCCCATATTTTACTATTATATAAATTAATTTAAAAATTATTATTAATTAATATAATTACTTATCTACAACCCCTAATTAAGCACGTAATAGTACAAGTCCTAGGACTATTTGGATCCTCTTAGATAGGATTTAAAGTCTTCTTTAAAAGCTGATTTTTAAAAAGAGGAGGTTAATTCTTAAGAGGTCCTAACTCAAAATCAGAGTGATTTTGATCCCTATTATATTGAGCTTTAGTTAACCGAGGCATTTTTAAGTATAATAGGTATAAATAAGTCTTTTTGTAGGCGAAAGTGTTTTGATTCGATTAATGGTTAACTTTTAATAGTGTTTAAAGTATGGAAAAGAACGAGGAAATCGAGGAAATCCGTGTATTCTTATAGAAAGTTCTAATATTCTAAGAGATCATTTTATAAGCTATTGATTAGAAATTATCTCTTGATTTCAAAGCATTCATATCCTTGATTTCTAATTTTTTGGATTAGAAATACTTATATTATTAAATCTTAAAGTTGAGGATATTCTAGAAGTATCGTTGGGGCGAAGTCGCTTAGTAATGCTTAGCGAGGGGGCGGGGTGGCGCTAGGCTTTCGCTAGACCGTATTAGGCTTAGGTCTACCCTAGCGGCCGCCGGGCCGAATTTTTCCGGGTCACGTGGGTTACGTGATTTTCTAATCAATATAATCATGATTTAATCATGATTATATTGATTTGAGTTGATTATGATTATGATTAAGGGAAAAAATAATCATAATCATAATCATTTTTGACACTGATCAGGTCGATAATCTGGTTTGTTCGTCGATAGCGCGATGCCTTATTGAAAAGGCTGAAGACTCATCACATGGTACCACCAACCTGTGTTTCACAGGGCCAGCTTTTCAGGCTGCCTTGTGCTACCGACTGGGCTTTGGTACTACCCGAAATGACGAAGCGGCTGCCATGATTTTGAAATCAACAGAAATTCCATCGAGTTCTCTCGACAACCAGATGCGGTTAATCAAGATGCTAAATGACGAATCGATATTCCGAGATGGAAACTTCAGCCGCTTCCAACTTCAAGGAAATCTCGGTATGACCGTCTTACCAGAAAATTATCGCGAATTTCAAGAGATGGACAATGTCCGGCGTGTATACGAGAGAGAAATCAAAGATATAAGTGCAATTTTGGGAGAGCTTCATCCCATTACTTTGACCCTCAAGTCTACTTATTGTTCCGTTCTTTGGTCTGAAGGCTGTTGGCAGAGATGTGAAGATATCGGCCTAGAAACTCTGCAAGGCTGCACAAAGCTATATGGGGAATTCCACCGGAAGACTCTTCAGAGTAAAGAAGATTTGGTATCATTTCTTGCAAGCTAGGGAAACTGGAAGGAAGCAGAACATATGGCTGCCCAACTGATAGAAACAAGAGCTCACATGCTAGGCGAGGACCATATGGACACTCTAGCAAGTAAAGCAGTGTTGGCAGACACTTATCTCTTAAGTGGCAAGGGGAAAGAAGCCGAAGCACTCTATCGAAGAATCTGAGAGGAATACAGAGTCAATTTCGGTCCAGATCATTATTTCACATTGGAAGTTTTTACGGCTCTGGGCAGTACACTATGGAAGCTCGGGAGATACTCGGAAGCAGAAGAGATTGAAAGTTCCGTGTTGGAAACAAGCCTGAAAGTTCTGGGTCGCAATCACCCTACCACGATATTGAGAATGCATAATTTAGGAGCTACCCACTTGAGTATGGGAAAGCTGAAAGAAGCAGGGGATGATTTTCACGAATGTTTAGAGTTAAGAATGGACGTATTGGGGGCTGTCCATCCAGGAACTTTAGCAAGCATGAAGTTCCTAGCGGCGCAGCTGAGGAGCAAAGGAGAGTGGCAAGACGCGGAGGCGCTACAGAAGAGGATCATCGAAACTGAAGAAAGAAGCTTGGGGCTCGAACATCCTGACTTGATGGATACGAAGATGAACTTGGCCTTCATATTTCGCGAACAAGGCAAGTTTTCTGAGGCAGAGATATTGGAAACTTCAGCTTTGAAGATATGCGAAGGAGCCTATGGACAGAACGATCCGAGGACTTTGGCTGCTAGACTTGCTTTGGCTGCAACTTATTTTGGACAGGGATTATGGAAAGATGCAGCAATTCTCGAGAGAGCAGTCATGGAGACATACACGAAGACACTTGGCAAAAATCATCCCGTAACACTGGAAAGCATGTCAAACCTTGCAATGACTCTTACTAAACTCGAGCAACTTTTCGAAGCAGAGGTACTAGAAAATGAGTCGCTACAGTACAAGAAACAAGCTCTAGGTCCCGAGCATCCAGAATCCCTCAAAAGCATAGCCAACCTGGTCAATATTTACACAAAGAACCATCGATATGCCGAAGCCGAGGAACTTGGTACTCAACTAGTGGAAACAAACAAACGCGTTTTAGGCGAGAGTCATCCATACACGCTGACTAGTATGGCAAATCTCGCAAAGATTTTCATGTTGACAGAAAGATTACCTCAAGCAAAAAAAGCATATCAAAAACTCTTGAACATAACCTTGGAAGAACTTGGATCACACCACCCGAATACACTTGACAGGGTAGAAAGCCTTGCAGGTACTTACTTTAGAATGAGTAGATACGAAGCAGCGGAACGTTTGCAGAGAGTCAATATGGAGCAGAGTATTGAAATTTTGGGCATGGAGCATCCTGACACCTTACTGCGGATGTATGCACTGGGGAGCACATGGTTATACCAGGATCGATTGGAAGAAGCGGAAAGATTACTCACTGAAACCATGAATACACAAACACGAATTTTGGGGGAGGAACATTCTCTGACACTTTGTTCTGCAGAGACTCTAGCTTTGGCCTTCGCGAAGCAAGATCGGTTTGAGGAAGCCGAACGCGTACAACGTGGCGTTCTGGTGGCAAGGGAAAGATTATTCGGGATGGAGGATGTTGATACCGCGAATAGCAGAGAAATTCTGGGGAGAATAAAAAAGGGGGAGGAAGTTATACCTGAGGAGGAGGAAGAACATGACTGGACCGATAGCTCTTGGGAGTCCGAAGAGGAGTTGGACGGTGAAGATTAATCAAGACCACAATGTCATATCCATTCACATTTTTGCTTTCTTAAACGCGAGTCAAACTTCTGGGTTTTTTGAAGACTAACACTTACTTTCTAACAGTGCTTGCACGTCCTCAGCCTTTCCCTGATGGCGATGGGTCTCAGCTAGTTGCTTTCTGGCCAGTAAAGTTGCCGGGTGGAGTTCACCGAGAGATCTTGTCCTCTCTCGCAAAACCCACGTCTCGAGCTTTTCTGCCTCGTCCCAGCGATTTTGGCAAGAATATGTGGAAGCCAAGTTTGCAGCGCTCGTGACAGTAGAAAAATGTGCACCATCTTGGTTGTCGAGGGTTCGTTTTTTTATATCAAGTACCGTCACATCCACGTCTTCCGCCTCGGACAATAGACCCTCTGCCCGATAAGCACACGCCAAATTAGACATTGCAAACAGAGTCTGCGGGTGCTCAGGCCCAAGAAGGTTCGACGAGTCTTGACGGATCTCCATAAATAGCTCCCTTGCTTCTTCAAATCGCTCAGCATCAAAAAGAATGCTGCCAAGCGTCGACTTGCAATCAAGAATGCCAGAATTGTTTCCGACCTCGAATTTCCTTCTGTTGGCCAGACATCTTCGAACAAGTTTTTCCGCTGCTCTGAGTTTTCCGCTCTGGCGCAGAATCTCAGCAAGATGCTGTTGACTTGCCCAAGTGTCGGGATGAGCTTCTCCGTGGTCCGGATCCTGTTCGAAGAAGTCGACAAGCTGCCGATAAATCCTCTCTGCATCTTCTGTGTGGCCGGCTCCGAGAGATACATTAGCTAAG
The DNA here is from genome assembly GCA_002865625.1 of Hyaloscypha hepaticicola. NCBI lineage: Eukaryota > Fungi > Ascomycota > Leotiomycetes > Helotiales > Hyaloscyphaceae > Hyaloscypha > Hyaloscypha hepaticicola. The sequence goes on from KZ613484.1 coordinate 722,878, forward strand.
ACTCCTCGCAGGGTCGTGGTCAACATGAATTGACTTTCAAATGCCTCGTCTAGATCACGAATCTCTCGTTGAAGTGTTTCTAAGACAACGTTGACTTCGTAATCTGGTCTTCGGTATTCATTTGTATGGTCCATTATCATGCTGAAGTGCTGCTTGCGTAGATCGTTCACTACTGGGTTCGGATATAAGTCGTAATCAATAACCTCGTCTTTCTCATCCTCCAGGTCCTCCATGTCCTTGCCAGCTTTTTCCGCCCAAGACTGGGCCAATTGGTGATTGCTTTTAGTTCCGAATCCTATGTAGTAGCAGAATGCAAGTTCAAAGGCTGCTTTTTCAAACATCTCTTACATTTCAACTTCTTGGCTTTGTGCTCAAGACATTGGAAAATCAGTGATCGCACAAGATAATTCGCATAAGTTAACGGGTAGAGACTATGAGAGATCTGAGTTCACACCCAGGTTAGAGTCTCTACACTTGGACGTTGGGTTGAGATCTGTACTGGCAGTTAACTCACTTTGAAATTGACATGGTTCGCCACTTGAAGTACCGGACTACCTCCATAAAGCTTAATGAAATTATCCCTAGTCATGTTAGTAAATAATTTAAAAAGTGACAACTATTTCGTACTGATTAGAATTGAGAAGTTGAGCTATTTCTTGAACGTCAATAATGCGCTTCATCGGGTCACCTGCTAGGGTTGTTTCAAATATGCACGCAAGCTGATGGCTTGCGGCACTTTCGAGGCCCAGGGTTGCAACCAGATTACGAGCTCTCGCTATGATATCCTGACTCTCTTTCATCTGCCGGAGTACTTCTGTGGAGGAGTCTCCATCAATAGCCCCATGCGAATCGTCTAGTAGAAGCCATAGACATACTAAGCAAAAACTGTAGGCATCCATCTTCTTAGCCGCCGCGATAGAAAACTCGCGGTGGTGATACTCTGGGGCGCTCCAGATACCGGAATGATGAAGTTGGTGCATATCCTCTTCCTCTTGACCACTCCTTGAGCTTCCGAAGTCCGCGATCTTGGCGACTAATCCACCCCCATCTCCTTCGCAAATGAGAATATTCTGAGGCTTCATATCGCCATGGATAATCACTGAATTCCATGAGTATTGTTACTCTTCAGTAGAGTATTCGAAATTACTTACGAGCAGCATGCAGTATAGCCAGCCCTTCAGCTATTTGAGTACAAAGGGAGAGCTTAGTCTTCACTGACAACTTTTGTCCTTCCAAGGAATTTCGGAAACAACATAAATCCCCATATCGTGCTTTCTCGAGTACAAGAACTGGGAGAATCTGGGCCCGGATCGGATTGACTTCCCAGCATATTCCGTAGAGCTCGACTATATTTGGATGTTTCATGATATTTTTGTGTCTCAATATGGCTATTTCTGTCATCGATGACATAAAGCTTCCTGAATCCTTTTCGAGCATGCTTCCCAGATTTATCAAACGCTTGAAGGCGAAGCTCATGTTGTTATTCACCGGAGCCTCGTTCAGGACAGCAAATCCGCCTCTGCCGATATGAAGAGCAGGATACCACACGAGGGGGAGAATATCTACTTCCAACATTTGAACCAGAGATAACAGCGATAGTAAGTCTTCGTGGCACGCGTCCTCTGAAATTTGTAGCAACCTCGTACACGTCAGGCCGAGGGCGCTTTCGCTCCTGGTTGTAAATCCATGGCCTAACCGAGATCCCACTGTAAAGCACGTCCCACTCTAAAACACGCGATTTTTACAGAACACCACGAAAGATATATATTAATTATTAAATAACCACCCATCCAATCGACTTAAAACGAAAAACCTAGATACAATGAGATATGATCCTGAGATCCTACAGCCTAGTTACTTGATCGAAAGCGCTATAGTAATCTAATTGTGCGACCGGACACACTCGCTCCTACTACCCCCGATTCGACTACCTCCTCAATTGAGGCCTTAGCCAGACGCTTTACAGGTGATTTTGGTAGCAGTCTTGCTTTAACAGGTACTTTTCGCGCCTTTGGCACAGCAGAGACATTCTTCTTTAGTGTGGTTCCCACTGATTTTGCATACGCCGCCGATAACCTTTTTGCAACGGGATTAGCCTTCTTGAGATCCACCACCAATTGACATACAGCTACCCTAGTCTCCTTCTCCTCCATTTCCTTCACTTTTTTGAGGGCATTCGCAACTCGTTTAACCCTATTATCGTATTTACGCTTCTCTTCTACCTCCTTCTCTACTTCCTTTTACTCTTGAAACAGCCTGGCCTTCACCACCTATACCGGTAAGTAATAATCAATCTTGTTTTTATTCTCCTCACTACAAAGATTCAGCCGAACGCCCTTCTTATTCTTCTTCTTTTATAGATTAATCGCTGTAAGCAATCCGTTATTTTAGTATTTCAGAACAGTGACCTATACGGAGAGCTAAAGGGTTATGGAGAATAAGATCTTGATTTTATTGCCCGATAGCACTTTCTCGTAATCTATCTAAAATCAACGAATTGATTTCGACAATCGGGGAGCCTTTAAAATACCAGAAGCTTTGACTGGTAATGCGATAATCGGTCATTGAATCACTGAAAGAACCTGAATGCCGTTCGTAGGCCAGATCCCCGCTTTACAAAATACTAACTGTATATTCTCCTCCGTGAACGCCTTGTCCCATGCCCTTTTAAAAAGAGACCAAAAGAATCGCTTCAATATAGAAATAGCTCCTCCACTATTGTATATAAATTAATTGAACTCAAGGGAATAATACGTGGAAAGTAATTAAAATAATCCGATATCGAGTGGTTATAAACAATAGGTCGTGTGAGATGGTAAAATGAGAAGAATAATATCATATTTGTCAACCCAATTAATAAATGCTATATTAATATAACTTGAATGACCATTAATAATAAGAAGACACTTCTGGGTCTCACGTTTAGGCTTGGTATAACGTTCAAAAACCTATTAAAGTCATATAAGACTAATCGCGTTATTGGACTATCCATTTTACAATACTGTAAAGTGAGCTTGAGATTCTATTATAACTTCATTCATCCAGGAGCTTATCAAGTTGCCCGATTCGCCCTTATAAATTAATAGGAGTAGTATCTAATACCCGATAACTGAAATGGTTATCAAGATTGAGATAAACTCTTGACTGCCATCTTGTTTCGATTTTGTAATTCGACCTTATTCTAATACTTGTATTATTATAATTCTTTTTAGTATATACCCAAAGTCCATTAAGAATCCCTTTTCGTTAAAGTTATATATATTATCGGTTATAATTCTCTACTTATAGATTACTATAGTAAGTTAGGAATACCTATAGAGATTAATAGTAATTTTAGAAGTATAATACGAAATAATAATCCAAAAAACACTAATAATACTAAAGAAGAACTGGAATATAGGGGTATACTCGACACTAGACTGTAAGTTATTAATATTACGAAAGTATAAGCTTTTCAGTCTAATATTATAGTACTTAACAAATCCGCTAATCCAGTTCTTATTAACGCATTATTCCCGTATCTCTTCTATCAGATTCTTGACAATTTGACTGGTCGATAGTATTCCCCGATCAGTAAGATCATTAATATACCAGATTAGGATCTCCTTCTATTTATCGGTAAAGTATTAGTGCCAAAAGGAGAGAGCTTCCTTTCTTGACTTAGTGAGCCCGCGAATACGCCGAGAAATGGCTAAACGGCTATATTCGTAGAAGTTAACTATATCAGAATATACAGTAAACTCCCCTCTTTGAATTGCAGCAATTACGGTATCAATCCGCTTCGATTTAGTGTATTTATCGCGTATTTTGTTATTATTATTATTGTTGAAAACGCGTGTTTTAGAGTGGGACGTGCTTTACAATGGGATCTCGGTTACTGTGGAGGAACCCATTGATCCAAGAATCTTCGCTGGTAAGGTGTTGGTTTTGGGTGATGAAGTCTGAAGCACAAGCAAATAGCTTCTAGTGTCTGCCGGATTGGTGATCTCAAACAATGACACGATGTAATTGCTTTTTCATCAGATTTTATGGGGGAGCACGTGAGCTGGGAGGAGGGTTCCCTATAGGGTGCAGCCTCGCTTCCGCAGTCACACAGAGATGTCATCGTGCGTTATCCATTGGACGAAGGTTTCATGCAGCAAGTGGCTGAATTTTCCGTTGGCAAGAAACAACAATCTCTCTGCATGGCAATCGGGATGGCAACGACTTCATCCGATTTACTTGCTTGAATCTAGTGTGTTCAACTAGGAGTTATATTGCTATTCCTCCGTGCACGTTTAGAAATGGCCGACATCTGTTCTGAGCTTGACGCTCTGGATATTGTGAATTTTGAGAAGAAAAGCTTCATTCCCTTAACCAGACTCGAACGTCTATTTACACGGCAAAGGATTGCCACTCTGCTTGAGCAAAATCATGTCGAATTCTACCTCCGGGTGGAGGCCACGAATGCAATTCTCAACAACGGGATTCGTCTCTTCGCAACACTGGTATCTATCCGAAAGATAAATCTCGTCACCCGCTTCCTGGCAAGCGACTCCTTCTCTGGTGCCCAGTTTGACTCAAAGCTACCCCTTAGTGAGGCTGATCTCTCGAGAATTCTTGGGCATTCAGATACGTGTACCCAGTTCTTTCAAAAGCAATGGAGGTTTCTTGCTCCAATATTCCAGGAAAACCAGTCCTTTCGAGAGCTAGAAGATTGGACAATCTTGCCATTCCTCGCGCGAAAAAGAATCAGTAAGGGAGGTTTTGCAGTGGTCTATAAAGTTGCAGTCGATGCATCACATCACAGAATCGGGGGGGCGGCTCATGGTGAAGTAGGTGCCTCTGCGTGTCTTCCCCGTATCTATCCACAGCTCACATTTTTCTCCACTAAAGTTGGACCTAGTTTGCAAGCAATTAGCAATGGATGACAAGGACGAGAGAAGGAGGGAAGAATTCGAGCATGAAGTGCAAATCCTATCATCTCTCCGATGCCTCAATCACCCAAACATCATACGTCTCGTCACCGCATTCGCCAAAGGAGATGAATATAATTTCCTTCTCCCTGTTGCTGACGGAGACCTTGCGGGTTTGTTACAGTCACCGATTTCAGGACCATTTTCCTCGATGAACGATGATACACTGGCCTTGCTGTGGGGGTTGTCATCGGCCCTTGAAGCAGTCCACACATTCTTTGCAGACGAGTTTAATGTGCGAAAGATTGGCTGTCACTATGACATCAAGCCCCAAAATATTCTCTATATGGATGGAAAACTTGTTCTTTCCGATTTTGGACTTTCTAGGCTACGGACGGAAGAAGAAGGCTCTCGTTCCCTCTTTAAGTCAGGCGAAGGCTCTTACATTGCTCCTGAATGTGAGCCGTCTGATAAAGATTTTAAACCGGCATCCATTGGCAGAGCTAGCGATATCTGGTCACTCGCTTGCGTTCTTTCTGAAGTTCTGGCCTATTTAAGTGCTGAACCTGGAGAGGGTCCTGGAGAAGTTAACAAGTTTAGAGAGGCAAGAAGGATCAAACTAGGGCCCTGTATTTCTCATCATTTCCACAGCGTTGATGGTATCAACCCATCAGTCACTGCCTTTCTGGACAAGCATACTAGCGAGCCTTCAACAAAAGTAGCCTCCAAATCCTTCGCGCTTTTGATTCGAGATATCCTTCAATTTGATCCCGAGATGCGGCCAAATGCTTCGACGATCACAAGACGATTGTTCCATATTTCTCAGAAGGAAACTTTCAATAAAATATGCTCCACTCTTGAATCTTGCCAAATCGCTACGGACTTCGACTTGCTGATTGAGTTCTGGCGTCTTAAAATCTGGGGTGAGACGGTTGGATTAGCATCAGAGATGCATGATATAAAACCCTCATCGTGGCTGGCGCATTCTCATCCTTATCGAGAATACATGAATATTCAGGCTATTTTACAGCAATGCCTCATCGAAACTCGGAATATTGTCATCCAACTAGGCAAGAATAGAAAGCCACCATTCAGACTTTCGTATTATCTGCAAAGGCTTTTGGATAGCCTGTGGGACATGCAGCCTAATGATGTTAGGCGAAGCATGACCAGCCGTCTGGAAGAATCAATGCTTGATTCGAAAGACATAACCAATCTTCTGGACATACAGCAAAACATTGATACTGCTTCTCATCCTGTTCCGGGCGGCTCAAAAGAGAGACATCAGGATTACCGTCGAGTCGCGTATCTGGCAACCATGAAAGAAGTCGCATTCGCAGTAGCACAGGAATCATCCTCTGATCAGGATCTCTCCGTGGACAAGTCATCTCTTGGTCCTCCTACCACCAAAATTCATAATCACTTGTTGAAGACGATGAACGGTCAACGTGTTCTTATTGAACTCATGGAATACCAAGATGCTTGGATTTCACGCGTCCCAGAACTCATTGGGCGTGTCAGTGCCATTGCTTCTCTGCTCAGTCGCAGTGCAATCGAGGAAAGAATTTTCCCGGTACTCCAATGTAAAGGATACTATCATGATATACCCTATCCCCAGTTTGGCATCGTTTACCAGCTTCCCAGTCTGGCGAAGAATACCGACCCGATGAATCTGGTGCAAATTATCAGTAAGGCACAATCAAGGACTCAGCAGCCTTCCCTGACGAAGAAGTTTGAGCTTGCCGTTAGTCTTGTGTCTCACGTCCTAGATTTCCACCTGGGCGGCTGGCTCCATAAGAACATTTGCAGCTTCAACATCATTTGCTTCCCGGACGTATTTGACAGCTTCGCCGAATCGATTTGCTCTCCTTACTTCATTGGATTTAATCATTGTCGCCTCAACAACGAGAAAGCATTTACCGTTCCCTCGGCTGTCGAAATGGAGTACCAACATCCCACGTATCTTGAAAGGACCAAGAGCTCTTTGAGTGATCCCGAAAATCGAGCCCCGCGTTTTCAGCAGGAGTTCGATTATTATAGTGTTGGTTTGGTGCTCATGGAGATTGCTTTTTGGAAACCATTGAAAGAAATCACCAAAAAAATTCGAGGGACCCCTGAGGAACTCGTTATGGAGTTATTGAAAACTTATATACCATTGGTGAAGACCTACATGGGTGATCCATACGGAGAGGCTGTTAGTCATTGTCTTACGTGCTATAAGGATGTGGAGCAAAAAGCGGAGGTGGCGCGAGATGCTTTCCGCAGAAAGGTCGTTGTCCCAATCAAGCAGCACTCTGTCTAGTAGAATAATAATTATGCTTTGGGTTTCACCCTTAATTAAAAGGATGCAATCGAATCTAAATCTGTTCGGATGCAGGTAAAATAGGGCTTCCCGTATGAAATGGAAACGAGGTGAGGCGGCCATTCAACGCGCTCCAAACACACATGATGTTACACAAAGCAGTTCGGCAACGGCCTAACATGGCCACGTCAGACACCATGACTTTCAATGAGACTGCACCCCAGTGGGCTGATCCAATTCTTTATGAGCTTTCATCCATGTCCCACTTGCCCTGGACTCATACCAGAGCTCTCGATAATTAACTCACTGCCACTGAGCATCATCGCACAACCACCAAACATCATGGTGTCTCAAACCATCTACACCCGATACGTCAGTAAAGAGAAATTGAAGCGTCTACTCAGTTCACTTTTCCAAGAGGGGTGTTATGAATGGGAGGTAATGTCGATCATAAATGTGAGAACGAACAGATTCTGAGCACGGTATAGGAGAATGAGTTCGCTACTGACCCAAGCATAACTTTGCACATTCCAAGAAAACTCACAGAGGTAATTCCTCCAATTGCAAGTGAGAAGATGAAGGAAAGGGGGAAAGGGCTAATTACATGTATGAAAGAGTGAACTGGAGAGTATAAAGCCTTGACTTGTCTAGCTCGGGCAAAAGCTTCTCCTCCTTACGGAAGCTGTGGATGATGGAATATATGAATTCCGGGCATGGAAAGCTATAGGTCATATGGATTGGGGAGTGCACTAATTGCGTTCAATCCTCGAGTGATAATGGGGAGTCATTGGCTAATAGAGCATGCCTTTTTGACAATTGATAGGTTGGTAGCAAGAGAGGGCCAAAATTCTCAAATTCTATTAATCTACTTCAACTAATTGCCCTTGAACTTTTTGCGGCATTAACGCTAGTAGGGCAAGATATGCACTTGCTTCGTTCACGAATCAGGGGCTGCCACGGGGTATGCAAATCCTTCAAGGCGCAGTCTCGTGGGCATAGGATCGATCATGTAACCTGAATTTACGTCGCCGTTGGGGCCTTTGTACCACGGTATCTCTCGGTCTGTCATTCAGCTTGCTATTTTTCAATTTTTCTATCCATGGATTGCAATTCGTTGTACGAGATTCGTCGCGCTGCCAAGGAACGACTGCCTGACGGCCATGAGGCTGCGAGGCTCTTCGATGTCAACCACATGATGGTAGAAAACATTTCGCTCTGTCACGAGCAAGGAAAGTAAATCTTACACAGAGGACCGTTTCAAGGGCACCACAACTATCTATACTAATACTGTCAGCGCAGGGTTTAGCAACCTCAATATAGTCACGGAGCAAGAACTTGAATCATTTCTATCAGTAGGTTCCTTGTCTACATTTGCAGATCGAACGGAGGCAGTCCCTGACTTTGGAATCTAGTGTAATCGGAAATCACAGATGTCATTCCTGTCAGTTGTACGCTCATTGTTTATTAAACACACTCACAATCAGTGGCAATATAGTCTACTTCGGCAAAAAGATACTTGGAACCGGATCCAAATAACCCTTGGCGGCCTTGAAGCCTTAATAAGCTCCTTCAAAGTCTTTCCCGAATTTTGGGCATTCGTGAAGGGCTTTGGGCTTAAGTTTGAACCCGAGGACGAGTACGTCATTGATCACAAAAGTTTGTTCCATTATAAGGTTCGATCCTCGTAAGAAGAATTCCAACCTCTTTCAATGTTTTGCCTCCTACTAAATCTCAATAATCAGACTTGAAGCTTTGGAGATGTGCTATGAAGTACGTTATTTTGATAAAAATCATCGACCCAACACGAAAGCAATTTGGTCAGAACGACATGTAGCTATATATCATCGGCTTGATATTGCAACCTTAACCTCGGTATGGATAATTATACAAAGCTCATCAGGCATGAGATCTGGACTTGCAAAATTGCTCTCTTCAGTCAATACCACGAAAATATCCTTGCTTCATCATTTAAATTTGCATCTCTACTTTCTGCTAGAGTTGGCAGACAACTGGAGAGAATATATCAACTTCCTAGAAGTTCAATTGAATGAAATGGTACGTTGGACCCTAACCTTCCGTTCAAATACGATTGAACAGCAAATTATAGGACGAAAAGGCGTTACACTGCAAAGTCGTTAGAAAAGGACGGTTTGACTATACTGTAGCCTTTAGCGACACCCAAAACCTGGAATTAATACGTCGAAAGTTGATCAAAGCATGTTTCATCTTGAATTCCAATGTAGATGTTGGGAGATCAATAAGTGATGATTTTATAAAGCTTTCAAAATGGACACCGAAGGCTGATCTTCATGACATCTCGGACTCGATACAACAATATATCTCTAGCCTCCAAAAATACGAAAGAATTGTCAATGCTTTGCTTGATAGGTGCGCCGGAACGAGGAAATTGGTATAATTTACAAGACCTCCTTGATGTGACCGAGCTGACGTCAATAGCTTTTCCAAGTGCTTGCGTACAGAAACGATGAGTCGACCATTCAGACTAATCTGGCAATCAAGAATAACGGCGAGCAACTGAGAGTAATGGCGGAACAATCAATGGAAACCAATGAATCAATGACGCATCTTACGACCGACATCCATACCGATTCGAAGTTCGTTAAGGTGCTTACCTTCATTGCCGTTCTTTACACACCGGCCTCCCTGGTAGCGGTAGGTTACCTATGCTCGAAACTGGCATGGAATCGTGGCTGATTGAAAAGACGATTTTCAGCTCCAATCTGGTGCAGAGCGTAAGAGTTGGAGGGCCAGAGCAACCAACAAAAATTATACTGAGTCAGGATTTCTGGAAATTTATTCTCTTTAGTGTTTGCTTAATGATTGCTACACTCCTCTTGGCCATCGGGTGGCGATTTGGGTGGCGCAGATTCTCGCCCTTTTTGCGACGCAGATTGAATTGTGCTGGGTCAGAATTGTAGGAAGTACATCACGAAAATTCAAGTTCACATGGAGTCGGCTCGTTGAACCATCTAAATTAGGGGAATGTGCTGAGTGCGGAACAGCGATCGTGAGAGAGTTGAACGCCTTTTTAACCTTAAGCGAGCCGCTGAATGGCCCGATTTTGGGCTCTGGCTTGAAAATCGAGTATTTTAGGTCTGATTACTCTAACATTAGAACTCATGATCTTCTGGTGGATTTGAAATTCCAGTAGGTTTGTGGCTTGGGGCAATCTTTGCTGTAACTTTTCTACTTTATAGTGGTTGAGGAGAAAATCAGGCCAAGCCAGCCGCAAGGTATATAGAGGCAGACGTGGCGGACATTTTCTAAGTCTTGCCCATGTAGTCAACGAATTCAACGTTCTCGCAGACAATACAAAAGTTGTTAAAAGCAGGCGCAGGTGGAAAACCTTCAGAGGCTGAATTGTCTGCGATAGAGCATACATTCTCTTTCTCCTTCCAAGTCCATAGATGCCTCAATGAAATGCCACAATAATTGTTGACTCCCCTAATTATGGTCTTGCACGTCTCGCTGCATTTGGAGATTGCCCGACTCGAAGCGTTGCCGCCTGCTTGGCCTGCCTGGTAAGAGCAAGTACACCATGCCTGCTAAGGCCTAGTATATCTTCCAAATGCCCATAACTCATGACACAACTGTTTCTATCTCTGCTGCCTGCCTTCGATTCCATGTTCGAGTAGCTGCAAAGAAGAGTCGAATGACGGCGATTCGAAATCTAACTGGTGACAAGAGACTCCATCAACTCGCAGTTACACAAACTTCGAAATCCCTGACCAACTATTGGAACTCGTCAACTTACCTTAAACGGGAGGCAGATGAAGCTGGTGACCCAAATTCTCGAAGTAATTATGATGAGTTATCAGCCAGCAGCCGAGGCACGCTCTTCATTATCTCGAGCAGGTAGACCTGGAATCTCCATATTGTTCGAAGTGGGTTAAGATTTCTCTTATTCATTGAAAACTTCTTCTGAATTAGGAGTAGATGTAACCAGATAACCCTTAAGTGCCAGTGCATGCCTACATGCCAAGAAAAGGAGAATTCGAATGTACCAAAGACATTGTAATTCACAACCCAGTATCGTATTAAAGCACTCGCGTAACGTTTTCGAAGGATAAAAACATTTTACGGTCCTTGGTCCAGGGAGGGAAGAGCAGAGGGAGGGGACATTACCCCGCACTTTGGACCCCACAATCCCGCTCTGCCTCCAAACAAACCAGAAGATGACCTTCAATGCAGACGCAAAATCGGCTACCAACTATATGCTGCTGTAGAAAATGCATAACACTAGATTGCCCAATGTGGGACTTCCAAGCTGTTGAACCTGCTCTTCCAAGTCATTCCTCACACGATCGATGTTTTCGAAAAGCTGATTATCGCTCTCTCTCGAGTTGAATAAGAGGAAAAACTTGAAGAAAGGTATAAACAAAAAGTTCAAGAAGTAAAGTAATTAAATGAAAGTAGACTGAGTGCTGCTTTTATTAAGCATGTTGCGGTTCTGAGGTCAGGGGAAAGAACAGCCTTGTGTAGCCTCGTACCCCACCTCTGTAAACAGCCGACAACGTCACAGAAAGACCACCCCACTCCAACATCAGGCTGAATGACATTTCTCCTCGTCGCCCTCATTCCTCCTCCCTTGATCCATTCCCCTCAATTGCAGTTATCAGCGACACCTCACCAGCAAAATCCCTCTAGAAATCTTACCCAGCATTCATTCCGAAACAGGAAAATGGCATCCGATGAAGCCCCCTTCCAATTCCTCCCCCTCGGCGCAATAATCCAAACCTTTCTCGTCGGAAAAACAAACATCGTGCAAGGATTCCCAACGCAAGCACTCTATCAATCGCACAATGCGCCTTTCTTCGGGGAAACGATCGGTCGGGTCGCGAATCGGTTGTCCAACGCCAAAATCAACTCGCTGAATGGGAAGAGTTATCAATTGGCCGCTAATAATGGGGCGAATGCTCTTCATGGGGGGAATGTGGGATGGGGGAAACGAATTTGGGACGGACCGAAGCCCGTGGGGGTGAGGAAGATACCTGGGTTACAGGAGATTGAGGGAGGTGAGAGTGTGGAGTTTAGGCTGAGGAGCGAGGATGGTGATGAAGAGTATCCTGGTACTGTCGATGTGTCTGTTATTTATACGGCTGGGACGCAGAGTGAGAATGGAAAAGAGGTTAGGGTGTTGGGGATGGAGTATGAGGTTAAGCTTGTCGGGGATGAGGTGGAGGAGACGGTTGTTAATGTTACGAATCATTCGTAAGTCAAACCAAACCAAACCTTCAGAGGAAAAGGGAAGGAGTTAATGATGCTGAAACAGGTACTTCAACCTCGCGGGTAAAGACACAATTGAAGGCACCGAAGTCACACTCTGCTCGTCGCATTACCTCCCTGTGGACGAAGGCGGAATCCCAACTTCCAGCTCGACAGGGACATTTTCCGGTGTCACAGCAAATAAATCCTTCACACTCGGACCCGTGGAGCCAGATATCGATGATTGCTTCGTTGTCGATCCTTCTCAGGCGTCAAAAATTCCAATCAATACACGCTCGGAACCGCTAGTTAAAGTTGTGCAGGCGTATCATCCGGAGACGAAGATCCATCTTGAGGTGTTGACGACAGAGCCAGCGTTCCAGTTTTATACGGGGAAGTATATTGATGTTGATGAGGTGGAGGGTGTGAAGGCTAGGGGGCCGAGGAGTGGGTTTTGTGTTGAGCCGAGTCGATATGTTAATGCGGTCAACGTGCCGGAGTGGAGAGGCCAGGTTGTGCTAAAGAAGGGAGAGGTATACGGGAGTCGGATTGTTTATCGGGGGTGGAGCGATGAGTGATTGATACCGGAGGCTAAAGATATAAACTTGAGGGATATTATTAGAATGGTGAAAAGTAGATGTATGGTTTCAGATCAAATTTCAGCCTCAAATTGGCTTTACCCGCCATGTGACGCCGTTGTGAAGCAATCACCGAGTCTCAATCCTTGAAATGCGCCAATTGCACTAATTCGTACACCGAAGCATCACTCGGAAATGAAAACTTGAGCAAAGTTTCACACGACTCGTACGGATAGAAGCCGAAACTGGAGGATCCAGGTCACATGACTCGCTCCAAACAGCCTCGGCATCTCCTCATAGCCTCGCTACCTTAGTTTCGTCCGTTTCGTCAGAGGCGTTAGGACCGTCATTTGTCGGAAACCGGGTCATTTTCACATGAAAAATGGAATTCGACCAATGATGTCGTCTGGAATAATAAAATAAAACAACACATGACAGAGTGTGGAGATGCCGAGTCAGGAACCAGCGATGGTTCTGGGGATGTACGGAAGGCATGGTGTGGAGGAAGGAATGCCCCCCCAACATGTGAAAAGCGACGAGCGCGTGCGACCGAGCTGAAATACTGTATGAAATCCCACGGCCATTCCTACTTTAACCCAGTTCCCCCTCCGCAACCTCCGAAGTTAAACTGATTGCGTTTACTCTCTCTTGATACTGAGTTTGATTTTGGCAAGGTAGAGAGAGATTACACAGAGCAAGATGTCGAAAACCTTCTCCCAAGCAGACGTTGCGGCGCACAACAAGCCAAACGACCTGTACGTCACCATCGACGAGGACGTCTACGACTTGACTACCTTCCAAGATGAACATCCAGGTATTTTCTCCCTTCCATCCACTATTCCCAACTCCATTTTCCGGAAAGCATAGGAAGTGGTCTGACGCAGCAATGGCACAGGCGGAAAGAAGATCCTGACTCGCGTTGCGGGCAAAGACGCCTCAAAGCAATTCTGGAAATACCACAATGAAGGCATTCTCAAGAAGTACAAGGCGAAGCTACAAGTCGGCAGCCTAGACAGCAAGAAAGCGTCTGCTCCCGCACCGGTGGAAGAAAAGAAGGAAATCGCGAAGCCGAAGGCTGAGAGCGGGGTTGTTGTTCCCGTTCCTAAGTCTACGCCTGTGGCGGAGAGGGAACTGCAAGAGGCTTTGGAGCCGTTTGGAGATCTGATCCCGTTTGCAGATCCGAGTTGGTATCAGGGTGTACGTCCTCCCCCTCATCGGAGATATCTCCGTCTCAGTCTGGCATCATGCTAACAGTGTCACGCAACAGTACCACTCTCCCTACTTCAACGAAACGCACGCCGCTCTGCGAGCAGAGGTCCGCGAATGGGTCACCAACGAAATCGAGCCCTTTGTCGGCGAATGGGACGAAGCGCGGAGGGTTCCGGAGGAAATCTACAAGAAGATGGGAACACGCGGATACCTGGCTGGTCTGATGGGCATGCACTACCCTGCCGAATACACATCGAATCGCATTAAGTCCGTCGCGCCCGAGCAATGGGATTTGTTCCACGAGATGCTGCTGACTGACGAGCTTTCCCGCGCTGGATCTGGAGGATTCGTCTGGAATGTTATCGGTGGCTTCGGTATTGGTTGCCCGCCCTTGGTGAAGTTTGGTAAAAAGGAGTTGGTTAAGAGGATCCTACCTGGAATTCTGAACGGTGATAAGAGAATCTGCCTTGCGATTACGGAGCCAGATGCTGGGTCTGATGTGGCAAATATTACGTGCGAGGCGGTCTTGAGTGAGGATGGGAAGCATTATATTGTCAACGGAGAGAAGAAGTGGATCACGAATGGAATTTGGTGCGATTACTTCACCACTGCTGTACGCACTGGTACCAAGGAGAGCGGGATGAACGGTGTTTCTGTGCTGCTCATTGAGAGATCAGCTGGCGGAGTTAGCACGCGAAAGATGGACTGCCAAGGTGTGTGGTCGAGCGGAACGACATACATCACTTTCGAGGATGTGAAAGTACCAGTTGAGAATCTGATCGGAAAGGAGAACCAGGGATTCAAAGGTATGTCGCTCTACACTTACCCTTAAAGCCAACAGCTAACAACGTGCAGTCATCATGACGAACTTCAATCACGAGAGAATCGGTATAATCATCCAATGTATCCGCTTCGCTCGTGTCTGCTATGAGGAATCGGTAAAATACGCCAACAAGCGACGCACCTTCGGCAAAAAGCTCATCGAACACCCTGTCATCCGCCTGAAGCTCGCCCACATGGCCCGACAAATCGAAGCTTCCTACTCTTGGCTCGAATCTCTCATCCATCAAATCAGCAACATGCCAGAGCAGCTTGCGATGTTGAGATTAGGAGGACCCATCGCGGGCCTCAAGGCGCAGTCGACAGTCACGTTTGAGTTCTGTGCTAGGGAGGCGAGTCAAATTTTCGGTGGGCTGAGTTATTCAAGGGGTGGGCAGGGTGGAAAGGTCGAGAGGCTTTATAGGGATGTGCGCGCGTATGCGATTCCGGGTGGAAGTGAGGAGATTATGCTGGATTTGAGTATCAGACAAAGCTTGAAGGTGGGGAAGGTGATGGGGATGAAGTTGTAAGTAAGGTAGTGGCAGACGGGCTGTGCCTTGACTGGCGCGTCGAGTTGAATCGGAGGAGGGTAAGATAGACTTACGATCCTAAGGAAACAGGTCGTGAGAGGATATGTTTGGATACCAAAAGAGAAAGTGTGAGAATTTGTAATTTAGACCTCTCTTTTGCATGGTTTTGGCTCCGGTGTCAGGGCAGAGTGGAATAGAAATTTGTCCTCTCAAACTTCCTCCAAGTAAACAAGATTTTAAAGATTACCTTATTAGTAAACACGGCTGTATTAAGCGGCCGCCGCCAGGCCACTAGGACAATAATCGGACAAGCTGAAAGGCAGATCACGAGGCACACTCCATGCAGCCACTATCACTGACTTGAACCTGAAATAGCTATCTTCTCGCCGCTGCCTGAGATCTGCCGCTTAACTACTGAATGTTCTTCCGGTCCAAACATTCAAGCACTTGAGTTACTGATGAGACAGATTCGCAATGACTAGCACTACAGCCGCCGCAATCATCGGACGACTAGAGCCTTAACAATCGTTTGACGCATGGAACATTGCCAAAGCCCGGTTTGTTGACGGACTTGACGAGGGAGAGAAGAGGCTCTTTACAGAAGCTAACATCGAAAATGTCTTCTACAAGGCTAGCAATACCGAGCGCGAAGACCAAAAGGATAGCAAGACTCGGTCCCTCTTACAAAATATTCAGCCTCTCATTTCCGCCGTTGAGGATTACGGCAAGGCTCTAGATACGTATTCTAATATTGCCTCTCTGTATATCGCGCCCATCTGGGGAAGTATTAGAGTGGTTCTGGTCATAGCAAGCAGCCATGGCCGATTCTACGATAGGATAGTCGATACATTTGGTCGTATTAGCGATATCTTACCACGATTTCGTAAGTTTTACCCTTCTTTCTCTTTAGTCCTCACCCTTGCGGGATTACTCACATTGGTCCAGGTGACTATCAGAGAATTTTCAATGGCCAAAAACATCAGCGCTTTACACAGAAATTGTCGGAAGCATATCTCGATATTATCACTCTTTGTGCAGAATTCAGAACATTGTTGCGTCAGCAGAAAAAGTCGTCTGTAAAACGCATATTCCAACCGCTTTCACCTGCCTTAAATGCACACCTCGAGGAAGCTGTCGTTAGATTTAGGCAACATCGAAAAGCAGTCGATAAAGAAGCTGAGGTTTGCCACATGCTTGAAGAGAAGGAGACCAGGGATTTGGTCCACAGGAATAGTGAAGCTGCTGAGGCGCGAGAACGAGGTGCTGAGTAGTTTATCTGTACTAGAGCACATATTATATCTAACTGTTCCCAGAGGCAAAGCAAGAAAAGCTACTCTCTCTCTCTCTTATCTAAGATAGATCACGAGTACAAGCATCGGCGAATGCAAAAGATACGACATCCGGGCACCGGTAGTTGGTTTACAGTTTTACCCGAGTTCACGAATTGGCTCAGTAGCGAATCATCAGCGATAATGTGCTATTATGGAACACGTGTGTTGCTCACCGCTCCCGTATAGGAATTCTTTTTGTTCGCGGCAACTGACAATATAATAGCTGGTTGCGGTAAATCTGTTCTCGTATCAAGTCTAATCGACGGGCTTCTTTCGTCTCCTGTTAAGCCCGAAGTAAGACACACCGTCGCGTTCTACTATTGCGACCATGCAGACAAACGAACCCTTGACCCTATGAACATATTTTGCTGCCTTGCTCGGCAGTGTGTGGGAGTCTCGGGTGGATTGCCACCATCAACATTGGTAATACCTGAAGAAATTTTCCGGGAGGGCAAGATCCCAGAAATAGAAGGCCTTATCGAGCTTATTCTCAATGCAATTAAGAGGAAACCACCATTAATCGTCTTTATTGACGGCTTAGACGAATTGAACGACAAGGATCGCAAACTGGTCTTTCTCAAACTTACAAATCTCGTCACCGAAGCTGGCCCATGTGCGGTCAAAATATTAATCACAAGTCGAGAAGATACTGCCTATTTGACGAAAGCACAAGGCATAAGATGCTTCAAGGTTCGAATTGGGGCAAGCACTATTGCTGGAGATATCGATTCCTTTGTAAAGCATGCAATTCGAGAGTTGATCAAGCGGCGCGAGCTGATACTTGGGAACCCATCACTAGAAGATGAGATCTCTACAGCATTAATTCAAGGTGCGAAAGGAATGTAAGTTACCTGTAACACTATGCGTATAATAGGTTGATCTGATTTTAATTTTGTAAGGTTTCTCTGGGTAAAATTCCAATTGGCCGACCTGTGTGCCGCTGATACCGACGAAGCTATTGCAAATGTGCTTCAAAACCTCCCTGATGATCTTGGTGAAACGTATACGCGGCTCCTTGGGCGAATCGAGGGCATCAAAAGACGTAAATACGTCAAGAGAATGTTCAACTGGATAATTTCTGCACGGCGGCCACTTCATGTCAACGAACTTCGCGAGGCAATCGCTTTTACCATTGAAGACCGCGAATTCGATGCTAAGAAGATCCCAAACGACATGAACCGACTTTTGAGAGCGTGCGGAAATTTGCTTGTGATTGACGAAGACACCGAAAATATTCAACTAGCCCACTATACAGTAGAGCAATATCTTTTGGATTCATCGAAAACTTGGGACTTCCGAGTCACCAGAAAGGAAGCAAATTACGAACTCGGGTCTCGGGAAACTTTGTGTAGCATATCTTTCATTCTCCGATTTTGAAACCCAAATCACAAAATTTTCAGACGATGTAACGCCAGGCCTTGCCGCGTTGGAGAACGTCGTTGGAACCCAGACGCTTCTAAACATACCAGGAGGTTTTGTGACAAAGGCTGTGACTATGCTTCACAATCATCACCATTCTCGAACAAATATTGAATTCGGTGGACATATAGGCGTGATGAAATTGCCTTCTGAAGATCCAATGGCAAAGTATAGTTTACTGTCGTATGTTGTTCGAAATTGGCTCTATCACACGACCGAATTTACTGACGAATTGCAGTATGGCAATAGCGAAGATATTCTTGCCATCCGTCTCTTCCTGGAGCTTGTTTTTGAAAAGCAGCTGACGTTTGACTTTACGCCTTGGAAAGCCCCTTCAAATCAGCAAGATAAGGGATATTTTTTCACTTTGCAACTGATTTGGGCTATTTCCAACCACAACATACCGGTCCTGCAAGGTGTCTTAGACGAGACAGAACACCTTTGGGTCATTACCTTCTACGCGCCTCCCGCTGGTTTTTTGAATCTTTAGGATGGCCCAAATGGGAAGACAGAGAGAAAATGTTAAGTCGAATAAAAGAATACTCTTTCGACGACCTTGCACCTCCTGATAGCTGGTGGGGTTGGTTATATACTCAACTTCTTCGTGTATTACGGCTAGGAGAAATGGATACTGTCAATATTCTTTTAGAGTCATTAAGGATACTAAGTCCATTGGAGAGGTCCGAGAGGAAGTGCATCAAGCCACTTCTTGAACATTTTATTTTCGAGGCTACCGCTCACAGACAAAATATTGTAGCCACAACTATTTGGACGTGGATGAAATCAACCGAAGGTTTTACAGATAAACTCCAGTTTATCGGCGAGTACGATGGGATCCCATGCGGCATTCTGGAGAGGTCAGCGTTTGCTGGATCTACTGATATTATGGACTTATTATTCGCTGGTGGATATTCGATCTCGCCATCTATCAGGCCGAAAGTACTTCAAAACCTCAGACTTCAAGGAGCATGTAAACAGGGGGATGTGGCCTTGATCAGATGTCTTCTTAAGATGGCTGGAGGACCTTCTTCGACTCGCACTGTGTCACCCGACAAGCTGTCTTTCGATGAAACCGCCAAGAGTAATTCAGCCGCGATTTCATATGCTGTGGGATGTCTGATTCAAAAGAATGCATCATATTCTGAAAAGGACCTTGAGGTTGAAGGGCTACACATGGCTATTGACACCCTATTGGCCCTTCCTACTCAGCCATCGCTGCAGGCAGGGAGATGGCTCTTATACAACGCAATAACTGAGAACCGGTGCGAAAGGGTCAAATCCTTGATCCGAGCTGGTACGAAGCATTCATACCCAAAGATATACCCTGTGTGCATGTTATTCAACAACGAGCTGCCATTAAATCTACAAAACAGGGTTACTTGGCTGTGGAAGGGTTGGAAGAAGTTTCGCCTTTGAGTTGGGCTATCTTCAATAATCGCCTTGAGATCGCCTCCCTACTACTCGCAGCCGCCATTGGTACAGAATGTAGACATTCTGATTTAGGTTACACGGCGTTACACGTCGCTGTGATCACTGAATCTCTTGCTTTCATCGAGCTGCTGTATAAGTACGATGCTGAGTTTACAGTAAGAGACTTAAAAGAACGCAATCTGGAGCAGTTCGCGGCGGAAGTTTGTGGATCAGAGCGGACGAAGGAGGAAATTATCGCGGCTATCAAAACTCAGGCCCGTCACCCTTAGAGGAGCAACGTAGGCAAATTTCCTGTCTTCGCTATAGAGGTAGCTTTGTAATTCTGGGGACTTCTATTCGATATCTAAGTTGGTAATTTGAGACCTCATTGGTCATTATTTCCTTCAAGGTCTGCTTTCTTCAGATCTGCTGGGTATGGAGGAGACGTTATGGTTCAGGGTGCGTTGAAGGTCTGGAGTATTTTTACCTTTGAAGGACTGCTAATTTGATGCGTCGTCAAAAGCAAACCAATACTCATTAGGCTCTCTAAAAATTCGCAGATTCAATAATTCTGTAACATAAATGTATTCCAGAGAAACATCTTGATGTCTTGGAAAGCTCAGACTTGGCCAAGACCATACTCCTGACCTAGGCTGTTCTGCCGCTCTCACTTAACTTTGGCAAAAGAAGAAACTGTTTGAGTATCCCTGAGAGTAGATAGAATCCTACTCTTTCACTCTGCGACCTGCACACTTTTAAGTAACTTCAATGAGTTTGTCTACCTAGCGGCCTCCCTTATTTAAGCCACCTGAAAACACAAGGCAGGCGAGCCTCTACTCCAAAAGACGGAAAGTGAATTACAACGCATACAGAACTGTCGAATCCTCATGCCCATGTTTTTTCAAACAATCGTGGATGCCAACTACGATCCACATTTCTCGAGTTCAAGCTTCACCAGTATTTTGACTTCAGACTGTCAAATTTGCTTTAATTTTCATACCTCCAAGCGCTCTTGAAGGCAGCTTTCCCTGCCGTATTGGCAATTGCAAGATTGGGCAAAAATGGCCCAGATCTTGTTTAGAGATCTCGAATCGATAAGTATAAACTCGCGTTGTGATACAAAAAGAGGCATGGTTGGGGGGAGTTCGTGCGTATAGGTAGAAGTTGAATGATGTCTGTGTTGAGAAGATAGATGGTTGAAACGAGTTGGGTGTTATATAGTCAAATAAGCGATTTTTCCGTCAGTAGAAATTGTAGAAGTAAACGCGGGCTGTAGATTCTACCTAGCACCCGACCACCGCAAAGTGGCAAAACTAACATCAAACCCCAGAGATGTAAAACAGGGAGCCGTAATAATAGAACGAAACCGGCCCGCAAGGGTGCCTCAAAAGGGTTAAATGGTTCCTTCTCCCCGAGCGAAAGCTTGGGTTGTTGTTTTGCAATTTCTTTTGCTAAGGGAAAAGAAAGGGGCACAGTCGCTTAGCACGTATATCTTCATTTCGCCTAATGCTCGCTAAGCAGGGAGCGCCAAAAATGGAAAGAGCGATAAGAGAAAAGCAAGAGTTGTTTGAAGTCTTTCGCCAACTTTAATTCTTCTCTGGTATAGTTTGGCAAGTTACGCCTATATAGATATCTGCTAACTAAATATTATTCCCCATTCTCGCATTAATAACCACAACTCGTAAGGCTTCGCAGCTACAATCGGCTCCGATTTACTTGAAGTCTTATATTTGCTAACACTCGATAGTATAAGGAATAAATATTATCCTAAGGAAACAGGTGGCGAGAGGATAGGTTTGTATACCAAAAGGGAAAGTGCACAGTGGATTTGTAATTCAGACCTCCTTTTGCACGTTTTGGCTCCGGCGTCAAGGGCAGAGTGGAATAGAAATATGTCCTCCTCTCAACTTGCACCAGGTTAAAAAAAAAATCATCACGTGCCGTTGTCGTTACTGTATCGGACTATTTAATCCTGAAAGCTTAACTGCGACTAGGAGTTAATACTTCGGAGTTCGGCGGAGTGTGTAGCGCGTCGGCGAGCTGTTTTAAGCTTAGTAAGATACTAACTATTGTACAGTACGGCCCGGGCAATAGCGCGAGGAGTGGGGTCACGTGTTGACTCGGAGCAATTCCCACCGCCAGATTACGTTAGCAGCAAGCCACCTCCGCTGGTGTCTCGACGCCACCTTTCCCCTTTTTTTCTTTTCTTCCTTCATCAACCAACATGCATTTTCATCACAGTTCGATGTGAGGAAGGATCAGCAATGCATAATTCGCAGTCGTCATCTCTTACCGTGTTGCAAGCCAAAAGGGATTGTTCATCGCCATGATTTGCAAGAGAAAAAAGGACGCGAATCCTCTCAAGCCTCAATCCCAAAAGCAAGTGCGTACCTGCATCAATGAGCGCCTAGCTGCGCCAGTTTGTCTCGCTTCAATTAAAGTCTCTCCTTACACAATCCCGACTCGGCCTTCCGGCATCAAAATCAATAAAGGTTTCCCTAATTCAGGTTAGTTTCTTCCAAATGTCAGCCCCTGATTGAACGCCCTCAGATAGTGGAGGTGCGGGTTCAGCCTCAGAACACCTCTGCGGGCGCGATCGCAATGCTTGCATGCCTAGGTAGAATCTACAGTCCTTTCTTTTCCGGCTGCAGGATCAAAGTGGCTTCGAGACAGCTAGGCCAAAATGTAATTTAGCTCGATATATGCATCCCCTACTTCCCTCTCTCCTTGCTCTCTTTCTTCCCTTTCTCTTTCTCTCCATGTCCAAGTAATTATACCTAATTCACCACACTCTTTTGTCTTCTTGCGCATCAATTATGCCTACCTCATCACTCTTTCTGAGGTCTGGCCCCATGGCGACATTCGCCGTCCTCTCATTAATGGCGTCTGGTGCTGCGGCCCAGTACACTCTTTCCGCGGACTACAACTCCGGTGGCAACTTCTTTGATAACTTCGATTTCGCTGTTGTGAGTTTGGTGGTCATGACTTAGATCTAATCTTTTTGCTGATCAATTGCAGGGGTCTCCTTCCGATGGTTACATTACGTAGGTTGGCTCGGGACATGGGAAGGATGAAGGCTAACAGGAGCAGATACCAGAGTCAGGTCGATGCCACGAACCGAGGTTTAATTTACACAGCTGATGGCGTCAATTATATTGCTGTTGATCCTTTTGCTCCTGACCAGGCACCTAAGGGTGTCAAGATCACATCAAAGGATGAGTACACACATGGTTTGTTCGTCGCAAATATCCTCAACATGCCAGGCGGTTATTGTGGTGTCGAGGGTATATGTGAGTACGCCTATTCCTCATCAGAGAATGTATGCTAACCAATCGCAGTTTCGACTCAAGGGACAGGTAAATCATTCAGGCATAAATCGGCTTCTTGGTATTGACGGGGCGCAGGAGAAATAGATATCATTACCGGCGAAGGGGAGGCGACTCTGGGTACTTATGATGTTGAAACGTGAGCATTGTCACCTATTTTCAGTCCTGGAGCTGACTTTCTCTTCCAGTCCTGGCACCTGCAGTTCCGCAACCTCTTTCACAGACTCCAACCCATACTCATTCGGCGACCCTTTCAACCAAAACGGTGGTGGAATCTACGCAACAGCCTGGGACAGCACATCGATCAAGATCTGGTTCTGGTCCGCAGACGAGACTGCCCCATCTGACATCTTCTCCGCTTCTCCCGACCCAACCGGCTGGGGACCTCCCGTCGCTGATTTCGAGGGATGCAGCGATGACACCAATTTTAAGAACAACCGTATTGTCTTTGATACGAACTTCTGTAACGCAGCTGCGAACGCGGCATTTGCTGCTGATTCGACATGCTCGAGCGCAGCAACTACTTGCCAGCAATTCATCACCCAATTCCCTAGCGCATATGATCAATCGTGCGTACTCTGCCGTCCTCATGTTACTGAACCAGATGCTAATGGTAATGACATAGATACTGGGCAATTCAATCGCTCATGGTCTATGAATATACTGGAGACTCTGCAGCGTCCGTGGAAACTGCTGCAGCATCATCGTCAACAAGCGTGGCAGCATCATCGTCAACAAGCGTAGCAGCATCATCGTCAACAAGCGCGGCAGCATCATCGTCAACAAGCGTGGCAGCATCATCGTCAACAAGCGGGGCAGCATCATCGTCAACAAGCGTGACAGCATCATCGTCAACAAGCGTGGCAGCATCATCGTCAACAAGTGTGGCAGCAGCAAGCTCAACCTCTGTTTCATTGCCCACTGGTACCCCAGCGATCGTACCAGTTGTTGGACCATACACCTACATTGGCTGCGTGAATGACATTGGTACCCGTCTCTTGAATGCCGACCACACCGCATCCAACGACATGACCATCGAGAACTGTGCTGCCTACTGTTCAGGATACCAGTACTTCGGTCTTGAGTACACACGTGAATGTTCGTCTCCGAATCCCTTTCCCATTTTCAAGATGACTGAAACTAACATCCGATTAGGTTACTGCGGAGACAGCTTTGCATCACCAGATGGAACTGATACCGTCAATCCTGATAGCGCCTGCTCCGACACCTGCATTGGTAATCCTACCGAGTTCTGCGGTGGATCTATGCTATTGAGTCTTTATGAGCTTACCGCTGATCTGTCCGGTGCCTCATCCTCGGCCGCTACCAGCAGCACCGTTGTTCCTGCTACAGCTAGCTCTACAATCGTTCCAGCGGCTGCTTCCAGCACAATTGTCCCAGCTGCCTCCAGCTCTACGGTCGTTCCTGCTGCTGCTTCAAGCACTGTTGTTCCAGCTGCGGCCTCGAGCACAATCATTCCCAAAGACCCAGCTGCTGCTTCTAGCACTGTTGTTCCTGCCGCAGCTTCAAGCACCGTTATTCCAGCTGCCGCCAGTTCCACGGTCGTCCCAACAGCTGCGAGCAGCACTATCGTCCCCGCCGCCGCCAGCTCTACAGTTGTCACTGCTGCTTCGAGCACCATTGTCCCAGCCTCCGCTTCATCAACAGGTAAAGATCTTATTTCTCTCTTATACCCAGTGTAAATCCTCTGGTCTAGAGCATCTTCAAAGCTCCCGGCTCTCTCGGATCCGCTCCCCTCATAGGAGCATGTTGCTAACTCGTTCTAGTGGTCCCTGATGCTGCTGCTTCAACTGTAGTTAATGCTGCCGCCTCGAGCACCTCTGTCGCTGCCGCTTCAAGCTCCGTAAGCAACCCCTATTCTATTCGTTTTCCTTTTCATTTGATATTTCAGAACTTGATATCTTTTGTTTAAGAGCTGGCTTTGGTTCCTTAGCTCTCTCTTCGTAATCAAGAGGTTGCAATACTGATAACGATAGACACCTGATGCTACAGCCTCATCATCCGCCGCAGCTTCATCCTATGCTGCAGCTTCCGGTTCCGCCGTCCCAACTGCTGCCATGACTTCCGTCGTGGCACCATATGGGACCGGTAATTCAAGCGTGCCCACCATGACCACGGGTGGATCATACCCCTCCCTGGTCCTCTCCACCGTGTACGCAACAACAGTTTACACCATCACCTCCTGCGCCGCAACCGTCACCGACTGTCCCGCCCGCATCGGCTCCGTGACCACAGACATCATCTCCCTGTACACAACCTGGTGCCCCGGAAACCCAACCATCACCCCAACCCCCACCCCTTACAGCCAAAAGGGCGTCGAGGCCTATACAACCGTCATCGTAACCCAATACGTTGACTACTGCCCGGGCAACGGCCAACTAACGACCATCACGTACTCGCAAACCCAGGTCCTAACCGCGTCCCCTACCTACGAAGCAGCCATCCCAATGTACACGACCACCAAGACCTACACGAACTCTGCCGGCTCCACTGTATGCGCAACCCTGACCATCCCATCCGGTGCTCCTGTCCCCACCCCCGAGACGCCCTCCTACCCAGCGCAGACAGGTTCCCCCGCCCCCGTCGTCACGGCCGGCACAACGACATTCACCGTCGTGCCTGTGCAGTCTGCGCCCGTCTATCCAGCCGCACCTGTCTACTCCGCTGGCGGCTCGAACGCTACTGCTAACGCCGGTGTCTATAGTGCGGCGAGCGGAACCGCGGCGGCCTCAAGCTCGAAGAGCACATATTTGGCGTCTTCTGGTGCTGGGGCCAAGGAGTTCAGCTTCGGTGCTGCGGTTTTGGCGCTTGGTGCTGCGTTTGCTGTGTTGTAGATTTGAGGACGAGACCTTAGAAGTGGGAAAGGATAGGAGAGGGGGAAGTGGGCGGCAGTCTGTCCTTTTGCTTTGTTTTTTTGTGTGCATATTCTAAGTGAGTTGAGTAGCTTGTTGGGGTTTGAAATGGGTGGATGTGAGAAAATGAAATGTGATTAAATGTAGATACGTAGGTGTGCAAGACGTTTATTCACTTCTGCCATCTCTGTTTTGCCTTTGGTGATATTTCGGAACTTGCAACCTGATGGCGTGCTATCTTGTTCCTTGCCATGTTGCTGCAGTTAGGTGTGTCTCTGTATCCATGGTTTGTGGCGCTGAAGGTGTTGGAGAAAGTAGATCGACCCTGGATTCAGGTTGTACGGAAGAATTGGATGGTGAGTTGTGGGAAGAAGAGAAAGATGAGGCATCCAGATCCCTGCCCGTTATAAAATGTGACAGCTTTTCTGAGCCCAGATGGATTATGGATTATTTCTGACGGTTGGGACTTTATGTCACTGAGGGCGATCGCTTGGATTCGGGGAGGAAACATTATGGTTATTGGGATGGGGATGGTGAGGAGGCTGGGGACTTGTAAGTATGTCTCCGGCTAGGGATGGCGATGAGAGAGTACATGTCGATCTGTGTAGTCAAAACGAGCATAAGGAGTGAGGTCTGGGTTTGGATCAAGCGGTCATAGGCTGAAGTTTCATGAGATTGAGACATGTTACGCAGCGGAAACCAACACGTGACTGAGGTTTTGAGGAAAGTGCTTGATTATTTAGGAGGTGCCCTGACGAGCTTCAATACAGCTTACGAGTTAGGGTGGTGAATGTAGTTGAGAGATGTGAAAGAGGTCAAAGAAGATTTGAGAGCAGTGCTGGTGACTGGATACTGAGTTTAAATGTGATTCATAGCTCATGGCTCGCTTATACCAATACAACGCTCATGCATCCCAAATTTCCACATCCGTAATCTGAGAGACCCTATCTAAACCCATATCATTTTGCTTTGCACTTTAGACCTGCATGTAATCATAAGCGTCCATTAGGTTCATAAATACTTGCAAGTCCTCTACCCTTTGTAATCCCCATCGAATCCTCGAAATCGGCATGCTTTGCAGCTTTCTCCCCTAATCTAACAAATCGCCCCATGCGAATTTGTAGGCTTATATTTGAGGAACTTTTGAAAGAAGGAAATCAAAGGCATTAATTATCAGAACCAGACTTTAATAAGTGTTCTCGGTTATTATACATGACTTAGCTTTCTCTTCTAATCTAACAAATCGCCCTATACGAATTTGCAAACTCCTAGTTGAGGAACTTTTGAAAGAAGGAAATGAAAGACATTAATCATCAGAACCTGACTTTAATTGAGTGTTCTCAGTCGTTATACGTGGCCGAAGGCGCGAAGGGCAAAAATACCAACATGCATTTAGCAAAAATGGGCAGAAGAAAAGGAAAATATGCCGTCGGAAATGTCCTGATTATTGTGGCGAGCCTGGACTATGTGACTCGTACTTTTGGACCCTTAAAGATGAGGATGTAGATGTAGATGCGTCAGAACCTCTTCGGCTTGACGACACCGTCGCAGCAGATTTCAGCGTCGAACTACGAGAGGGCGGCGGCATCTTCGTTGTTGGATACGCCGCGTGCTGTGGTAGATGGGAAGATGACCCCGGATGAGGATTGGCGAGTGAGTGACTCATTCTGAAGTCGGTGCTAGTGCTCTTCGCGGACTTTCTCTTGGGCGAGTTCGAAGTCGATGATGCGGCAGACTCGGCCTCCACCGTTTCTGGCGTTTGGACTCTCACGATCGGGGAGCTGGTTCTTGATGGTGGCTGTGTTTCACTTCCATTTAATGGGTCCCCTTCATGTGATGGGACCTCTACGATGGTTGATAGAGGCTCGGCTCCTCCTTGAGCTGCTTCTTTCTCCGCCATCCGTGTCAATTCGGATAACTCTTCCTCTACGTCTTCTGCTGTCATGCGGTTTTTAGGATCGCAAACCAGAATCTTTTCCTCGATCAAGTTGAGCAACCCGAGCAAGCTTGCTCCAGTATTCTTTTTCAGTCGTGGATCTTCACGCAACTTTTTCATCCACAAGCGAACTGTGTCGCGGACTTGGGGACCATCATGGTTCGTCAAGATGAAGTAGCAGTCGCTTGTAACTGATCCCGAGTCGCCCGCTCGTTCCGGGCCACATCTTTCATCATTGAAATCCGTCAGGCCATCCGTCCCAAATACTAACCAAACAGTGACTTCCAACAGCACACACCCAAGTGACCAAATGTCGTACGGGCGAGACAACTTCAAGCCGGGTTTCGTGTCCTTCTTGTCTTCGCTATGGCTCTTGACAAAGACTTTGCTCTCAGGGGCGGCATATGTTTGTGTACCTCGGAATGTCCCAGTCCCTGACCCAGAGTTAAGGCTATGGAACTTCCCGATCCCAAAATCTGCAATCTGAAATATCCCATAGTCGGAAGTCGGGTTCTGGGTATCTGCCATGGCTGGGAAGTGTAGGATGTTTTGTGGCTTGATGTCATGGTGATAGCCTGTCCTTTCGGGGCGCTGCCGTTGCGCCACACTTGGATCGAGTAGCTGTGGTCGCAGTTCTTTGCCAAGAGTAGTACCTCTCTTCTTAGAACTATTGTCGCCACTATTCACATGGATTTTTGTAAGACCTGATGCTATTCCTTGAAACTGTCCTATGATCCAAGCGATGAATTGTTTTGACGTCTGCGAATCGGGATCTCTAAACCCTAAAGGGTCATTATGCATGTATTTTTCCAGGCTACAATCAGCAAGTGGAAAAAGGAAATGATAGATGCCCTCCTGTTGGTATGTTGCGAGTAGTTTGATGATATGGTCATGCGTCAATTCTTGAAGGCCGTTTAGAATTAGCTGTTCGTTTTGGAACGCGTCTGCACTGGTTTTCCGGTGGTCGATAACCTTAAGCGCCAGTGGTGGGTTAGGATCCTAGGAGTTTGTCTTAGTACTTCCTCTCATTAGTGTCTAACACTGGGAACTTTTTCAGTCCACATACCTTCTTTAGGGCATACAAACGCTGGTGAGATTGTTCTATCTGAACTTTATACACAATGCTGAAGTTTCCGTGGGCAATTTCTTCTTTCGATAAGAATGGGATGATAATTTCAGGAACGAAGTCTTGGTGGCGGTCGCCGATAGGGTGGAAAACTGCAGCTGTGAAACTCCACTGCTGATCAAGAAGCACTCTGTAACTTTGCCAATGAAGCGTGCCTTTAGGAATCCAGTCAAGACTTGGTTCAGTCAAGGGTAAGTCTTGGTCACTCATTCTACGGCCGACCATCTCCTCCAATAGATCCAAATCCAGCCGACCATAAACAAATATTGCCAAGAGGATGGGAGCTACCTGGTAGATCTTCGCGGCTAATTTTGCCCGTTCGGTGAGAGCCACAGCAAGGCTAGTTGCCTCATGTTCCACCAAGGGAACCACAATATCTTTTGCGGTAAGGCTTTCCAATTCGTCTTTAGGTATATACCGCAAGTGCTTGGCGGCCCCTGATCGTTTCATTCCATCATCTAACTGTTGCCAGAGCCAAAACCGAATAGACGCTGGAGGCACCATCGGGAGCGGCATCGGTTTCTTGGTCAATTCCAACGTTCGGGTAATGACGATTTTCATATGCTTGTGTCCTTCGCGTCCGTCCTCGTCGTTCTCGTAGTTGGCACCAAGGGTTTCTATCTCGGCCCAGTCTTCTTCACTCAAGAGTGGAATACGTTCTTGTTCTAGGACAAGTGGCCCACAGTGCTCTCCACCAGGGCAGGATATTGTGCAGTATCCCTCGAACAAAGATAACTCGTACCTAGGATCCAATCCTCCACACTGTTCTTCCGCGAATGCCTTTGTGATGTTTTCGATGTGCTTGTAGGTGTCCGAGATTGTTGAATCGCGGGGAAACGTAATGAGCTCGCTCCTGTTGAAGTTCCGGAACTGTGTGCGGACAAGCACCTCGGCCTCAGAGCTGAGTCTTGAAAAAGTCGTTGCTCTTCTGAGAGGCTTGATCTCCGGGGTGCTGGACGAAGAATTCCAGGGGTGATTCCGCTGAGTTTCTACTCTAGTCATCTGAGTCGCAGGAGTAACTTGTATAGGAGGCGATGGGTCGGGCTGTTCTGATTCTGTCTGCTTGTTGGCCAGATCTATCAGGCGGACTGCTGAAGCTCCAAGATCTTCAAGGCTGCCTTCTTGGAGGGAGCTGTCATTAAGTCGTGAAAACTCCGGCTCATTGACTGGGACAGCCAGTGCTGGCAAGGCTTAATTAGCGGAACACGATAAGAGAAGGTTCTTCCGCTTACTTTGATCTTGTGCCGCGAGTTTAGGTTGTCTTGGACACGGAGGCTCTGGCTCAATGGCCGAATCAGTCGTTGCTGGCGAATCTTTTAGCAAGCTCCCTGAGAAAGGATTCTTCGGCTTACAGTGATCTTGTTTGCCCGGCTTTGGTGCTTTTGATCGCGAAGGCGACTTTCGGGCGCAACAGCAGGCAAACATCTTATTATCATGTTGTTCTTTGTCTTACTGTAGAGAGCCTCTGTATTATTTGGCCAGTTTCGAGCGAAAAGCCCTCCGGCACGTGGCCGGCAATTCAGTTCTGATTGTGATTTGACCCATTTGAGCCTCGTTGAATGGGTTGCATGAAGGATGCAACCTTTTCAGCCCAAAGCCTGCTGCGCAATTCTTATCGGACGGCTCTGATGCACGACGTTGGCGAATGAGAGTTGTCTCCATTGCCCTCGCAGGGGATTCCCGCCCCCCGTCTCTCATGCCAAAAAAGCAAGTAAAGAAGGGCTGATTTGTGGGCTTCCTCGCCTGGGAATCTTCAATAACACGCAATGGTTAAAACCGTTACACAACGTCCTGCAGGCGCTCAAGCCCATGAGTCCCGCCCGGTTGATGTGCGTGAATACAGACCGTTACGGGACAATCTCCGACCGGACCTGCTTCCTAAGGCACTCATGTCCAATTCGCTGTGTCGTATACTGTGAAGGAACTCCAACTGCGGCAGTCTCGACTGCGGTTTATCATCAGCTGGCTGCGCTCGACGCCACGGTCGCCCTTTCTGGTCCCACCATTTCTGCCAGGGGAATCGTATCCAGCAGTACCAAATCGCGATGGTAAAAGCTGTCAAAGGCAACGAGATTGCAGCAATAATCCACCAGTTGTCTGTGAGGAGTAGGGTTTGTCCATCCTCTGATTGGCGAACGAACTGGGTGGAGAAGAACCCCTGCCTGATGTATCAGTCTTGAGCAGAATATTGATGCGGGGAAGCTTACTGAAACTACCGTTGTAGGGAGGAATACTATGGTTATAAGAGTTATCACTTTAACAGCTGCGGCATCTTTGGTTGACTTCTCGCTCAGAAGGCGCATGGCTACATTTTCCTCACGAGACTCCTGAGCGAGGATCTTCAAAGAATCCCCATTGTCCTGAGCGATTTTTGCATTTTCATAATCCAGTAAGTTAGAAAGCTTTAAGATCTTAGCCAGCTGTTCGAAAATTCCAGCGCAGTCTGTCGAATGAACTTACCAATGACGCAGTGCCTTGAACCCTTTTATGCAGAGTGTCTACTTTCTTTGCGTAAAGATCGACCTCTCGCAAATTATCCTGTAATTTAGAGACAACCCTATCTCGTTTCATCGCTGTATTTGATTGCATATACTCATACTCACGTAGAAGCGTTGTAATTGTATCAGAAGTCGACTCAAATATTGTTAGTAAGTCTAATACTTTTTCCTCGATGACTTTCAAACCCTGGCGATCTTCGAAATTGATTTCAAAATCTATGAGCGCCGAGAGCTTGCCTTTGCCTACCGTGGCAGCAATGACTCGACTGGAGTGTTCTGTTGTCCGCTCCACAAGGCTCTTGATATACCACCGCCAGTTGGCTAAGGCAACCTCTAGCAAAATAAGGTGAAGATCGAAAGGGGTTGTGCTACTAGACCGATTGACTCCACATTGATCGATAAACTCAATTGCTTTGATCTCTGCTTGCTTCGAGGCGGAGATAAATACCCAGGTTTCCATCCCGTCCTCATATTTCTGATATATTGCGGTCTGACGAACAGACCAAGGTTCCTTTTTATCACCGTACCCATTTTTCTCAACATAGCGAAGCCCGTAGGCACATTCTACGAATTCATTAATAAATTAGTTATAGTTCGGATTGAGAATCTTTACCATAATTTCCGAAGCTGCCAGGACTTCTAGTTCTAGGTCCTGCCTCGTCGACTTCGAACCGGCAGAGTGGTGGTCCTATGTCGTGCTCACGTTTCTTCCAACCAAAGGACATGACAAACTCCTTGAACCTTTCAAATATTTGATTCGAGCTAATCAAAGCTTCGAAAAGGCCCGCTGATATCAGCAATCGGCCGTTCGAGTTTTTCTGCCTTATGAAGCTAACATGTGATCAGCAATAAGCCATTAGGTGTGAAAGACACTTAAATTTACAACACATGAACAGGATTCTTATCCTAAGGTTTGGAGTATTAGCGAGACTATAGATGCAAGATATGCCAAACAACAGCCTTACCCGGATGTTAGGAAGTAGCCTTATTTCTTGAGGTTCAGTCAAGATGCCAGAAGCATCGCAGCTTCGCCATGGGAACTCCTTTTCCAATACCTTTGAGTAGTCTCTCAGCGTTTCTCCACTATAATCATCCGTCCTCTGAGGAAGTTGCCGTGTTTTTTCAGGTCTGGTAATGATGCTAGAAGTATCACAGCTTTGCAATGGACTACCTTTCTCTGGTACCTCTGAGCCGTCTCTAAACAAATCTAAATTGTAGTTATCCTTCCCCCTAGCTGCACGAAACTCCACCCATGATTTTTCCGCATCATCCGTAAATAACTGTGCTTGATTATCGAATTCTTGAGTTGAGGGCAGCTCACTCTGGGGCTCAGCGTAGACAGCAGTGGCCTTCGTAACTCCTGCGGCTTCCGGACAATCATTAACTTGTGTCATTCTTAGGAGGCGGTCTGATGTTTGAGGTACTGGTCGAGGAATAGCTAAGGCTATACGGGCTCCGCCATTCTCGATGGCGACGAATGCCTTTTGGAATACTGTCTTTGGAGCCGCGTTCGCAGCCGACAGTCAACCTGAGGAATAGAGATACAAGTGTACTTGTATATCGTATGGCCAAGTTGAAAATGTCACTCAGCCGATGTTTACCTAGGTTATAAGCATCGCGATCCGGGAATAATCGCCTTCGAGATCCGCAGCCTCGCTTCTCGCCGAGTAGGAGACGAGTGTGTGGCGGAGCACTGCACTGACTTCACTGCTGCAGCAAGCCTCCCGAATAAGAAAGAATTCCGCTACCCATGTCCAATTGACCCAAGGCTTGCACACACTTCTGGATACTACGCTCCAACGTGGCAAACATCAAGCTGTGTGCCCGACGACGTCGCAGAGACGATGAGACTTTGCACCATCCGCTGCCATAAAATTCTGTGTCATGAAGACTCCTGAAAACACCCCCGACACAAGAACGAAAATGCCCATCCAAACGCTTCAGGACGTGTACATCGACGCAGAGCTGCTCAAAACACTGCTGACCAAGCTTTTCGGACGCGGCAAGTATAAGGTGCAGGTAAGACAACGTCTAGATGAGTGAGGCAACCTTGTGGCAGTGCACACGGCTGACAGACCAAGTTCAAGCATAACCAGTGGTCGATCAAGGCCCCGCGCTTTCTTACCGATGTAAGGCCGCACCGCTGTTTTGTGAGAGACGTATGAGCTGACTGAGAAGGCTGAGATTGAGAGTGTGGAGCAGCCTGGGCAATATTGAGGTTAATGCTGTGCTTCGCCCTCAATTGAGCAAAGTCAGACTCGGCTTGAACGACGTGTCAGTTGCGAAAAATGGACTCGAGTGCAGGTTTAGGAAGGGGGGTGCTAACTCGTAAGCTGTATATATAAGCGCCCTTGAGGCCCTAGTCCAAATAGGTCTTAAGTCATGTGATTTGCCAACTGACACGACGTCCATCTTGGCTGCCTGCCTTGCAATAAGTTTAAGTCGATGCTTTGATAGAAGCCACAATGGTAGACAATGCCGTAGGATAATTATGTATTCTCGTATCTTGTTACTGGGTGGATCCGTAGTAGTCATGCAAGTGACCTCGCGTAAGGCGTATGCTGCTACCGAGCCTGCGCCCGTAAGTCTGTACTTTTCAGGCTGCTTTTCAGACTTATAGAAATCAAAGTCTCTTAATTTACCAGACCACTATCAAGTAACTAATAATCATTATCTCCTATTACTTAAGAAAAGAATTATTAAGAGGACAGTTTATATTTCTCTCTCCTAGATTTTTGTTTTTATATACCCTTTAAAAAGGTTAAATGTTATAATAGGGTCCATTAAGCAGTAAATAACCTTGAAAAGTATAAAATTATGGGCACAGGCTCGTAAGTAGTGCTGGGTGTCGGACTTATCCGTTACGCTACCACCAGGAACGTATCTAGCTTATGACTCTCCTCCCTATATCTATCCTGAATAAGTCACGATATAGTATTTTTGCATTAAAGCAACTATTAAACTATGATTAATAGTCATTTGATATATAGTTTTCTTAACTTTGGCTTAGATTTTATATAGGTTTGGATTCGTAATTCGGGTTTGAAATTAGGAGACTTTTGATGTTTCTTCAAGTAAGCGAGGTGCGTTCCTGGTGGCAGCGTGGCGGATACTTCTCAAGAAACCTCTCCTAAGAAATTCATAAGATCCCAATCCCTCGTTAATCAAAACTGGAAATTATCATTTATAAACTTGCACGCGATGAAGATGGGGTAACTTTCAACGAGTGAGAGGATGCTTGAGTTTATATAACTATAAACTCTTGGCTTTCTAGTGAGGTGGAGGAGTTGAGCGTATATTTGAGATGAGACAGGGTATACACTCTCAAGCCGCTATAATGGTGGCCCAAAGTCTAAACCTTAACTTTATTTCTAAGTTCTCAATATTGCTTTCTGAATTAAACGAACCTAGCCTACTATATTCATTCGATCAAGCTCAAGTCTATCTCCGAAAGCCTTAAAAATTATCTCCACTAACCTGTCCCCCCTATCAATCCAATCCCAATCCCAATTCCACTCCCACTACTTACCAACCCTAGACTAAACCCCTCTCCCTCTCCTCTTCCTCTCCTCCCAACCCAACATTATCTCCTTCTCCTCTTGCCCGCAACCCAACTCCTTGACAATACCTTCCTTCTACTTTTTGAGACTCCCCTTTCTTTTCCCACTCTAATAACGAGACGTCTGTAACGCCCCCGACATTAAACCCATGCCTTTCTTTCTTATTCTAGTGTTTGGTTAATGATGTTCTCGGCGCTGGTGGATAGGTGGGGAGGGGTGAGATGTTTTGTTGTTGTCTGTTGTGATGCGAGGTATAAGGGGGTGATTAAGAAGGGGGTTTAATAGATTGGTTGGTACTTGGAGGATTAGAGAGGAATTCTTGGGAAGGGGTTTGGGAAGAGGAGACGTGTGAGGTGTGAGGTATGAGGTGTGATTAGGCCATTTTATTCTATCAAGGTGGTCGAGGAGATAGGAGTGTTGAGGATGGGTATGTATATCTTGGGATCTGTGCAATGACATGTTCTGAAAAGGAGTATGATATTGTTGTGGTGGTGTTTTGAAAAGGATTTTTCGGTTGCGTTGTGTTAGTGTTACGTTCACTTCCTTTGAGAGCACGAACTTCAAAGTTGAGATTTCAACGATTAAAAAATTAATTTATCTACAAGGAAGATAAAACCCCCTTATGCAAATGCCATGCAAACTCATCGTATATACTCCATGCAAGAAAGCCACGCATGCAAAAACTCCCATCTCTCCCCTCCCTCACCTCACACGGTCACACCCTACGCAACAGCCCCCTGATCATAATAAAGATCACAAGCATGCGGATGCTGCAGACAGTATTTCGGCATCAAGGGCGCGGCTGCTACTCCGTTCGCGACCAGGTACTCGCGGAAGTTTAGGATGCGTTGGGTTAGGAGGGTTACGCGGCTTTTGCCGTTGGGTCTGTGATAGCAGGATGGTTAGCTTTTGCATTAATTTTGTTTTTAATTTTCTTATAGAGGATTTCACCAAGGAGAGAATGAGGGGAAGGGGAAGGGATTGGGATAGGGAGGGGGAAGAAAGAAGGGGAAAATTACCCTTTGTTTCCAGACCAGGAGAGCTCAGCAAGAGCAGCGGCCCGGGGCCACATTTTCGAGGAGATGGTGGTGTCGTCGCTTTGCTCGGACCAGAGGGGAGCTTCGACGCCGAGGACGCGCGAGGCTTCGGTGCTGGTGAGGTTGCTGGCGAAGTCGTAGTCGTAGATTCTTTGCCAGGTTTTGTACGGGGCGCACCTGTTTTGTTTTCGTTAATAAATGGGATGTGTTGGGATGGGGAGGGGGGAAGATGAGATGAGATGGGATGAAAGAGAGGGAAAGTGGAGGGAAGGGAAGGAGGAGGAGGGAGAAAGTGGATGGAAAAGGAAAAAGGGGAAACAGAAAAGGAAAGACTCACCAAGACCCTCCATTCCCTCCCCAATTGAAATTCGGGTTCCCATCCACAGCATCAGGATTAACCTGCACATCATATCTTGGATCATTCGAAACCCACCCTCCAAACCCACAATCCAGATAAAACCAATCACTCGACGAAACGATAACCTGATACCCTGCCTCCGTCAACGTCTTGATATTCGTCGGCCCATTATTCCACGTTTGCAGAATAATGTTTTTAGGAACAGTGTTGGCATGTGGTGTGGAAATGGCGATATCCTCCCACATCATGAGTTGTCTGTTGGGATTCCCAGAACTATTCGCAAAGATCGGGACCGCGTTATCGACCCAGTGTTGCAGGAGATCATTGTATGTTCTTGAAGCATTTGCCGCAAACCATTCGGTGGTAATCGTGCTCAGGTTATAGCACCCAGTTTGCAACTCATCACCTCCAACGTGGAAAAAGTTATCGGTGAAGATGCCCGAGAGCTCGGAGTAGACTTTTTGAACTGCGGTGTAGGTCTTCGGGTTCAGGATCTCGAGCTGGCCTGGGTTAGGCTCGACGGCTGTATGTAAAGGCCAGTTGTCGTTCGACCACCAGCTGTCGGCGCACGCTACGATCGAGGGATCGATTTGTTTCCAGCCGCTGGATGCGTGGCCGGGCATGTCGACCTCGGGGATAACTCTTACACCTCTCGCTGTAGCATAATTCAACACATCTTTCAAATTGTTCGTGGTGTAGATTTCATTTGCGGAATAGGCGTCCTTGGTCATGGAGGGGTAGGAGGCCATCTGCACGGGCCAGGACTGGGAATCATCGAGGTGCCAGTGCAGGACGTTGAGTTTGGAGAGGGCCATGCCGTCGATCTGCTCGTAGATTTTGGGGAGGGTGATGAAGTTGCGGCCCGTGTCGATCATGATTCCTCGGTAGGGGTACATTGGGGCGTCGGAGATGGAGACGGGTTGCTCGATCATGAGGCCGCCGTCGTTGTCGCTGATGACTAGTTGTTGGAGGGTGGTGAACGCGTGCAGTGCTCCCCATGTGGTGTTTGCAGTGATGGTGATAACTTGTCCGGTGGAGGGGACATTGATCGTGTACGATTCGTCAACGCCATGTTGCAATGGGGCTTTGGAGTCTGCAACTTGTACGGTGATGGAGTTCAGTGTTGTTGTTCCACGCCTCTTTGCTGCTGTGCCTGTGGGGAAAACGGCGTAGGTGGCAATTGGGGCTTCGGTGGCTTGCGGTACCCAATGCAAAGAGGTGATGGCTGAATAGGCGCGATCCCAGGCGTCGGAAACGACGTGGTTTGGGGCGCCATTCAGAGCGAGATTCCGGCCATTGAAGGCGCGGGGTCCGGATGTTCCCCAGGTTATGGAGGTCGGTGCAGGGAGCGGGTTGACGGCCACCGCTTGCACGGCTCCTGATGCGCACAGGCTGGCGGCGAGAACCTGAGTGAGACGCATTGTGCTGTTTGTTGAAGGCGAAGAGAGAAAGTCACAAACAGTGTTCAGGAGGAGACCAGAAATGGAGGAGACGACGATCATATAGCGTGGTGCTCTCGACGGTGAAATTTAATAAATTCCAACAAGGTTTGTTTTTGGGAGGGGTCGAATGTTCAGGGTGTCAGTTAGGTTCAGGTACCGACGATGGATTCGGCCCGGAGCTGCCACCAGAGAGTGCACAGGGGACGGTTCGCTGCCATTGGACGCTGCGTGTAGCTGTTCACGATCCAGTGGCTAGAGCTCTCCCCTTTACACCCTCTCCAGATGATGAAGATGCGCTGATTGGCTTCTAACGTTGCACCCCTCCCGCACATAGAAGAGGGGATAAAATGCATGTGACGACTTGGGTAGCTAGCTAGTCATCTTCTAGGATCAACGTTCCACCGGCGACCCGGAGTCTTGATATTACTATGGAGAGGCATCATGGGAGCTTGCTGCGTGAGGAAACGTTACAATGGTTTAGGGGGGATGGGCCTGTAGGGGTGGAGATTAGCGAGGGCTTATGACGCCCATCCGCAGCGAAAGGGCCCTGGCGAGTGGCGTCGCTTGGTAGTAGTGGCTTGTCGTTACAGGGACTTCACGTAGCAACATGCTGTGCGGGGGTTGTTGCAGCGGGGATGGATATTAGACGGTTTGTGAAATTGGGAGACGGCATGAGGCTGATGATAACAGAAGGTCAGAGGCCATGGTAGTGGAATTCGCATCCGGGATTCCGGTGTTTACCAGAAGATAAGACGCAATCTGTGGGTTGGAATAAGTAGTAGTGTTGGGGTCTAGCCTCGAAGCGTAAATGGGCAAGAGATATCCCTGAAGCAGCACAAGATACCCCCTCTTAGACAGCTGATCCTCACCGTGAATTTTTTGTACTTTCCAACTTCATTTAACTCCTGCTTTCCATTTCCTTGCTTTACACGATACCTCGAACCATCGAAACTCAACCGTATAAATCCCTGAGAAGATCCCTCGGCACTTCGGCCCCCATCCACACAATGCCGAACCGAAGTCATCCTTTCGCCGTTCCGAGTCCGAGTTTGAGTTCTAGACGTGGGGTCCGGATCCCTTTCTTGAGGCATTAATTTTTGAGATCTAGAATTGACGCTGAATTTATACACGTGGTAAGTGAAAGTGTAGAAATTGTATTTTACGCTTTGAGAGGTGATATCCAACTC
This sequence comes from Hyaloscypha hepaticicola, assembly GCA_002865625.1. Lineage (NCBI taxonomy): Eukaryota > Fungi > Ascomycota > Leotiomycetes > Helotiales > Hyaloscyphaceae > Hyaloscypha > Hyaloscypha hepaticicola. Next base: position 761,940 of record KZ613484.1, read on the forward strand.
TCCTGACGCTGCACTCGGACACGCACACGCACACGCGCCTGCGAACCATTCTAACTACCCCTTTGAACGAACAGGGGAGTTCCTGGCAAACCTCTAAAAAAAAAAAAAAAGTCATTAAATCGTAAGCTTTTAAATTTGTGTGAGCCATTTCCTCTCAGGACAATTTCCATGCTTCACCTCGAGGGCAATTAATGCCGCAATACAAACATTCTCGTTGCGCATATCAGTTACTGAAATAATGGCAGCTAAGTAGAGTAACGCATCCGAAAGTATCAACGAATACTCGAATGCACCACTGTCATCTTCTTGGTAAAATTGCATAGCTTAATTCTTATAGCTTGGAGATTTCTTTAGAATCCGATTTGTGCTTGTGGTTAGTGGTGCGGAACTTGCTCTCCTTGTGTCTGTTTCCTGATTTCTTTCTGAAAAGTCTCAAACGACAATTATCCAGTGCGTATCTGCATCCCCATTCTTTCCAGTTTTAGGGGACAACTCGATTATTGCTCTCTGTTTCGAGGAGCATTGAGTACATGAGAGGTCTCTTGACCAACCTTTGCGCGTAAATAGATCAACGACGACACGTGTATCTATTACTGGACGTAGGCTACGTCCAACCACTGGAGTGTCCAATGCTGGGAGACGTGAAAGTTGCTAGAGAGAGGTGGAGGGAAGTTGGAGATGAGATGGGATTTGGATTTAGCAGGGGATGTGAGAGGAACTGATTATATCTGGAGATATTACACGGAACTAGACTCTCGAGCCTTAATTCAGTCCTCCGGAATTTTCGCTAATGTGGCTGCCTA
>KZ613484.1:768759-794091 GCA_002865625.1 Hyaloscypha hepaticicola
AATCAACCATCACTATACGCAACTAGCATTCCACGGACTACGTGACGACTGCTAAGCGTTAAGTGGTGAACCGACAATTACTTTTAAGACTTTTAATATAATTTTATTCTTTATAATTATTATTCTTTAATTCTTTATTATAATTTAATAATTCTTTATATTAATTAGAATAATCTCAAGTATTAAAAACCTTATTATTAAAAAGGAAAATACTTTTATTCCTTTAATTTATTATAATTATTCTTAATTAAATTATATTATTTATAATTATTTATTATTAAAATATATAATTAATATTAAAAAAATAGAAAAAGTAAAGAAAATTATTAATATTAAAAATATATTAGAAAATAAAAATATTTAAAAAAAGACTCTTTTTTAAATAAAATTAAAATTAATCTTATAAAAATTAATTTAAATTAATTAATAAATAAGAAATACTTTATTATATTTTATAATTTATTTTTTAATAAATATTTAATTAATATTTCTTTTTTTATTAATTCTAGAATAAATAATTTTATTTTTATTAATATTCTCTTTATTATAAATATTATTATTTTCTTTAAATTCAAATTCTAGTATTTATTTAAATCTCTTGAAATTAAAGAATATAATAATAAATTTAAAAAGAATATTATTTATATTTTATAATTATATTTTATTATTAATAATTAATAATAATATAATATTCTCTTATTAATTCTTAATCTTAAATCTTATAATTTAATTCTTAATTATAAATAATTAGATTATTTTAATCTTTTTTTTAATATATAAGAATAAAAGTTTATATAATTTCCGGATTTATTACTCTCTTATTTTCTTATTTAAGAGATTATTATTCCTCGAGAAATTATATTCCCGATTCCGAAATACTCTTTTAATTTTAAATATTAATAGAATATTAAAAATCGAAATCGAGTTTTTAATCGAAAAGACTAATAATAAAATGCGAGTAAATAAGTCTATATAAAAAGTTATAATATAAAAGATAATATTATTAATAATTCCTCTTTATATAAAAACTTTATTATATTCAAATTAGACTTCGATTTAAAATCAAATCCGGATAAAGAGTTTAAATCAATTCTTATTATCTTTTTTTTATAAAAACCGAAAATCCTTTATTTATATAAATAAAATATTTAAGAATAATATAAATAAATAAAGAATTTATTAATTAATATTATATATTTAAAGAATATTCTTTATAAAAAGAGACTTTAAATAAAAAAGAAAATAATAATCGATTTTATTATTAATATTATAAATATTAATAATATAAATATATATTATAATCTTTAATAATTTAATAATAAGACTTTTATTATAAACTTTTATAAAATTAATAATCTCTTAAAATAATAAAAAAAAATCCTTATTAAAAGTCAAGATTAAAGAATTTATTATTCTTAATTTTTATATTAAATATATTAATATTTTCTTAAAGATTATATTTAATATTTTATTTCTTTATTAAATATATAATTATAAAATATAATTAAAAAAAGAAATTAAAGGAAATTTAAAATATAATCTCTTATATAAAATAATAATTATTAAATTAAAGATTATAAAAAAATACTTTTTAAAGAATTTAAATAAGGGTTTTATTATTTTTAATTAAATTCTTTTTATAATTTTTATATTCTTTATATAAAAGATTAATAAAAGTTTATAATTTTATATTAATTATTAAAAATTTAATTAAATTATTTAAAAAGACTAGTATTTATTCTTTTTAATTAATAAAATATTAATTCAAATTAATTATATTAAAATCTTTATTAAACTCAATATTCGATAAACTTTTTATTAAATTTATATAAACTTTAATTTAAAAAAGTTTATAATATTTAAAATATATTATAATTTATATAAATATAAAGTCTTATCTTTTAAATTAATAAATAAATTAATTATTTATTAATAATATATAAATAATATTCTTTTTAATTATTTTAATAATATTCTTATTTATTTAAATAATAAATTAAAATATAAGATTTATATTAAAAAGGTCTTTTAATAATTTTATAATATTAGATTATAAATAAACTTTAAGAAATATAAGTTTTATATTATTTATATAAAATATTTTAAATTTATAATTTTAATTAATAATATTAAAATCGACTTTAATAAAATTATTATTATAAAAAACTAAATTTTTTTAAATATAATTTAAAGTATATAAGCCTTTTTAGATTTTTATAATTTTTATAAAAGGTTTATTTATAATTATAAGATTATTATTAAACCTTTAATAAATTTTATTTAAATAAATATATTATTCTTATTTAATAAAGTTTATTAAAAAACTTTTAAGGAATTTAAATTTTATTTTATATTATTAAATTTATTTTATTATTATAATCTTAAAAAATAATTTATAATCGAGATTAATATTTTAAATAATATTATTATTAATATTCTCTTTTAATAATATAAAAACGAATAATATTTTATAATTTACTTTTTAAAGATTATATTATTTATAAAATATAATTATAAAATATATAATAAAGAAATATTTATTATTATATAATCTTTAAATTAATAAAAATTAAAACTTTAAAGAATAATATATTATATATAAATTTATATAAATTATTATATACTCGAGTATTTTATAATAATTAAGAAATTTATAAATAAATAAACTAAATAAATTAAAACTTTAATAAAATATTATTTTATTATTTAATATAAATTAAATAAATAAAATATAAAAACTAATACTCTTATATATTAAAATAATAAAATAAAATAATAAAATAATATAATAAAATAATATAATAAAATAAAATAATAAAATAATATAATAAAATAATATTAAAAAGAAATATTAAATAAAATCTTTTCTTTTTTAAAATTAAATTAATTTAAAAATATTTTAAAATTTTAATATTAAAATTAATATTTTATTTCTTATTTAAAATTTTTTTTTATTTAATAAAATAAATAAATTAATTAAAAGGATTTTATATAAAAACCGAATAGTTCTTTTATTATAAACTCTTTATAAATAAATTAAAAAAAGAAATAATAATTTTATTTTAAAGAATAGTTTATTATTATATAATAAATAATAAATAATATTAATTAATTAAATTTAAATAAAATTAATTTATAAAGTTTATAATCAAGTATTTATTATTTATTTTAATAAAAATAAAATATATAAATTATTATATTCAAGATATTATTAAAAGAATATATAATATAATATTATTTAATATATTTATAATTATTAATTTTATAAATAAATTAATATTTCAAGAAATAAAACTCTTGATTTCCTTTAATCTTTATTAGTTTTAAAATACTTTTAATAATATATTATAATAGATTTTAAATTAATATTTACTTTAAAAATAAATTATAATTTAATATTTATTATAATTAATTAAATAAATAAATAATTTATTTTAATACTTTATTCTAAAATAATAATAATAATAAATATAACTCGAATTTATTTTTATATAATTTTATTATATTAATTATTTTTAATTATAATTTATAATTTATATTAATATTTTAAATAAAATTTAATAAAATATTAAATATTAAATTAAAGTTATTTATAATATATTATTTTTAAATAAATAATCAAATAGAAATTATAAATTAATATATTAATTAATAATTATATTTATATATTATATATTATTAAAATAATTAAAATAAGTATTTATTTACAATCGATTATATTTAATTTATACTCTTTTATAATTTTATTAATATATTATTTTATAAATTCTTTAATAATCGACTTTTATAAACTTCTTTTAATTAATTTATTTTAAAAATAAAATCTTAAAATAAGTTTAATATTAAAAAGATTTAATAAATTATTAAATATATAAAAAATATTATAAAGAAAAGTAAAGAGAATATAAAATAAATATAATTAAAAATAAAAAAGTATATTAATATAAAGTATTATTTTATAAACTTTAAAGAGAAAAATATAATATATATTTTAATTAAGAATTAAAAGATTTAATATTTTAATTATAAATTAAATTATTAAATAATCGGATTATATTTTATTATATATAAGATTAATAATTTTTATAAAATCAAATTATTTAAAAGTATTAAGATTTATAATATTTTCTTTTTTAATTATTTATAAAAGATTATTAATAATCTATTACTCGATTAAAAAAACAAATTATTATTATTAATCGAAATAATATTTAATAAAGAGTATAAAGTATAAAAGATTCTAATATTAAAAGTAATATAAAAGAAATTCTAGTATAGAATTAATTAAATCGAATATAATAAAGATTTTAATTAATATCCCGTTTTTAATCTGAAATATTCTCTTTATAAATTAAAAGTTTATTATTTAAATAATTAATAATAATTAAAATTCCCGAAGAGATTAATTAAATGAATATAGACTTAAGAGAATAATATTAAGGATTATAATAATTTGAATAATAATTCTATATTATTTACTCGTTTGAGAATAAGCTTTTTTAAGAGAAAAGTAATATAATAATTTAGATTTATATAATATTACACTAGTCACATGTCCTTAAAGTTCTTAGTGTCACGTGACGGATTGTACACATAACGAGTAAATTTAGACTTAAAATAAATTTGAATTTAAGAGAAATTTATAATATTAAATTTAATTAAAAAGGATTATAAATAAAATTTAAATATTTAAAGAAACTCGATTCTCGAACTTTTCCTTTTCTCTTTAATTTAGTTTTCTTAATAAATAATATTCTCTTATAAGTATTCTATTCGTGAATTCCTTTTATAAGATTATAATAATTTTATAATTAAATATTTAATTTTAAATTTAATAAAATATATAAATTTAAAAAAGACTTTTAAATTTATTAAAGATTTAATTTAATTCAAATTAAAATAAATTATTATATAAAGACTTATATTTTAAAAAATTATAAATTAAAAAATAAAAAAAAATATAAAGATTATATTCGAAAAAGTTAAAAGATAAATTAAAAATATAATTAAAATTTATATTCAAATATTTATAAATTAAATTTATAAATACTTTAAAAAGTCTTTTTATTTAATTTTATAAATTAAATTTCTTAATATATATATAAATTTTTATTTTTTATAATTTATTTTTTATAATTTTTTATTTTTTATTATATATTCTTTTATAAATCTTTTTAAAAGATTATATTTATTAATAAATTTTAAAATTAATAATATTCTTTTTTTATTATTAAATTTAAAACTTTAATTATTATTATTAAATCTTTTATATTAATTAAAATATCTTTTTTTAAATATATTTATTATATATACTTTTAAAAGAAAATTATAAATTATAATTATAATTAAAAATATTTATAATATATAAAAGATTAAAATTTAATTTAAATTTTTTTATATTTAAAAATTAATAAAAATATATAAATAATACTTTTTATTTTTATAAAATTAATTTATTATAAAAAAATAGTCTTTTTATAATATATAAGAATAAAACTCATTTTATAATTTATTAAATTAAAAGATTATAATATTCGCGATTCGCGAATATATTTTATTATATTTAAATAATTAAGAATAAATTATATAATATATTAAATATAATCCCGAGTGATATATATTATACTTTTATTAATTATTTATAATTTATTTTTAAAATATAATATTTTTATTATATTTTTTTATATTTTTTTATATTTTATTAAAATATTATATATTTTATATATTAATCTTTTTATTATTTTATATTTTATAAATTTATAATTTTTAAATTTATTAATTAAATTTAATAATATATTTTACTTTTAATATTTTTAAAATAAATTTAAAATCGAATTTATTTATATTTTATATTTAATATTTATAATTAATATATATACTTTTAAATTAATCTTTTAATTTTATATATTTTATATTTTATATTTATAATTAATATATATACTTTTAAATTAATCTTTTAATTTTATATATTTATTATATATAATATTATTATTATTTATATACTTTTTATATATATTTTTATTTTTATTTTTTAATATCTTTACTATAATATTAATTATAAATTTATATTAAATATATAATTAAAAATTTAAATATATTTAAATTATATAAAGAATTATTAATAATTAAATTATTTAAATTATAATTTTTAAAAGAGTTTTATAATTGAAATATATATAATAAAAAATAAATTAAAAAATTAATATTATTTTAAAATTTAAAAGTAATTTTATATTCTCTTTTAAATAATTATTTTATTTTATTTAAAAGATATTATTAGTTTATTAATAATATATAATAATTATTATATATTCGTGAAAATACTTATTATATAAAATAATAATTAATTAAAAAGAAAAAAGATTAATAATATTATAATATTATTAATCTTTTCTCGAAAATTAATTAAATTTAATCGGAACTAATTATAAGGACTTGAACGCGGTTGGTCACATTGTCATATGACAACGTCACGTGACCAACGCAATTATAATATAATTATACTAATAGATATAAAGTCTTAATTTATTATTATTATTATAATCTTTTTTAATAAATTATATAATAATAATTTAATTAATATAAAGAAAATTATATAATTGATTTTTAATAATCTTTTAATAATTAAAATATATATAAATAAAAGTTTTTAAATAAAGAATTTAAATAATTTATAAAGTCTTAATATTATTATAATAAATAAAAAAAACTTTAAATAATTATATAATTTAATAATACTTTATATATATATTATAAATATTTATAATTTTGATTAATATTATAATTTAATATTATAAAATATATATTAAAGTATTTATTAATAAAAAATTATATTAAAATAATTAATAATTATATTTTAATTAATTAATTAATATTAATTATTTAAAATTTAAATTAAATAATATATTAACTTTATTATTAATTTTAATATACTCGAATAAAAAGAATCTTTAATAATTGTCGGTTCACCACTTAACACTTAACAGTCATCACATAGTCCGTGGAATACTAATTGCGTATAGTAATAGTTTATTCTTAGGAGAGGAAAGGAGTATCAACACCGTGGTATTGATATAACCTTTTCCCGTGATCTAACTATGCCTAATCGGGTCTAGCTACACGGGGTTGTCTGCACTGTCACGTGACCAGCGCAACTACTGTACAGCTGTTCCAATACTGGGACCACTCTAAAAGTGGCCCAAAAACAGTGTTTCCCTCCGACCTGATGTGAATTGCCTAAATAGGCCTAGTATGACCCTTCTTGCATATCCTGCCCATCCCATATATCCGTATCCCACAGTATGTCCGCTCCTCTACCCGTTCCTGTATCCCAGTATATCACTATTCGCGTTCCATTCACTCCTCCATGTCTAATCGTATTGTATTCGTTTCGATTAGGTTTTTGAGGGCGTTCGAGGGTTTGGATTTCGTTATAGTATCGGCCGGATTTGTATCGCCTTTGATTCATTTGACCTCTGCTATTTCACATTATTTGTAAGCCTGGCGAAGGCATATTATATTAATTATTAGACATTTTTCTTATATGATTCCTAGCTTAACCAGGTACTCGTATAGTGATTTTGAGTCTGTACAGATAACTAGTAGTAGCTGGAACAGGTTAATATCGGTTCCCAGAATCCGGTCAATAGTCGACTTAACAGATACTCCCATATCGAAACCATGGGCCATTCCATAGAGTTCAGAGGCTAGCATGCTCCTGGTAACCCGTTTGCACTTGGTCGAAGACTAATAGAGGATATTTGCTCGTCCAGAAGTGTCTGTGAGTACTAGAACATACCCGATTTGGGAGGATAAGTCTCTATTATTTGCAAATAATACATCTGTAAAGGCAAGGAGACATAGTGACGTTTTATCAAGGGTAACGAACTGTAATCCTCTGGCAGAGTTCTCGATTTGCTATCGAATCCGTTTGTTTAGGTTCGTTATATCGTTTTTCGTTAGTTCAATAGCTTGGGCAGCGACTGAGAGGTCATATGCGGTCTCCGGCTGGTATACTAACACAATATACGCTCCTCTGGCACATTGGGTAACGTATTGGTCTTTGATCGAGAGGTCCTGGCGAACAGCACCTCTGATACTGGTCGTCGTGATATTATTCTCACTGACGGTTTTGAGGTTTTTGCACTGCCGTACTTGTGTGAACGTGATTCCGGTGTCGTCGACGTGAATAATGCCACTATTAAACTTCAAGTCGTGATCAGTTATCAGCTGTTCCCGTTCCTTGACTAAGAACCCGGCTTTTTCGAGACCTAGCTATTCCTTTACAGCGAAGTTATCGTCTCCGACGAATAGGGTATTATCGGTTTGAAGGCCGATAATGCCAAATGGCTGGTTGCTGTACAGGAGGCAGGGGTTGTAAGTCGACTGTTCTATAGCCAGTTTGTTCGTATAATGGGAATAGTATATCTTGAACCAGTGGTTCCCAGCTTCTGGAATACCGTAGAGAGGTTTTATGACCTTCAGGACCGAATTGTCCGTCAGGTTCAGTCGTTCTGCCAGTTCCCGGGATAGGTTTATATAGAAGTCACGGTTTAGTAGAATTGTCGACTGTATGTATGCTTGTGAAATGTCTCGAAGGAACAGGCCTATTGTTTTCGATATTATAACTATAACGTTCAAGATAATCCGCTGGCTAATACATTAAATAGTCGGTAATTGCGTTAATATAGTGTATTTCGAGTTGTTATTATATACCTGAACTACAAGTCTCGATTTCATGAGTTCCTGTTCCGTACTCTTGTGTTTTATCTTGTCGATAAACCGGGAGTTGAAAATACATATTCCAATTAGTATCCTATATCTAGATATTATTTCAAATACACCTTTCTGAAGGAGACCTGTGATTTCGGTCTAACATGACTGTTTGTACTGAAGTTTGTCTTAGAGGAATATAGTATCTTGAAGGAATATATTAATATTAGGGGCCTTATATGGTCGTCCTCTACCACGTTTCAGAGTATCAGTGGATCTGGAGGTATTAATAACAATTATATTATCAGTTTCAGTATTATATTCGGGTTTATAGTATTCAGTATTGACAGGTTCGGTATCTGGCACGTAGAATGGTTTTACAGATATCGAGTGGAATGTGGTATTATCACGGGGAAGTTCAAGTATACAGTTCTCATCATTTACGGTCACGAGCTTATACGGACCTTCCCAACTGTCAGGTTGGCCTGTATTGCCCTCGCACCAGACTAAAATATCTGAATTGAGTACTAGGTTATGGATATCGGTTATACTTGGTCCGTTTCGAGCACTCAACGCCTCCGTAACCAGGCGTTTAGTCCGTAGTTTTTGAATTTCAGACATGGCCTTCTTCAAGGCCGCGGAGCGCTGTGCAATAGAGGGTAATGGGGCATTATATTCGACTATTCGTGATAATGCACTGTAGACCAAAAGGGTGGGAACTAGACTGTCTGGCCCTGTGGTGTCGTTAACGGCTTTAAAAGCCATTTGCAGTGTCATATCCTTGCTAATACCCTGTATCTCAGTCGAAATAACGAGGTATGCATATTGAACAGGGCTATGGTAATGTTCTACAATCCCGACGGAGTTGTGGGCCTTAACAGGGACGATTTTGACCTTGATTCCCATTGTGCCGGCATGCTGTGAGAATTCCTTGCTTGTGAACTGCTTTCCGGTGTCCGTAACGAGCTGGTCGGGAGGGCCCAAATAGGTGTCGATCCAGTACTGTTATAGTATGTCCCAAGTGTGTATGGTACTGATATTTTGAAGCTATTGTCCGGCTTGATACCGTGTACCTTCGTCGATGACGTGGAGCATAGGCTTGCCGTTGATATAGAATATATTAACGATAACGGAGTAGTTGAAATTGATATTGTTCCTCAGGTTAAACTTGAAACGGCCAGGGGATTAACCGTGTTTTTGGTACTTCTTATAGTATTTCGTCAGGTATTCGAGTATCTCCCTATCGATATCGTGACCGGCCCGTTCGAGTACATTTTATAGCTTTCCTATAGACGGGTGGCCAAAACGATAGTAGAGATATTATAGTTCTATCTCTGAGAGGTAGTAGGGGTTATGGGAGAAGGATTCGATAATGAAATAGTATAGTGAGGTGTCCCAGAGTAGAAAAGGGTATCCGAAATATTATATTACTGGTACCGTTCCAGTGGAGGTTACGAGCTCGTTTTTGAGGTTGTTGAAATAGACCCCGAGCTTATTTATATTAGTCAGGTTAAGCAGGAATGGTATTTTTATAATTATTATATGGAATTTGACCTGTCCAATCAGTGTTTTGACTATAATAGATTCTATTGAAGAGGTCGAACCGATACCAAACTGTACGGTTACTTGTCCTTTTGTGATTTCGTCGAGTATAATGTCTCTATTCGTTCGTTATAATACCTGGAACTGACCGAAACCGGCGGTCGAGTATTTCGACACACCTGTATCGATTACGATTCCGTAGAAACGACTGGAATCGTACCTAGACATGGCCTCTGCCGTAAAGGCGAAAGTGTCTTCAATTAACGCTTTACCGGGCGTCAGGGTTCGGGTTTCGCCCGTAAGCCGGTATAGGAGAGAGAGGGAAGTGAGGTCGTCTATGAGGGTATTCGCAGTTCCTATCAGTGTAGCTGGTGCCGTAAGGAGGCCCCCAACTGTTGTGAACCAGGTGGTTCCTTTTACGGGAGGTTCTACGTTTAGGTTTTCGATGTCTGTGTCCGCCAGTAGTACTTCGAATTCTTCACCTAATTTGTCTTTACTGGTATTACTATTAGTTTCGCCCTCAGCGTTAGCCACGTGCTGTAAGTATACAGTCATAAAGTGGTTATCAAAATCCCGGGAGCTATGTGTTTTATTACTGAAATGACTAATATTCCGGGCCCTAAATCGAGCCTTTTCAGTGTCTTGTTCCTCTGGCGTATACTTCCAGGATTGACAGTCAGGTTTCTTGTAAATAAAGTATGACCGGGGGGTCAAACGGTTATAGTTTGGTTTAAAATAGTATACTGGACTAGTATAGTCCCGGCCGGAACTATATTATCGATCTTCATGTTGGCGATCAGATTGGTTTCGTGAATGAAATCATCGATCCGTAAAGTATATGGTACTATCGTTTTGTGACTGTTCCTGCTCCTTTTCATATACCGTAATCGATGACTGGAGATTATTTAGGAGTTAATCAAGGTCTGTAGGAGAGCTTGAAATAGTATATCAATAGGCCGGTATTCCCTGGCAGGCCGTGATAATTTTGTTCAAGAAGAAGGCGGGTTTATGTAGGTCTTCCTCAAGGCCGTATTACAGTTCGGTTAGCTTATTAACTAATAGCTAAACAGTCTCTCCTATAGTTTTGTCGGGATAACTGGCCACTATAGTATTCAGGGTGATCGAGTTCCATTTGTTCAGGTTGGTATAATAGTATTCAGGTGATTCGAAGAATATATATAGCTTCTTACAGGTTTCTAGGTATAAAAGCTTCAACAGGCCGGTATTATAGTAATAATCGAGCACTAAACCCTTTAATATAATGGAAAATACCCTCATATACTGGTTGGGTAGTAGATTAGTATATTGGTATATATCTTCGAAAATGGTCCGTTTATTCCTGAAACTACTATTATGACCACTGTATTTCATATCCTCATTGTACATTTTAGTCACTTCCCCGACGATTCTGGTATAGGAGATTGTCGGCAGAGTATTAGCAGGTAGTGGGCTAGCGTATAGGTTCAGGGGCAGACCAGAGTATGGGGTTAATGAGGGGCTATTCGGAGGAGCGTTTAGGGGAGTATTCGGAGATAGATTATATATCTGAACGGGGGGTGTTTGAGGTTGTGGAGTGTTTTGTGCTTGATTCGCTAGGCGAACAGGTAGATATTATTGATAGCCTTCCAGAGAGACATTAATAGAGGTAATGGGTCCAATTATAAGATTATCCCTAATCTGGCCGTCTTCTACAATTTCGTTATTGTCCCACGGGTATCTTGTCTCCTCTTGTACTACTTTTAATAGTATCTGAGTTATAGTAATATACTGTGTATTCTCCTCTATGTAAACACTGCCGTAATATAGGTATACTCGTAACCTTCTATAGTCACGTTTTTGCATCTTCTCCCAGGTCTTAATGGTATTGAAGAGGCTGAAATTATCCTGGAACGCTTTCCAAAGTGTGTAATCCTTTATATTGTTCGTGTTATACTCTCATAACTTCGTTTCCAGGTATTCCTTAATGTTATCCTCTGTCGTTATCATTACTATTGGGTTAATCCTATTCTCCCATTTCTTTACCTTTGCCGCCATTCCAGCCGTAGATACTATACCGGATTATGTAATATCTCGAGAGACTGTAGGTAGTAAACCCTGCTAATAAGTAAGAGGCCTTTTAATTGATCCCGGAAGGAGTGTGTCTAGACGTTTCGTTTTCTAGTGCCCTAACTATTCAGTATCCGTATTCGTGCTAGGTTCGAAGGTGAGGGGGAGGAGGAGGTTCGTGCTTCGGGGAGAAGAGATTCGGGGAGTATTAGGTTCGGAGGGAGGGAGGGAGGAGGAGGAGGTTCGAGGTTCGAATAAAAATGGTAGTTGCTTGACGAGCGTTTTTCAGGAGGTTTGAATGAAAACAGTGGAAGTGAGTGTAGGGTGTCGACGGGTATGGTTCCAACTGGTTGTCCCGACCCAGCTGCAATACTTCTCTCAGTGATTCCGGCCGCTGTAGGGCTTCTTTTAGTGGCGTTTCCACTGTTGATGGGAGAGAAGGGAGGAGGAGGAGTCGTCGACGTCGGCTTTTATCTCGATCGGGACGTCGAATTTCAGATGTAACAAAAATTTATAAGATAAAAAATTCGATGGGAAATGATAAAAGACGTGAAGAGAAGACGAAAGAGTGTGGTTTCGAGAGGGTCTGGTATGTGGTTTCGGGTCTAAAGGGTTCGAATCGGAGGAGAGGTTGAGGTCGTTGTAAGGAGGGTGTTTTCGTAGGGATGAGAGTGTAGGGGGATAGTCAAATGGCTGACCGTTTAGTAATTGGCAAGAAACAGCTGTCTTCTGTGTAGACTACCTGGTGCTTCGTTACAGTTTCGAGTTGATTCCCCCCTTCGACGTAGAAACAAGAGCTTGGCTGTAGGCTACCTGGTGCTTTGTTAACGTAACTAGTGTTCCTCTGATCTGTATATACAAATTGATCAGTGTCGGTTCACCACTTAACGCTTAGCAGTCGTCACGTAGTCCGTGGAATGCTAGTTGTGTATAGTGATGGTTTATTCTTAGGAGAGGAAAGGAGTATCAATACCGTGGTGTTGATATAACCTTTCCCCGTGATCTAACTATGCCTAATCGGGTCTAGCTACACGGGGTTGTCCGCGCTGTCACGTGACCAGCGCAACTACTGTGCAGCTGTTCCAACAATAATAAATATAAAGTTAATTAATTATTAATTTTCGAATTTTAAAAAAGAATTTAAAAGAAAATATTAAATTTTATTTTTAATTAATTTTTAATTAATAATTATCTTAAATAAATAAGTAATTAATATTTTAATAAAATTATTAATTATAATCAATTAATTAATATTAATTAATTAAATCAAATCAAATCACGAATTATAATAATTAATTAATTATTAAATAATCAAAAATCATATTACTTAAAGTGTTTAAGACTTATTATAATTATAAATAAGATTTAGATATTAAGTTTAATACTTTAAATAGAGAGATTGGCGAAGAGGAGAAAGCAGTGTCGTTGAGAATAAAGGGAAAAAAATCCTTTAGTATAGGCGTAGTACGGGTATTCAAGTTAGGCATCGTTGGGTGTTAATTTGTATCACGTGCAAAGCCACACGCAAGAGTTGATGACCACCTGAGCAGACCCGAGACGAAGATGAGCCTGGCCTGAGCCGAGCCTGAGCAAAGGCGGCACTGCCCACGTAAGACATAGGGTTGAAAAGAGCAAACATTCCGGTGGGGGAACAGAAGAAACCATCACGCGGTTACGCATGGGCATGTTGGCCTTGCGGCTAAGCCCAGGAATCAAAACTTGAAGCTCGAAACAACCTAAGTATCATAAACCCGACTATTATGGATCACGACAGGGAGGGGTTCGAAGAAGACTTCTTCGAAGAAGCCTTCAGCGAAGAAGATCCGGGCAGCGGCAGTGGTAGTGGAGGGCCGAGCTTTATTGAAGGTTACAGTGATAATGGCACCATATCTTAGGTCCCAGAACTCAGCCAAGTCGAAGAAGCACGGTTATATGCCGCCACCGAGTCTCTTGTCAATGGAATGAATGACAAATAACCTGCTCATACTCCACCGGTCAAGAACTACCGTGGAGGTAGACTACCGAAGGCATGTGCTCTTACTCTACTGACCAAGATAAACCGCGAAGGTAGAGTACCTTCTTTAATGATCTATCTTCCTCCTACTCCACTTATTAAGAAGAACCGTGGAGTTATACTACCGAAGGCATATCTTGATCTAGCTCTTATGACTAAGAATAAGAAAAGAAAAGACGTTCGCCCGAAGAATAAAGGTGTATCCTCTAATGGTTTCGAAGATAACAGTAGAAGTAATGATTTGGCGCTAGGTGACAGAGTGTATTGATAGGCCGTGAGAGGAGAGTATGTGATGTTGGGAACAGGACCCTGTGCGTAACGAGCCTGAGTTAGACGACTGATAAGAAATGAGCTACCAAGAAAATTGACGTTAGTGCCACTAGAGGAGTTCTTTTAATGGCATTTTTTGAGATCCCTTCTTTGTTCACGCGGAGAAGCCGACAATAGGGGTGCACAATGTGGGTGCTGAAAGGGGGCGGGGTTTAGAGTATTTGATTCAGTTTGAAGTCCAGCTAAGTGAGTGCTGAGAAAGAGGCTTTTGACGTCCGATCCTTAGCTCTAAAGTGTTGGGATTCAGGTTACAATCAATTGCATTCACGACGACTGCCGTTCTACAGTGCTATCCAGCCTGTACTTAAAGGCCCTTCAGGGCCTTAAAGCCTTGGCATCACATGCTATAATACAGGCTTCAGCTCCCTGTACAGCTGAACAGCTGAATCGCCACTATTAGCCTTAGGCATTTCAAACATAAAGAGAAGCGAGATGAGTATCACGTGACATCCACGTGACAGAAGCCTCCGCCGAGAACACTGCCTACCCCAGTTCAAAACAAAGTCGTTCTTAGGATTATCATAGGTTCTCTGAGCATAGAAGTCTTTTCTTAAGCTTTCGAGTAAATATATGTCTCTTTACCGATTGATTAGAATCACACAATTGTTTACTGCGAGTCGCATCGATTGTCGTTGAGCTTAGCGACAACAAAAGTTCTACTTACCCGAAACAGATTCTTGTACCTTTGTACCTCCGCCATTGATCCTCGGAGATTACTAAACATTGAAGCAACCAGTATTCAGGTCTCACTGCCCATTTGAAAAGAGAGGCAATCCCCTTCAAAAAAAAATTTGCGCTTCGATGCGAGGCCCCACAATAGCCAGACCTTCAAGAGACCTCCCCAGACTCTGACACCACGATCCTCAAGTTTCTCCGATGCCCGAGGAAATTAGGAAGGATCAGCCTTAAAATATACAAACGTCGATTGGAGCCAGCAAAGGCTGTCGTACGATTGAAAAGACCTAAGATGGAAGATAATTTTGTCTTTCGAGCCCCTGATTGGTGGCGCCGAGGGCTGAAGAAACTCCGCCTCACCGATGGCTTGCATGAGTTCCAACGATTGGCTATTCTCGTGCCCCTGAAATGCTCCTTCGGTGTTGTTGCACAATGCCCAAACTTTATATTACAGCCATGCCAATTTTCCTCTCCGCAAGATCGTTCTTCCATTTACATTCTACGCCATGCGGCTCTTGCTTTCAATCTTGGCGTTCGCTGCCACTGCAGCAGCTCAGTCATACCAATGCATCCCTTCAAATTCTGTTTTAGTCGCAATGTCTTCATATCCTGCTACAGCTTCAGCGTGGTGCTCCAGTTACATTCGGCCTACGATTAGCGAGACCAGCACCACAACTAGGACCTTCACTACTCTTATCACATACCTTCCTGAAACCACTATCATCAAGACAATCACTCTGTACTTCTCCTCTAGTTTCCTCTTCCCATACAGCCCAAGCTAACAATACACAGTGTAGATACAATAACGACCCTCGACTACACAAGTACCGTAACACGCTATATCCACATCCCACCTCCTCCACCCCCGCTCAAAGGCGGTCCTCTCCCGCAACGGAAACGACACATCTTAGATCTAGAACCAAGACAAGCAAGCTTCACGCCCAATTTCCTGACAGCCTTCTCGCCGTACGCCCTCAGCACGGGATGTTCGTGCTTTGTAAACCCCCTCCCAAGTGCGGTGCCGGAGGTTGTGACGACGGTTACTTGGACGAGAGAGGTTTTTGCTACTGTGAGTTCTCTTTTTTTTTTCCCATGTATCAAGAGAGAGGGGAAGGTGTGCTGATAATGGAATGAATAAATAGACGACGTTGCCGAGTACGGAGAGTATTATTACGACGGCTACTGCGACGAGCTACACTGGCACGACGATTTATGAGGTGGAGACTGTTTATATTATGACTTAGCATACTTTTCTTGCTCGTAGCCTAGACTCGGTGCGACTGTTGCCGACGATGGAGTGGATCTCGAAGATTATTTGGACATTATCTTATTTGTGGCAATACAGCCAGTTCAGGTATTCCTTGATATTATTTTTTCCCTCTTTGGAACACGTTGAGTCCTGTGACTGTTCAAGGTGACTTACGAAGGAAAAAGGTACTTTCTCTTCTTAATCTGTTAAGTAAGTGAGAAGAAACATCTTTCAGAGTGAAACACGATAGTTTCGATTACTGCTAACCAACACCAGTGAGACTGAAAGACACCCAATAGCATGAAAATACTGTTTGGAGATTGAAAATGCGCAACATGCTAGAGCCGAAGGTATTTCTGGCGAGTGAGATTGCGCCCAAAATCATTGATGCCCTATCTACTCTTGTTCGAGACGGTCTAGTAGCTCCTTTTTCAACTAGTTTTTCGACAACGCGCGAGAGTCCTTTCTCTACAGCAGTTTGCACTAGAGTTTTTCCCTCCCAATTTGTGGTGTTGATATCTACCACAGAGTCAATGAGCAAGCACGCGAACTCAAAGTAATAGTATTGGATACATTGGTGCATCTTCGAATATTCATGGTTGTTCAATTGGCTGTGGACAAGTCCTCGACTGATGAGAAGCGTGAGGACCGAGATCCCAGCCCTATGCAGGACAATTTGCAGGTGACTAGCCTTTATATCCGTTCTGGCATGGTGATTAATACGGCTGGTTTTTAAGCGGTAAAGGCTCAGAAACACGAAAAACGCAAACACCGATTTGTTAAAGTACTTTTAAGTTACCAGCTAACCACACCAAAAATCTGAGTTACTTTCCAAATAATTATTCTCTTAACTTCTTAAAGGCTATACCTTACTTTTAGCCTTTATAAATAACCCCAATTAACTTTAAAAAAAAATATTTAAAGAAGAAGAAGAGAGGAATTGAAAGAGAACTTTTCTGTGTTCTCGCTTCGCTAGCTCGCGTATAGGCCCCGCGCAGGAAAAGTGGATCTGGCTTTTCCTATTCAGGAGTTAAAGAGATCCACTTTCTTTACGCGGGCCTGTGCGCGAGCTAGCGAAGCGAGAATGCAGAAAAGTTCTCTTTCAATTCCTCTCTCTTCTTCTTTAAACATTTTTATTAATTGTCGGCCTCGCGTAACTGGCCGCCTTCGTCGCTTGCTCCTCAGTTGGCGAAAGCAAGTTCGCCGCCAGCCAAATCGTGCTTTTGGCTGCTTTTTTCCCTGCCTCAGGCTCCCACTCTACCCCATCAAAAGGCTCGCGACAGCTATTTTCTTTTAGAATTACAGCATATTAACTTTATTATTTTAAAATAATAAAATTAAGTTTAAGAAAGTTATGCCTATTCCTACAAGAATATAATCTTTAATTTATTAAAAATCTTAAGTTAATTGTGATTTTATAAAGAAAACCTTGAAAGCGGCGAACTCGCTTGCGCGGCGAACTTGCTTTCGCCGACTGAGGAGCAAGCGACGAAGGCGGCCAGTTACGCGAGGCCGACAATTATATGCCAAATCGAAGGAGGGAAGTCAAGGAAGATAATTATTTTAAAGGTGTATAATTTTAGGATATTTTAGACGTAAATTTGGTATGAGTAGGAGCAAAATTAAAGTACTTGTGAAAATCACTCTTAGTGTTTTTCGGGTTTTCGGTTTTCGTGTTTCTGAGCCTTTACCGCTTAAAAACCAGCCGTAGATTAAGCAATGTTTCAGCGATTGCAGAGTTGTCACGGCGTGCTGCTATATGCAATGCTGTTTCGCCTTGGCGTCAGAACGGGTCAGTGACCTGATCTAGATTTACACCGCTTTGGATAAGAAATTCAACGACATCTTTGCTATCACCTTCTGCCGCCCAATGGAGAACGTGAGGGTCAAGAGCAACCCCATGCTCGACTAACAGGTCCACCACACCTAGTCGATCGTAGTAAGCTGCAAGATAGAGTGCACTAGCCCAATCTGAGATTGTGTGAGAACGTAGTTTCATAATAACTTTAAGTCCACGGCGTTTTTTGTCCCTTTCTACAGACTAAGGCAACATGAAGTCATCATCGCTCCTTTCGAGAGCGAGTACGAGCTCACCTCCTTAGCCCCATGCCTTTAGCCTTAGCTTAACTTCAGAGAGGCAGACCCTGAGCGTCCTCAAGCAGTTTAAAAGATGATACCACTAAGGAGGATAATGTTGACGAAGCTAAGAGAGCCATCCAGGCGACGGCCGTGGCGATGGAGATGAGGCCCTCCATATCTGGCTGCCCAGCGGGTGGGTCCTTGGGAGGTAGGAAGACGAAGTCGCTATTTTCTATTTACGAGTTGGTTTTATGACAGTCGGAAGTTGAGGCAAGGAATTGCTGATGGACAGTGTGCACATAATGATACTCGCTTAATTTAGTATTTCCAACCCTCTAAAAACAGCGACTTAACTATCTGTGACGGCACGTACGGTGAGCACAATCAAGGCGTCGTAGACAGCTGTATTCTTAAGATACTAAGCTAAGGAGAGAAGAAGAGAGTCTTTCAGAGGGAGGACAGGTGGTATATATATATGATACAGGCGCTAATAGGCTTGTTACGCACCCAGAAGCCTCAAGAGTAGCCCTTGGCAAGTGACTAGCATGTGACGAGTGGTTCAGTCTATTATATTATCCCGGATTCGGGGATCAAAACACTATTACCTTGACTTTAAAAATAATATAAATACTTATAAAGTAAGTATTTATTATATAATTATAATTTAATAATAATAAAATATAAATTATAATATTTTAAAAAAAAATTTAAAAAAGAATTTTATAAATTATTTTATTCTTATAAATAAAAATATTAATTATATTAAATATAATAATATTTTTAAATAAATTAATTATAATTTAATATAAGAATAAAACTTTATTTTTTAATAATAATAGAAATTTAAAATTATTTATTATTTAAATATTTATAATAATTTTATATATATATATATATAAATTAAAAGTAATTAAATTACGAAATTCTTAAATTAATTTAATTCCTTTAATTATATTAATTTTTATAAAAGGATTTTATATAAATTATTTATAATTTAAAATAATTTATATTAATATAAATTTAATATTTATAATAATATATTTATATTTAATAATATTATTTATTATAAGAATATTTATTAAATTTTTTATAATAATTTTATATATAATAATATTATTTTTAAACTTTAATAAAGAATATATATTTAAATATATATATTTAAATAATTTATTTCTTAATTTAAATTTTATTTTAAATTTTTTATAAATTATAATAATTTTAAAAAGTCGAATTTAATCTTTTATTCTTTTATAAAATTTATATTTAATTATAATTAAAATAAAAATAAAATCTTTTAATTATTCTTTTATATTATATTAATAAAATTTTATAAAACTCTTAATATTTATTAAAATTATTATTAAAACTTAAAATTAAAAAAAGACTAAAAAAGATAAAAGTTTATATTTAAATAAAAAGATTAAATTGATTAATAATCTTAATCCCGATTTAAATATTTTTAATAAAAAAATTATATATTATTTTTTAAATAATAATTTTATTTTATTAATACTCGAGATTTATTATATTATAAATAATATATATTTAATTATAAGTTTTATTTTATTAATATAATATTTTTAATAAATTTATTAATAAAGACTTTAAATTCCGAATTTAAATTATTTTATATTTATAATAATTATTATATTAATTTATTAAATCTAATAGTTTTAATATATTTTATAATAAAAGTAATATTAAATTAAATATTTTTATTATTTTTAATATTATTTTTAATATATTTATTTATTTATTATTTTTTAAAAATAATAATTAAAGTATTTTTAAAATATTAAATTAATATTTTAATTTATTATTTAATATTATTTTAAAAGAATTTAAATTTAATTTATTAATATATTATTTAAATATAATTCCTTTTAAATATATAATTAAATTTTATTAAATTATTATAATATATTCTTTATTAATATTAATAAAAAAATTTTTTAATAAATATATAATTTCTTTTTTCTTTTAATTTAATAAGATTTAAATTAAAATATTTATTATTTATTATTATTTATTAAATATTTATTAAATTTATTTAAATATTAAAAATAAATAATATTAAAAGATTTAATAATAAAATAATATTTTATATATTTTTATATATTTTTTTAATTTTATTAAATTATTTAAAATTTCTTTTTTTAAAAAAAATATTTATAAATAATTTATTAATTATTAATATATAAAAAATATTTATTATTAATAATTAAAATAAAAGAATTAAAAATTTATAAATCTTTTATATTTATATTAAAAAATTATATAAAACTTTTTAAAATATTAAAATATTAATTATTTAATTAATAAAAAAGATTAAATTTAATTAAATATTTATTATTTAATATAATTAATATTAATATTTTTTATTAAAAATAATTTATAATTATTTATTTAATTATTTTATATTTAATAATATTAATTTTTTTAAAAATAATATATTTAAAATTAATAAACTTTTTTAATAAATTTAATCAATAAATTATTTATTATTATTATTATTAAAAAGTTATAATAATTTATATAATTAAATTATAAATTATATTAAAAATATTATAATATATTTTTAAATTTAAATAAAGATTTAATATAATATTATAAAATTTAAATAAAATTTATAATAATAATTTATAAAATATTATTTTTATTTTTATAAATTAAAATATAAAAATAAAAAATATTATTTTATATAATATATATTATTCTTTTATAAAAGAAAAAGAAAAAGAAATAAAATAATTTAAAAGATTTTTATTTATTTATATAATATAATTTATTTATATATTTTATATATAAATATAAATAATATAATATTTTAAAATTATTCTTTATAATATCTTATATTATAATATATAAATTACTTATAATAATTAAAATAAATATTATTTTAATTTATATATATAATTTTTTTTTCTTTTTTTTAATTTTAAATACTTTATTTAAAAATAATATTTAAAAGATTTAAATATTATATTATATTTAATTTATTTAAACTTATATTTTTTATATATTATTATATTATTTAAAGTTTATTTACTTTATTTAAAAAGACTTTTATAATATTCTTATTTTTATTTTTAAAAGTATTTAAAAGTATTAAGATTAAATCTTTAATATTTTAATTATAATATTCTTTAAAGGAAATTAAAAAGATTTATATTATATAAAATAATTTAAATATTAATAAAAGTTAAATAATTCTTTTTTATTATTTAAAAACCCGGATTTTCTTTTTATTAATTTTTATATATTATATAAAATAATATTTAAATATTCTTAAAAAACTAATAAGTCTTTTTAATCTTTAAAGAATTTTAAAATTATTAATAATAAATAAAATGATTTTAATATTCTTTAAGATTTTATTATTTAATAATATTAATAAAAATCCGATTATAATAATATTTTAAAAGATTCTAATTTATAAATATTATATAAATAAGTTTAAATATTTATTTAAAACTAATCACGAATTGAAATATTCTTAAAATAATTATTTATAAAGATTATAAAAATAAATTAATTTAAACTTTTAAGAATAATATTTTAAAATCCCTTTTTATAATTAAAATAAAAGTATTTTAAATTTAATAATTATTAATTAAATCTTTAATTAATAATATTTTAAGAAATTCTTAAATTTTATTTTTCTTTTAAATAAAAAGGATTTAATATTTTTTAATTAAAAACTTTAAATTTAAGATAAATTTCAAATTAATATTAATTATTATTAAAATAAAAAGAATAAAATACTTTATTTATTTAATTATATAAATAATAATATTTAAAAGTATTTATAATCTTAATATAATAAAGATTCTTAAACTCGTTTTATTATAATAAAAGAAATATTCGATTATTTAACTTTTATTTATATTAATTTTAATAATATAATCGAGTTTTCGATTAATTTAAAAGTCTTTAAATTAAGATTATATTATTTATAAGAGTTTAAATTTAATTATTATAAATATAATAAAAAAGTCTTTATTTGATTATAATAATAAAAAGTATTATAAAGATTAAAGTATAATATTTAATAAGATTTAATTATATTAAGAATATTAAATTAAATAAAAGAGAAAAGAAAAGAAAAAAGAAAAGAAATTAAAAAGAGAAAAGAGTTTTATATTCTTTTAATATTTATTTATATTCTTATTTTAAAATATTAATATTATAAATATTAGTTTCTAAATATCAATTCCCTTAATTTGAAATTAATATAATTATAATTAAATTAATTATATAATAAGTATTTTAATTATTATATTAATAATATTAAATTAAAAAAAGAAAAGGATTTTAAATTTAAGAAATTTAAAGATTAAATATAAGATTGTGCCCGCGTGTTCACGTGACCAAGCGAGTCGAAATTTAAAAGTTAATCGGAATTAGTTTTAATCGGGAATAATAATATTATTAATTAAATTAAAAGAATATATAATTATAATATTAATAAAAAGTAAAAAAGTAAAAAATTCAAGTATATTTTTAAAAATAAAAAATAAATATTAAGAATTCCTTTAATTTATATTAAAAATATATTAATTTAATATATTTATACACGCAAAGTCACGTGAGCTTTAATAATAAGTTTTAATATTTTAAATTTTAAATTTTTTTCAAAAAAATATTAATATTTTTAAAATAAATAATTATTATTTATATTAAATATTAAAATTAAAATTAATATACGTGATTAATTTTATAATTTAAAAATTAAAAGTTTATATTAATAATCACGTGATTGTTTATTAATTTATTAATTAAAAGAATATTTTTTTATATATTTTTTATATTTTAATATAAATATAAATAATTTAATTAATTAATTATAATTTTATATTAAATTAAAATATTTTAATTTATAAAATCCTTTAATATTTATTAATTAATTTTAAATTTTAAATTTTTTAAAAGATTTTTTAAAAGATTTAATATATTTAAAATATTTTTATTAAATTTTAAAATAAAAATAAAAATTTATAAATAATAAAAATTTTATTAATTTAAAAATAAATTTATAAAAGATATAATTTTATAATAATATATAATTTAAAAATATAATTTTATAAAATAAAAATAAAACTTTTTATATTTATTTTATAATAAAAATTAATATAAAAATATTATTTAATTTATTATATATTAAATTAAAAATATTTTTATTAATAAATTAAAAATATATTAAATAATAAATTCTTTTTTTAAAAAAAAATTAATTTTAAATTTATTATATATTAAAAGATTATAAAAATTATATAATTATTAATAAATTTTAATATATTTAATAATATTTATAATTAATAATAATCTTTTTATTAATTTTTTTTTAAAAATATAAAAATTATTTTATTATTAATTTTTTTATTAAGACTTTTATTTAATTTCTTTTAAATAAAAAAGTTTTTATTAAATTATTTTATTAAATTATTTTAAAATTATTTTTTAATAAATATTAAAAGTTTAAAAGATTTTTTATATTTAAATAATTATTATATTTAAATAATAAAAAAATATTTATTTAAAAAGTATTTAATTTAATATATTTTTTATTATAAAAATCCTTTATTTAAAGAATTTTTTATTTAAAAGATTTTTTAATTAAAAGATTTTTATATTTAAATAATTTATTAAATTTAAAAAAGTTTTGAATTACAGAATTTTTAATTTAAATAAAATAAATATTTTTATATTATTTTATTATTTTATTTAAAAAGTATTTAATTTAAAATATTTCTTATTTAATTAAATCTTTAATTAAAAGATTATTTATTATTAAAGAACTTTTTATTTAAAAGAATTTAAATTTTTTATTTAAAAAGTTTTTTAATTAAAAGATTTTTATATTAAAATAATATATTAAATTTAAAAGAATTTTTAATTAAAGAATTTTTTATTTAAATAAAATAAATATTTTTATTATTATTTTATTATTTTAAATAAAAAAATATTTATTTAAAAAGTTTTTAATTTAAAATATTTTTTATAATTAAAATTTTTTATTTAAAGATTTTTTTTTATTAAAAATTTTAATTTAAAAGTTTTTTTATTTAATTAAATCTTTAATTAAAAATTTTATATTTAAAAAGTTTTTATTTTAAAGATTTTTTATTTAAATAATTTTTTAAATTTAAAAGAGTTTTTAATTAAAGATTTTTTTATTTAAATAAAATAAATATTTTTATTATTTTTTTATTATTTTAAATAAAAAGTATTTTATTTAAAATAATAAAAAAAAAAATTTATTTAAAAAGTCTTTAATTTAAAATATTTATTATTATTTAAATTCTTTATTTAAAGAATTTATTATTATTTAAATTCTTTATTTAAAGAATTTTTTATTATTAAAAATTTTTATTTAAAATTTTTTTTATTTAATTAAATCTTTAATTAAAAGATTTTATATTTAAAGAATTTTTCTTTAAAAAAATTTAATTTAAAGATTATTTATTTAAAAGATTATTTATTTAAAAGATTATTTATTTAAAAGATTATTTATTTATTAAATTATTTTCTTAAAAAGTCTTTTATTTAAAGGATTTTTATTTATAAAATGTTTTATTTAAAAAATTTTTTATTTAAAATTTTTTTTATTTAAAATTTTTTTTATTTAAAATTTTTTTTATTTAAAATTTTTTTTATTTAAAATTTTTTTTATTTAAAATTTTTT
>KZ613484.1:794191-837953 GCA_002865625.1 Hyaloscypha hepaticicola
TTTATTTAAAATTTTTTTTATTTAAAATTTTTTTTATTTAAAAAATTATTTATTATTAAATTTTCTTATTTAAATTATATTTTATTTATAAAATTATTTATTTAAAGGATTTTTTATTATTAAAAATTTTATTATTTAAAATTATTTTTATTTAAAAAATATTTTATTTAAAAGATTTTTTAATTAAAATATCTTTTAATTAAATAATTATTTATAAAAACGGTTTTTGATTAAAGAATTCTTTAATTAAAAAAGAGATTTTTTAAAATATAAAGAATTATATAATATTATCTTTTATATTAATATTTTAATAATTAATACTTTTAAATTTAAATTTATTATATTTATTTAATTTATTTCTTATATTTATTTTTTATATTTATTTTTCAAAAATTAAATTATTATAAATAATATTTTGATTTTTATATAATTCTTTTTAAAATTATATATTATTTAAATTTAAATTATTAATTAAATTAAATTTATATAATATATTTAATTAAAATAATATTTTAAATATTAAATAAATAATAAAAATCATAAACACTTTTAAATTTAAGATTATTATACTCATTTTATATTTATTTTCTATATTTATTTTTAAAAAAATTAAATTATTATAAATAATAATCCAAATCACGTATAATTTTTTTTTAATAATTTATTAATTAGGCCTAAATCATTAATTAAACAAAATCTATATAAAGCACTTAATTAATATAATATTTTAAATATTAAATAAGTAATAAAAATCATAAAGACTCTTAAATTTAAAATTATTATATTTATATAATTCTCTTATATTCATTTCATATTCATTTTATATTTATTTTTTATATTCATTTTTTAAAAAATTTAATTATTACGAATAATAGTCTAAATCACGTATAATTTTTTTTTCTAATAATTCATTAATTAGTTTCAAATTATTAATTAAACGGAATTCTTATAATACTATTTATTAAAATAATATATTAAATATTAAATAAATAATAAAAATCGTGATTTTAATATTCTTATTATATATAATAATATTATTATAATTATATTTCAAAATCTTAATATTGGATTTAAATTTTTAAAAAATTATAATTTTTTTAATAATAAGATTAAATATATAATTTTTTTTTAAATAAATCTAATTCAAGTTTATAATTTAAATTAGACTAATATCACGTGACTTATTAAAAGCTAGTGTATTAAATAAAAACGTGATTTTAAACTCGGGAAATTACTCTTTTGTATTTAAGGACTTTTATTAATTTAAAAGTTTATATTAAATTCAAATAAAATATTTATATTATTAATTTTATAAAAATCTTATCTTTTTTTATTAAGACTTTAATATTCTTTTTTAATAAAAACCTTTATTTTAAAAGAATATATTTAATAAAAATTTAATTTTTAAATTTATTATTTAAAGATATATTATATAAGATATTTAATATAATTATAATTTCTTATTAATAAAATTAAACTAATCCTTTTTTAAATTTTAAATTTAATTCTTATATTTAATTAATAAAATTCAAGTTTTACGAAAAATTTTATAATTAAATTTATATAATTAAATAATTATTATATTTTAAAAAGGAATTACTTTTAATTTAAAACTTTTATTAATATATAAAAAATTAATAATAAATTTAATTTCTTTAAATATAAAATTAAAATAAATTATTATATAAAAATATTATTAAAGACAATTTCAAAAAAGATAATTTATAAAAATATATATTATTATTAATATTAAATTTATTCTTATAATAATAATTATTCTTAAATTCACGATTATTATTTATAATTTATTTATACGAGTTAAGAATAAAATATTATAAATAAAATTATATTAATTAATATTTATTATTATTACTTTTATTTATTTTAATTATAATAAATTATATTATATTATTAAAGAATATTTTAAATTATAAAAAGAAGACTTTAAGGAAATTAAAAAAGAATTAAAAGAATTATATAATAAATAAAATAAGAATTTAAAAAAAGAAAAACTTTAAAATAAGATTTTTATTTAAAGTATATAATTAATTTATTAAAGATTAATTTAAGTTAATTTATAAAAAATAAATATTTTATATTATTTTATATAATATTAAAAAATGAATTTTATATACTTTTAATTACTTTTATTAATTTTAAAGAAAATAATTTTATATTTATTAATATAATTTATATTATTAATATTATAAAGTTTTTTAATTTTAAAGTTTAATCCTTTATATAATTTATTAATATTAAAGAATTTAATAAATATTAAAATAAATTTATTATTTATATTTTTATTTTTTATCTTTTTATTAATAATTAATATTAAAAGAATATTCCTTTTTTAATCTTAAATTTAAAAAATTATAATATTATTTTAAATTTTAAATAAATAATATATTTTAATATATAATTAAATTTATAAAATAAATAATTTATATAATTAAATAATTTTAAATATATAAATATTTTCTTTTTTTAAAAAAGAGATTTAAGTTTTTAAAAACTCTTTTAAATTAAAGAAATTTTATTTAATATATTAATAAAATAATTTTATTAAAAATTAAATTATAAATTTAAAAAATATATATAATTATTTAAATTTCTTTTAATTTATAATAATAAGAATATTATAATATATTAAATTTATAATAATTATTATATATTATTATTTATAATATTTATAATAATATTATATTTAAGAAATAAGACTTTAAATATAAAAATAATAATCGAGTGAAATTCAAGATTATAAAAAAGAATATATATAATTAAAATATATAAGATTAAATTTAAAAAATATAATAAAAATTAAATATTTTAAAAATAATAATTTTATTTTTTAAATTTAATTCGAGAAATTTAATTTATATAATATTTAATATTATTATATTTTATATATAATCTTATTATTATAAGAATATTTCTTTTTTTTATTAATTTTTATAAAATTAATTATATAATAAATAAATAAAAAAGATTTAAATAATAATATTATATTTAAATATATTCTTAAAAATAGTCTTTAATTAATTTCTTTTATATTAATTATATAATTATTATATTTAATTTAAATTTAAAAATATATTTAATTATAATTTATTTTAATATTAATTAATAAATGAATTTAAAATTATTAAATAATATTTACTTAAAAGTTTTAATAAAGACTTTATTAAAATTAATTAAACTTTATATATTTTATTTATTTTCTTTATTAAAAAATTTAATAATAATTTATAATTTTATATTAATTTTTATAAATTTAATCTTTTATTATATAAAAATAAATATCTTTTATTTTTAATTAATAAGACTTTTATTTATATTAATTAAATTAAAATCTTTATAAAATTTAATATATATTAAATTTTTTATTAAATTTATATATATTTTAATTTTAAAGAATTAATTACTTTTTATATATATTATAAAATATATAAGTATAAAATATTATTTTTTTAATTTTATTAATAAATTAATAATATATTAATAATATATAAATAAAATTTTATTTAATTATTTAAATAACTTTTATATAATATATTTTAATAATATTTTAATTTATTTAAATAATATATTCTTTTATTATAATATATAAATAAATTTTTATAATATTTTTAAGATATTAATCTTTAAATAAATATTTATAAATATAAATAATATTAAAATAAATTTAAAAAAACGAAAATAATTTATTATTAAAAAGAATTTAAAATAATTAAAAGTATATAATTATTTTTTAATTTTTATAATTTTTATTATTATTTTATTTAAAATTATAATATTCTTTTAAAGTCTTTATTATAATTTATTAAAATAAATATATAATTTTAATTTAATAAAATTTATTATAAAATCTTTTAAGAGTTTAAAAAATACTTTATTAAAGTTATTATTCTTTATTATTATAATTATAATTTAAAGACTATATTTGAGATTAATACTTTAAATAAAATTATTATTAATATACTTTTATAATTATATTTTAATAATAATTAATACTTTATTAATTATTTCTTAAAGACTATAATCTCTTTTAAATTCAATTATTAAATTTATAATAAAGAAATACTTATTATTATATAATTCTTTAATTATTAAAAACTAGAATTATAAAATAATCTTTAATAAATTAAAGTTTATATAAATTATAAAATCCTTAAATACTTTATAATTATATATTAATTAAGAAAAGATAATATTAAAGTGAATATTCTTTTTAAAAGTAAATAAAACTTGAAATTCTTTAAAGAGTTTAAAGTTTATTTTTATATAAAAGTATTATTTTAATCGGATTAAATAAACTTTTAAATTCAAGAAATTATAAAATTATATATTTTAAATCTAATATTATATAAATTAATTTTATTTATTAATCGTTTACTTATTATTAATTATATAATAAACTCTTTATAAACCTTAAAAAAGTAAATAAAATATAAAGAAAAGGACTTTATTCTTATAAATAGATTATTCTTTAAAAGTGAATAATTAATAATATTCACGAATAATATAAATAAAATCTTAATTATAAACTTAATTCGCGAAATTCACGATTAAGTTTTTTTTATTTATTCCGGATAATTCAAGATTATTAGGATTTTAAATTAAAAGT
This sequence comes from Hyaloscypha hepaticicola, assembly GCA_002865625.1. Taxonomy (NCBI): domain Eukaryota; kingdom Fungi; phylum Ascomycota; class Leotiomycetes; order Helotiales; family Hyaloscyphaceae; genus Hyaloscypha; species Hyaloscypha hepaticicola. Next base: position 798,816 of record KZ613484.1, read on the forward strand.
ATTATTGAATAAGATTTAATATTAATATAATTTAATATATATAAAATTATTATTTTTATAAAAGAGTATATATATTTAAAAACCGAATATTTAAATTATTATATTTATTATTAATTCTCGATTATTCTTAATAATATATTATTATAAATTTTAAATTCTTTTTAATTAATAAATATAAATATAATATAATATATATAATAATAAATCAATTAAATAAATAAAGTATTTTAATCCCTTATTATAAAATAATTATTATAAAGAATATAATATAATTTTATATTTTATATATTTATTATTATTATAAAATTCTTTAAATTATTATTTTAAATTATAAACTTTAATTTATTTTTAATTTTTAAAAAGAATTTTATTATATTTTAAATATTTAATTTAAATTATTTATTACTTTTTATTCTTAAATAAATAAATAAATAAAAGTAATAAATTAATATTTAAATTAAAGACTTTAATTATTTATTAATTATTATTAAAATAATTAATTAAAATTATTATAAATTATAAATTATATATAATTAATTATATTACTTTTTAAACTCTTAAATACTTATTTCTCTTATATATCTTTTAATTAATAAATATTATTAATTAATATTATTAAAGAATATTTAAATTAATAAAAAGTATAAAAGATAATTAAAACTCTTTAAAGTATTTAAAAAATAATTTATATAATTATAAAATAAATATAAAATAAAAAGTAATATAATATTAATTTATATTATAAAGTATTAAACTTTAAAATTAAGAATAAAATTTAAATATTAATTAAAAATTAAATAAAAAACTAAATTATTAAATAATTAATTTATATAAGATTATATATTAAATTAAATATTTATATAAAATTAAATTATTAAAATTTATAAGAATATATTTTATATTTTTAATAAATAAATTATAAAAGATTATAAACGATTTATTATTTAAATAATATAATAAATTATTACTTTTAATTTAAATTATAAATAATAAAAAATAAGAAATAAAGAAAATAATTATTATATAAAATAAAATAAATTGAATATAATAATAATTTAAAATAATATTTAATAATTAATTTTAAATATATATTTTATAAATTATAAAACTTTTATTTAATAAATTAAAATTTATTAAAACTATTAATATTCTTAAATAATTAAATTTAAAAATAAAAAAAAAGTATTAAATTATATAAGGAATTAAAGAATAATATAAAAATAATAAAAAGTTTAAAAATAAACTTTTTCAAAAAGGGAAAATAATATAATACTTTAAAACTATTTCTTATAATATCCGATATTATAATATTTAAAACTCTTATAATATTTTATATTATAATACACTTGAGACTTTTATAATATTTTATATTATAATATATAATTTATTTATAATAATTAAAGTAAATATTATTTTAATTTATATATATAATTATTTTTCTTTTTCTTTTTCTTTTTCTTTTTTAATTTTAAATTCTTTATTTAAAAATAATATTTAAGAAATTTAAATATTATATTATATTTAATTTATTTAAGTTTATATCTTTTATATATTATTATAAATATAAGAAAATGAAATTATTTAATTATATTATATTATTTTATTTATTAATTACTTTTTTAAACTGTTTTGATATTAAAAAATTTCTTATATTATTACTTTTATTTAAATCTTATAAATTATATATATATTATTATTTGATTTCAATTCGCTTTATTAAAATACTTATATACCCGTTTATTATATTAATATAATACTAATATATAATTATATATAATTACCTTTTATAAATTATTAAAACTATTCATTTTTTAATATACTTTATTATATTAATAAATTAATAATATAATAAATTAAAAGTTATTATTATATTAATCCCTTATCCTTTATTATTAAGGGGTCCAATTTCTTAATATTTTTGCTAAAATCCGTACTTTCTTATATACTATTTCGCGACCTTGCTCGCGCTCGCTTCTCTTTTCACAAGACGCACGGCCACTGCCCTTGCTTACACCCTTGTCTCGCCCATCGCTTAAAAGTACATCCTCAACCTCCCGCACATACCCTCCCACGAAACACCCTTAAAACACACAGCCACAACTGCCGAGACTGTCTAGGGCTCCCAGGGCTCCCAGTACCCGCAACGCCCAAGACAAGAACGCCAGGAGCAAGAACGCCACGAACAAGAACGCCAAGAACGAGGACCCAGGAACAAAACGCCCTACAAGTATACCACCTAGCAAACGTAACGCCCTTTAGCACTTTAGTGTAATAACCTACAAGCCTTACTCCTTGTAACATGGCCTATAATATAGCTTGTAGCATTCCCACTTTACTAGCACGCCTAGAACTCGTCCTCGCCTCTAGTTAATATTAATAAAGGTGGAGTTGGAATTCTACCTTATAATACACTCTTGATTTTACTCTTTACTATAGCGACCGCAAGAACTCTGTTTATCGTTTATACCAGGATCTTAAACCAGGGGGAGAAGAAGAGGATGAGAGAGTTTAGATATATATATAGGGAGCCAATGCAGTCACGTGAAATGGACAGAGTTCTTGCGGTCGCTACAATTCGGTTTACTTTTTATTACCCGTTTATTTATCTTAATAGACGTGTTAACTCATACGCATTAAGCGAACTAACCATCCGTCAAATTCTTGATCTAAAGCCTTTTATTAGCCGAAATTTGGCTTTTTATTTGATTACAGAAACACGTCCTATTTATAGGATTATTTTGATGTTGTGTGAAGTTCGGGCGTGTTTAAAGAAATGTAGGTGGGGCTAGAAGGTTCACTGCCCAAACGCCCACACCACTAAACCGCCCAAGCAAAGAAACATATTTTTTTCAAACTTTCCAGAAAACTCTCAGAATTTGTTCAGTAATTAATGTGAGGGCGTAGATCACGAATATATACTCCTTTTCTTCATTTTGTGCTGTTTTGGTGGTTAAATTTGAACTTTTAGTAGTTTTAGTAGTTTTGGGCGGTTGAGTGGTGGTGAGCGGTTGGCCGGTGAACCCTTCTATCATTGCCCCGCAATTCCCTAAACATGCCACATTTCATCAGTTGTTTCGAGAGCCGCTTAGCCTCAAGCCTCGCATCTACACGAGCCCACAGGTATATGTTGAAAAGTATACACACACACACACCACACGCTACTTTTATCACCGAATCATGACTATAGCTCTCACACGTTCCACATGGCGGATGACAAAGATGATAACGTGCGGGACCTTCGGAGACTCGCCAAACGATACGGGATGACGATCCAGTCGCCTCCAAATGCACAACAATGGCCGGCAGTCCATCAGCGCTTGTTCGAGAGTATCCGCAAGATTGGGGATCAGAAATTCGACAGTTTCTGTGCTAGTATAGACATCCGATCTAATGATGAGCCCTGGCGGGAACAGACGAAACATCGTGCGGAGTGGTTGGCGAAACGTGCTGCTAGCCTCTTTAATCAGCAACGAAATGAGTCTGGTTGGAGGTTCGGCTTGGAGAATGATGTTCTTCGAAGATTCAGTGTTGAAGTTGCTTGGTAAGGCAGGCTGCTGATGTTCTGGTCTGTACTAATACACATAAAGTCCGAAATGTCGGGCAAGGATCTGGCGTTCCGAGGTTGAAGCCTGCATCAACGAGCTTGACGAGATTGCTGCAAACCTGGAAGATCGGAGGAAAAATCGGAAGCCGTGCACCTGTGCACCCAACGATCGGCCACAGGACTAGTATGTTGCTCTCACGAGACCGCGATTTCCTCTCCTAACTCCCGCACAGCTATGAGATCGGTACCAATCCCTTGTTCGATGATCGAACTCAAGAAGTGATCATTCATGATCCATTATTACGATCCAAACTACCAAAGCAAGAACCAGATCGAGTCTATGGGCTGCAAGAGACGAATAATTTCGAGAAGCTATTGTCGACACCCGTGCCAAGCGCACTTGCTAACGACGCTAATGTCACTCTCAGGGAGCTGGTGAGGAACAGCCCCTTCAAGGACGGAGTTGAGCCTTTGCTTTTCCCTTTTTTAATCTTAGAAGCCAAATCCGGAAAAAGCTCGAGTGGCTTCTACGAGGTACAAACGCAAACAGCTTTCCCAATCTTTGCTCTGCTTAAACTTCAGGAGGATTTACTTGCGCGGGTACAGGACGGTGGCGTCGCGAACGGGCCTCTAATATGGTTCTTTGCGAATCGAGGTGATGCCTGGAGAGTATATGGCTGTTGTCTCTCAGATAGCGAACCCACTAGATATGTACGTATCCTCTCCAATTCATTTTATCACGGAATATTAGATCAAAATAAATACTCTTCTCAGCGGGGGGGTTTATTTTTTATTCTAGATGCACGACTGAAGTTTCAAGTACCGAATTCAAGATTTCTTAAAAATTCACCTATATATTTAGTTATTAGACGGTACGATGTTGACTCTTATTAGGATATTTTACACCTCTGGGATGGCTCGATAATGTCGAAAGACAGTTTCCTGCAACTTCTCCTTATCGTGGACTATATTTTTGACTGGGCTCGGGATATATACCAACCATCTATTTTAAGACAACTGAAGTCGCTTGTAACTGGATTGGCCTTTGATCAAATCAGCTTAACTGACGATAGTGATATTATGTCTATGCGAAGAAACATATCCAGTTGGATCCAGGCTGCACCTAGCACAGTCGCTGGACTTGACTTTGAGCGAGACTTCGGAGAGCTTGACATCACCCCTGCTCTAGACCATCGGAGTTTGTTACGTATACCTATACCGAATACAAAGCTTGGCACAATGCGTTCAGCAGCCCTGGTAGAGTCACGGGTAGAAGGCCTGTTCATCACGGAGCAAAATGTTACAAAGCTTCTGCAACTATCAGGAGGTGAAGAGCCAGCAAGACAACTGTTGAATTTCCTTGCGAAATGGAACGAACTCCTCGTACTTACCGGAGACGACCTTGATGACCTAGAAGAGGCCTGGATGGGCAGATCAAGATTCGCCACCAAATCCCCGGCGCCATCAACCTCCTCTGAGTTCTATGTACTGATTGAGACGAAGACTTTTATGAATACCTCATGGACCATCGTCCGAGAATTAACGTATCTGGCGGTGTCAAAAGAAGCATTTGAGATTATCATCACTTATGCTAATTTCAAAATTCAACACCCTGGGCGACAATTAGTGGCGAATGCTGCACGATCATGCAGCAAAACGGTTCTCATGGAGACACTCCGGTGCCTCCTCTCTGGCTCTCCAGGCCAACTCTTCGTCACGGCTACAACCTGCGTATGCCTGTCTCTGTATGCTCTACCGGAGAAAAAAAGGAGTGACCATGCTCCACCCATCGAAACCTTGGCATTTGGAAAACTTCGACGGCCGAGATTGCCCGAATTCATCCAGAAATTCCACAAAATTGGCAAGAGGAAGGAAAAGACGAACTGGATAATCCCCAGAGATGTTGAACTTTCCCCCAAGCAGCGCATCGATTGGCTTAAAAAACGCTACCCTGGGGATCCAGTACTTGCGCCGGAAGATCTATCCTTTATCCGTAATTCGGAAGGGACAAGACTTGTTTCTGAAAAGGACCTGCATGAAGAGAGCCGATGTACTAGGTGTATTCTCGGCAGTAAATACGATGAGAAACCACATCACTTCACTGCATCTGGTCCTAATGTCTTCTCAGCATACGGACTCGATCTCGTTATATCCTTGAACTTGACAGCTGGTAGTTCGGATAGACATGACATTTGTCTTTTTGCAGTTACTGATGTACCTGAGGTGGCGAGCGACAAGGAGCTCGCGGTGATTGTGGAAGATCTCCTCCAGAGCGGACATGGATATCACACAATCCGCCATCCGATACCGCAAAGGCTCACGCGCAGCATTAACTTAGATGGTGGGGACACGCTTTGGAATCTTCCACTTCATTACCGGCCTTTCACCGGTAAAGAACGGATTGATGTTACGGACTGGGTCAGCGAACTGAAGGGCTTGCCAATTTCGGAGTCAGCAAAGAAACGGGATACGGAATCCGGTTGGGATGGATTCCAACTGTTGTTGCATTACTTGGGGAAAGGCAAGCCGTGGGCTGAAGCGGTTAGGGAGATCAAACTCAAGTATCGGTCAAAAGGCACTCGCGTCAAATGGGATGTTTATGAACAATCAGACAAAGATGATCAGCGGAGGCGCAGAGAAGCTGGTGAGATGGTAAAGCTGAAGCCTATTATACGCTGGGGACCGTTCCCAGAGTCCACACGCGGAGATTAACTAATACTACACCAGCTATATTAAATCTGCTTACGAAAGACTTCAATAGATAGATATGAAAAGAAGACGATTCCTTGCTTGTATGTCTCTTCCTCGTTTAAAATTCCAAATGCAAGTTCTAGTTTTGACATTTCCGAATTTCGGTCAACGAGTGTTAGGATGAAGATATTTAATACGCTATTGGTTGTCGTTTGCGTCGCTCGTGATCTAACGAAGCGGACGGTCGAGACTCGACGCGGTGTAATATAGCGACCAAACCTGCTGTTTAGCCCAAGCCGCTATACTTGGATAGATTATATAATTAAACTTAATAATTTTGATAAAAGAATGTTAGGTCAGACTAAGTGTGATTAGGTAAGAAACAGGAAGGCAAAATCACATGATGACATGCTAAAGGACTTAGAGTGGTCGGGTACGACGACTGAGACAAGGGTGATTGCTGTAGTGTCTAGCAATAGCAGCAAGCTTACTAACCCCATAAGGCACACAAGAAAGAGGAAATTGATTCAAGATACCGCAGCATCTTAGCAAAAAAAGCCTTTTTATATTTCATGTTAATTGTTCTTACGCTTGCCACCCTCCATTGTGCAATCTCAGAGCTATTACGTTGCTTCATACATTTTGATGGCTGCGCCGCGGTGCTAAGATGTGGTGGGTTGGGAGATGGAAAGGGGTTCGCTAAGACTCATTCATTCCGAAGCTAGGTATGCTGCACGTGCTTTCCGTATGTCCTTTCACTGCCCTATAAGAGACAAGGCACATTACATCCATGGTTGATGCCGCTTGGTCCGATCACGAGTCAGCAAGGTCGTGTTCACGAAAACAACACTACTCCAAAGTCAAGCAGATCAGAAGAGAATTAGATTAATTAAAGATACTGGGATACAACTGACAGTCTTCAATCATGTAATCATCCAGCGAGTTGAAGCACCCGATATCCGGCCACATGACCACAATTCCAAGCAAACTAAGACACAGTCTTCTCCTCAACAGGCGCTTCATGAACCGGAGCCGACTTCTCCACCGGAGCCGTCGTCTCAACCCGATCATCATGCAAAGCACCCTTATGCAACATCCTTTCCACATCCGCAGCACGTACATCCGCCTCCACGGTGCCAAACAAGATCTCCATATCCTCGAGGGTGCGGCCCTTGGTCTCCTTGACGAAAAACCAGACAAAGACGAAGTTGGCGGCGCAGAAGATGCCGAACATGAGGAAGATGCGCCAGCCGATGTGGTTGATGGCGCTCGGCGTCATGTACGTGATGGCGAAGTTGAAGAGCCATTGTGTCGCGGCGGCCATGCCCACGCCGTAGGACCGCAGTCGCGTGGGGAAGATCTCGGAGACGTAGACCCAGGGGATGGGACCCCAAGAGGCGGAGTAGCCGATCACGTACAGGTAGATCATGACGACCATGGCGATAGAGGCTGGTGAGACGACTATTGGGGTCTGGTGTCAGCGGGTGTGCTCGAAGAAAAGGAGGGGGAGAGGAGACTAACCGTTGACGTTGGTAGGTGGGTGGTCGTACAAAACGCCGCCGAGGATGAACATCATGACCATCATCCAGAAGGCACCAGCGAGAAGTGACCACCGTCGACCAATCTTGTCAATTCCGATAATCAGGAAGAGACCAGTGGCGCAGACCTTGACAGTTCCATAGACACCAGTGGCAAACAACGAAGCGTTGGTCTTGGAGACGCCCACAGTCTGGAAGATCTGGGGTGCGTAGTAGCCGATGGAGTTGGTTCCGGAGAATTGTTGGCACAGGAAGATGGTGAAGGCAACAGCGAATCGATAGCGGTTTCCTGGGATCAGGATCTCCTTCCACGTTACGCCTTCGGTCAAGTTAAGTTCTTCCTCGACGGCGGCTCGGATGTCTGCAATTTCCTTCAGGACTTCTGGGCTGTCGATCTCTTCACGGCGCATATAAGCAAGGGAATTGGTTGCTTCTTCGTATCGACCTTGTTTGACCAGCCATCTGGGCGATTCCTTCAAGAAAAGCAGTCCAAGGAAGAGCATGCCTCCTGGAATGAGTTGGATTCCAACCTAAGAGTTGGTGGGTCAGCAGTATTTTGGGTAAGGAAGGTGGATTCGAAGCTCCGCAGCTATACGTACTGGAATACGCCATTGTGAAGTGGAAGGCTTGATGTGCAGAGACACTCCATAGTTGAGCCAGTAAGCAAAGGTAGATCCAATGACCAAGAATTCCTGGAAAAGACCAGTGATGCGGCCTCGGACTTCAGGGGGGCAGTTCTCAGCGACGTAGATTGGGGTAATGCTGGACATGCCACCGATGCCAAGACCTGCGATGAATCGGCCGACATAGACCTGGCTGATGTGGTGAAGAGACGTAACTTGGATTATGGCACCGATCATAAAGACGACTGTGAAGCCCAAGAGCGACCTCTTGCGACCAAGTTTGTCGTTGGCATAAGAGGCAAAAATGGCACCGAAGAAGCAACCGGCGGTGAGAAGGGAGACAACATTTTGGGAAATGTGAGCGTTGGTCTTGCTGGCAAATCCAGTGGTGGCCAGTGGCAATCCGAAGTCGACTTTGAAGCTCTTGAGAGAGAGCACAGAGCTCATAACACCAGTGTCATATCCTATTTGAGAGGGTACATTAGCATTTGCGGAATTGGAAAAAAGGTGGAGGAATGGCTTACCGAACAGCAGCGAGCCCATATAGGCCACTGTGGTCAGCAAATAGACCCGGTAGTTTGCGAAGAAGCCGATCGCCATCTTGAAGAGTGGTTTGATATCAGCGCTCTTTGGCGATTGTCGAGAGTGGGATGGAACTGTCCTTGGTGTAACAAATGCTTGCTAGAGTGCTTTGAGATGCACACAGCTTCAGCAGAACAGAGTTGAAGGAGCATTTTCCTGGGGAGAGCTGCCCTTGATATTATATACGGAAGGGTGGAGGAGAGATACCCCAGCCCATGTGTGAGCGGTGGTAGGTTCTGGGGTAAGCTTTTGCCCCTGTGCCTTTCAACGCATATAGTTGGTGGAATAATTATCTCACGCTCGGTTGCCCCCTGCGGACAGCGCTGGGGTGCGGGGTGTGGGCGCTTTCGCGGCTCAGCATGGGGATCGAGAAATCCTAGGGTGGCAAGCATTCTCCGTTAGCGGCCCATCCCATTGGAATAGTTCGATCCAAGATCCGTAATTCAGCTTTTTGCGCTTCCAATACCTTGCAACCGTGACATCCGAGCGACTGGGTCGCTCGGATTCTGAATTTCCCACGATTCACAGAGTTTTTCCGCAGCTCTGTGGGGGTTGAAGGGGCTGGACTTTGTCCATTCATATTGCTTTGGAGCTTATTGAAAATGGAAAAAATTCCGGTGAGTGGTCGTGACGATGTTAAGAGTTTTCTACAGTTTCGTGTTTTTCAATTATCTGGGGCGATGTTGTACTAATGAGGAAGTGGTGACAGTCGTTTGATCATGTGAAAACCACGTGTGAGCGCATCTAGACCAACCCCTAAAAAAGGTCACAACAGTTGATCACTGTTTGGCAGCGAATTGTCGTCTCCTTTCAGTGACTTTCCATCCACGAGTGCCGCGAAGAAAGGAGCATTCTTTAGTCGTGAGGACCAGACATCAATATCAACCACGAACATTGCCTGGCCTAAGAAGACTTCTCTCCCTATCTTTACTACTGCCATCTCTCTTTCCTTGCTGACGCCACTTTCGGGATTTACCGGTAGATCAATGTGCGATTCTGTACTCTCCGATGGCCTTGCCTCTCCGTCCATGTGGAATAACTTTGGCCAGGCCTCATCGTTTGGCACGCTTGAAAGTACTACAATGCTGCAACCACATTGATATGCACCGTCTTCGGATACCCTTGATCTGAGGAGGACTGCAAATACCTTTTCAGGTTCAACTCCTTCTTTGCTAAATATTAGTGCTGCTTCTTGGTACAATCCGCTGTGGTCCACGTGAATGATCTTCTGGGATTCGCTCCACGACTCGGTGGGAAATACTTTGCGAAGTATATACGACGGGTTCAAATTATCTTCTTGGACAATGCCCGGATATGTTCTGATTAGGAAGTGATCCCTCCTGTCGAAATCGCGATAAGTTGGAAGCAAGACGTCTTGACGGATGTAAATTGTTCTGAGCCTGGCCTGCAGTGCATGCTGCGGTACGACAAGCACTGGATTGGTACGCCACACGTCTCTGGCGAACTGATCTCCGTTCGGCGATGCTACTGGCGAGATATAAATGCCAAGCGGCCCCAGGTAATTGTCTTGAAAATGGCACGCTAGTATAGCAGTGTATTCTTTGAACCCCTCATGTTGTACTACGGGAAGCTCTAATCGTAGGCCCTGGTTCGTCATCGAATATGGCATGCTAACATCCCAGTTCCTGTATGGCACGACGTTTCCGGATTTTTCGAACGCGGCAGGTGAACGAGCTAGAAAGCCCCTCAGCGTGGAACGCTGAGGCTCAGGTTTCTTCTCGTAGTCTGACACATAAAGTATCTTTTCGTCTGCCTCATGCAGTACCTTGGACTCCTGATCAGTGAAACCCCACGCAAAAAGAGACTGATCGTCGGAGCTCCTCATGATTTCTTCCTGGAGCCGAATGAAAGCTCTTTCTCCTTCGCCATAAAGCAACGGCAAGTTGACGCCAAAGATTCCAATGAGGCAGTACGCGATATCCTCAACCCTAGTCGTAACTCTCTTCGAGGCCCACGACATCCTCTTCGCAATGCTGACTTCCCGCAGTTCTCGGCCTCCGATCAGCGTAAGCTCATCGATCCCAGTAATTTCAGACAGAACTGAATGTCGATCTGCCTTCGTCCCAAATGGCGACCAGTACTTGTCAAAGAATTCCAGCCTAGCAGGTGCTATGAGCTCTTGAAGTGTCCACCCTCTCGTGAACCACCTGCTCTTCTTGAAGGATTCCGGAGCTTCTGACAACCACCCGAACCATCCTTTGGTATCCAGGTCTGCAAGATAGGCGTAGCAAGTCTTCGCATTCTTGTACCATACATACATCGAATTGATGGCCTCTGACAATTCGGCACTGCTGCTTTTATCGATGCAGCACGTGTCGATCCATACGTATTCGTAGCCATCTCGAGCAGCTTGCTCACAACATTTCTGGATCTTGGCGTATCCAGCTTTCTTCTTCGCATTTGGACCTTGCATGTCTTTAAAGCTCACCTCTTCTTTCTCCCAGGTATGAGAAAGGATCGCGTAGGCTGGAGTCGCGTTCTCGAGGAATTCGCTCAGTTCAAGGGTCCTGGTATGAAGAAGGCGCATTGTGGTGGGGGTGCTCCTTCAAACATCGGGATTTCCGACATTCCCTTCCTGGAAGTGACGGGGAAATTTGCATGAGTTGACAGCGCTGAAAAGCAAGATGAATCTCGTAATGTGCAAACATGGGGAACGTGAAGTGAAGTTGCGATAAGGTCTTGCACAGCCCCACAGCTGATTTGGTGCTGAGTAAGCCAAATTTGGTGCTTCTAACACTTGTGGGGTGGACTGATCTCGTTCAGCCATATTTTCAGGTCATTATGGAAAAGGTTTTGGGGTCCTGAATTATACTCTCCATCGCAATCTTACTCGCTGGTACTAGCTACCAATATATATTCTCATTATATGGGGTTCTAACTCTCATGAGAAGTAGAGTTCTGAGTACCCGCGGCTTGATTTGTTAATGCTTGCATATAGGTCTGCAAGCTGAAAATTAGAAGCAGGCAAGGAGAATAAAATAAGCTCGAAGTCCGAAATCTTGGCCTGCAGCAAACTAATCGCTTTGCGTAAAGCTTCCCGTTGTGCTTCCAGGCTACCCCAGTCCATAAAGCTGCGGAATGTTCCCCGCAATTCTTCTCCAACCCCAACATATATTATCTGCTTCAGCTACAGAAAATTCTCCACTCAACTTAAAGAGACTCATGACCTCTGCGTACTCCCATATTCTCACAAAAAGGATTACGCAACCCTCTCCTTCCGAAACTCGACCCCTGGAGCAAAATTATCCGGATTAAAGAGCTCTTTGACAGTTGCAGTTACAGGGGTGCAATACACATGAGGTGAAGCTTGAAAAGTGAGTATATTGTAATGTCTGAAGAAGTTGTCTAAGGAGCAAAGTGGGCGACTGTTCGGGGAGCTTATATCCCACGGGAACAGCCTAATCCCCATTGGGAACGGCTAATACTAAAGGAGAGGGCACGTGATATCCAACTGACACTCTTGAAGCTATCCAAGATTATTCCAACATATGAGAGTGTTCAAATTCATAGATAGTTTGGCATTAGCCATGAATAGTTCACGGAGTCTCTGTCTTAAGTGTACTCTCACTATTTATATGCCATCCACATTTCTCTGTTATTATACCTCCGTCACGTGCAATTTGTATTGATGGAAAAAATCACATGACTTTGTTGCACGTCGCAGGGTTTCGACGAAATGTCCAAATTCGCCCTGCGACTATCGGCAAAATCATCGATTCTGCCGTCACATAAGGGATAACCTTAGGATTTGCGGTTTTCCCCCAAACAAGACTTACATTTTCCCACCACTACTGTAACAGCACGAACCCTGATACGGTACAACCACCGATATGGAGGGAGAGCAAAACGTGAATGAATTGTCTAAGGAGAGAAGTGCGAAACTAGTGAAGCTTGGAAGCTTAAATATACCATGCCAGTCACGTGCGCTTGGACAGCGCCCAGGTCATGTGACCTACAGCCTGTAAACCACCAAAACCAACCATTTTCAGCACTATAAGGCTTGCCCTACCATACCTACTATATAGGAAAAGTGGGTCACTCTTCTCGCAAGCTAGTTAAGCGAGAGGGCAGACACTCTCAATTCACTCTCTTCTTCTTCTTTACTCTCTTTTATAATACGCCAAATCGTGACATTTTTAAGGGGAAAAGTATAATATAGCTTTTAAGTGAGTAAAATAATTATTTTAGACGTACTTAGTTTTAGTGTAGTTTTAGATATAAACTTAATATAGTTCGCGGATAAAATAAAAGTACTTTAGCAAATTTTCGCTTCTTCAGTTTTCGTGTTTCTGATATAACACCGCCTAAAACCCGCCCTAGTAGGACTTATCTCACTTGCTAACACCGACCATCATCCCGAGTCTCACATCTCCATCTCCCCATAAATGTTTTCCAGTGATATTCTTGGATTATAAGATTGTTCCTCTTCTATCCTCATCCGTGTTCTATCCTAGTACTTGACATTTGTTCATTCGCACCCGAGATTCCCGTCAGGCCAGTTTGTCCGCACCTCCGCAAAATGGCCACATCGTCGTCCCTTACGACTAAACTCCAAGGCATCTCCAAAGACCTCCTCAACAATCCCATCTTCCACTCCAAACGCAATCTCATCTTCACAGCAGTGACGACCGCGCTCTCCTTCCCCCTTCTCTACATCACCTGGTCAGACTACCAAAATTGGCTCCAACTCGGCCGCGCCGGCCCTCCTCATAACATCTTCGGCTACCTAATCTCAAGACTTCTCCAGCCCCTCAAAGCGTCTCGTTTCGATACTTCGTTCATCTCCAACTCTCGGATCCTCAAGAAGATCGGCCCGGTGGGAGAGAGAGCTTTCTTGGAAGATGAAGACGTGCCGGAGCGGAAGGGTCCGCGACCTGAGGTTTGCAAGTGGATTTTACCGCAGCGACAACTGGATCAGAAAGCCGGCGGGCAGAAATCAACAGAGGTATGCAATCTCCTTGACTCTTTGTGTTGGATGAGCTGCGTTGTTAACCAATTCACAGCGATTCGAAACTCTGATCCGCTCCTTGGCAGATGAGAAGCCGGACAAGCTCTCAGTAAGGACCTCCGTTCTTGAACGCACCGGGCCAGCACTCGCTCTCAATTCCTCAGTTCAGAAGCATCCAGGTGCCTACGGGACGATGAATGAGATTGCGCATCTGCATGAGAGTGAGGGGAGCCTGCATGTGTGTCTCTCCCCTCCAGATGCGAAGTTGGTCATTGAACGGGGATGGGGAGAACGATTCGGGTTGAGTGGTAGTATTGTGCCTGTTACGTATATAATGGTTTATGCCCCTCGTCAGGGAGAAGAAGAGGAGGAGGTGAAAATTGTAGAGGGTATTATTAGGGCTGGCGTAAAGTTCATGTTGGGTGAAGAGGCTTGAGGAGAAGTGACGCCGATGCTGAATGCCTGGTTGGGAGGCGAAGGATCAAATGTCAAAACGTGAAAACAAGAAAGGGGTCTCCTAACATATGATTTAACTATAAAATTTTAGTTACTATCAGTAAGATTGTATACAAGAAGCACAAATCAAATCTTCTCGACCTCACCACCTCAACTGCCACCTGCAGTACCAGTCTCCTTCGGCACCCTATGCACAGGCGTGCTTCCCGCCTTCGTAGCTCCACCCGTCTCTTGCATTACAGCAGCCGTCGTCGTTGCTGCAGGCGTAGACATGTATCTATCTCCCCGCCAATGAGGATGATAGAACTCTCGTCCCGATTCATCAACGAACACATCACATTTATTGCAATCGATTTCAGACCCTACATACTCCCCTTTCAAGCTTGCAAGTACTTCTTGTCGCTTCTGGTATTGAGCACTAGCTATGCTGGATGGTTGATTCTGCTGATTGGCGAAGGGTGAAGGCCGATAGCTTTGAAGTGGCCAGCCATAGGCTATGCTGGTGATGATACTATTGGGATGTTAGCAGCTGGCATTTCTAAGAGAGCATAATCCTTACGGATCGTTGTTCAAAACACGGAAACCGTGGTCGGTGACGGTGCTGACTACTGGATTTCCGCTAGGGTCATTGAAAGATGCAGTAGCTGAGTGGATGTCAGTTATTCATGATTGATGTAGATCGTTGCATGAAGTGTGTTGACTTACCCCAGCATTCTGAGCCCGCTGTTTGAGAATCAAACTATATAGTATTAGATATATGCATCAGTAACAGATAGGAAGACTCGTACGCCATAACGTTGAACGAAGTGAGGAGCGACGTTGCTGCCTGCTTGGCGATATCCGTTCAGGGGAGAGAAAGCCCAGGTGATTGGTACGACTTGGTTCATGTTAGCTTACGGTATTCAATTCTTATGGTATTTCTTGACAGTTGCATTGTTTCCACATCTCCAGAGAAGCTGGTAGAGAACTTCGAAGCAAGGCGTGATAAGAGAACTTACCTGGACTAATTGAGCTACATTCATTGGCCTTATAAGAGCTGCACGGTTGGTATTGAGCCAGGAGGAACTGTCCAAAATCTGTTCCCTGCCGTCCATTGGCAGGGCCGTTCACCAATCGACAAGCTTGTGAGTTCGGGAGTCTTCCTTCAAGAAGCGAACCCATGGGGAATTCGTCACTGTCTTATTGTCAGCAAGAACCATTGAAGAAAATCAAGCATGCTTACACTTGACACCTGGCAACGCCACCAATAGCAGTCTGCGCCGCTGCTTGCCAACCAGAATGTTGAGGCGACCAAAGGGCTTTCATGTAGTTTGCATCCGCTAACCGACCTGCTCAATAGTTAATATATATAATTTGTTGTCTCTTTGCGTTTGACTTGCCTCCGTAATGATATACAGTATTTCCTAAACAGCTGAATTAGTTTACTGGTCTGATCAGGTTCCAGGGAAAAGCTTTGACTTACCACCGAGCAAGTGATCTATGGCCCATCTTTGATTGTCGCAAATTTCGTCCCATCCACCCGCAGTGGCAGTCATTCTAGAACAGGTCTCAGTTCTCAAATTCCCGGATTGAAGAAGCTCACTCACCCATAGACGCATGTATACGTGACGCTGCAGTCGCATGATGTGGCATCACTCGTGGTAGGATACGTTGCAATGGCCCATCTGAGAAAGAAAATCAGTCAGGAAAGATCGGTCAAAAGGCAATGAGTACTTACTGCCCATAAACGCTCTTGGCTCCTCCGGTGCCACCTGTTTTCGGGTTCTTCGGATTTGATCCACCTTGAGGCCCACTCGCAGGTCTTTTGTTACGCAGTACCATAGCATGTGAAGCTACGCCAATAGCCACTGCACCGACTGTTGCGCTACCTGCGGCTGCCTATTCAAAGAACCCGAGTCAGTACATTATCAAACACCTCACTGGAGTGTGAGTAGCAATATCGATTTCTCGCAATTGTGAAACGTTCTGCAAAAGTGAATTAAGAAAAGACTTACAGCAGCCTCGATCGTCGCGGCAGCGGCCAAAGCCCAACAAATGACATTTGCAGCGACCTCCGCCGCGAAGGCGATTTCAGATGCACCGAAAGTGAAGAAAGCTGCGGCTGCTGCTGCAATCGCTTCGACTGCAATCTCGGCTGCACTCAAGCAGACACGCCCAACAGCCGTACTGATTCCTCGCTTTTCGAGATCCCGCTTCCGCTTGGATGAGGTGGTTTGATCGATGAGGTCAAGGCTTCCAGTATTGGCTGTTGGTGACGCTACAAAGCCAGAGCAGCAGTAAGCCTGAAAGCCTCCGTTGCACGTTTGATCTTCTATTGTGCTTGTGTCCGGGTCACTGCATCATACATTAGCCGTTGCTATAGAGCTTTATGATAGGGGTAGGCACTTGTAGTAGTGATTTGCTGCAATGTATTAGTATTTTGGTTCATTGTACAATGTGTCTGAAGTGAACTTACTGTTCTCCGCAATTACAATGTCGGAATCGTTGGCGCACACTGCCGAGCAAGGCATGCCAACGCCGTTCCACCCTTCCCATTGGCATTTTCCAAGGGTGGTACCAGGTGCGCAACAAAGAGATTGCACGTCCGTGCCAGAGCATACAGTGTTGACTGTAGCATCCACGCCATTATTTGCGACTTCTCCTTTGGCTTGCGTGACAGGATAGTAAGCCTACTGATTGTTAGCAATGTTAAATCAGCTGTCAAACATGTCGAAAGCCCACATCATCACAGCCTTTTCTGCACGCTGTCAGCTTTAGTTCGTCATTATCATCAGTTGAGATATCTTACCCGCAGAATGACCAATAACACGATGTCTGCACAGCTGTTGCGGTAGTAGCCACCGCATATTGTGCTTTCAATTCTGCTGTTTCTGCAGCCGTGTTTCCGTTTGTCGCACCAATACCAAGGAAATCCGCCATGCTGTCACCGTTGCTATTGTCCTGGTCGATGGACCATATCATAGTGCCACCGAGACACTTTGTTCTGTCAGTACGCAGATATGGATCTCCAAGAGTACGGAAAACCTACAAGGGCGTTCGCTCTCGCTATTTTGACTTGCATGCTATTTCCATCGTCGTAGCTTACCCACTGCGAATCACCCCAAAAGACCCAATTGACTGCTGCATCATTATCATAAGTCGGTTCAAGTGAATATTGATCTATGATTGCAAAGATTTCTGGATAATAATCCTGTCAGGGTGCCCTTGAGATGCAGAGGTTTGGGGACTCACCGGCGTTCGATAATGTACCAGCTGATTGCGTGCATGCTCCAGGATCGCCTCCTGCTGAAAACATGCAGACCCCATTAGGCGTAACACATGTTTCATCCGTAAGAGTGAAGGATCTTCCATACCATCCCAAGCCAAGTGTGACCTTGTCGGGCGTAACACCGGCACGCCAAAGCAGATCAAGTCCCTGAGAGATCTCGGTCCAGTTAGTGTGCGGTCTGATATACGGCCCGGTAAACTTTGACGTCGAGTCCCAAGTTCCATGAATATCGTAACTCATGAAATTAAACCAATTCACGTAATCCTGCATCGAGGCGACATCGAATCCTTGAAGATACCAGAATGAAGAGGGTAATGTACAAGTAACACCCTTGTTTGAGCCAAACGCGGTGTGCAGCTCTTTGACCAAGCTGACGAAATTGGCCGTATCGGCGGCAACGCCTCCACGATCACTTGCTGCAGGGTACTTCATGATAAGTTAGAAACTGGCCTTGCAAATGGTAGTGTTAACATACCTCCCAATCGAGGTCAACGCCATCAAAGCCGTAGGTTTGCATGAAAGCCTTCAGAGACGAGATGAAGGCTGCCCTGTTCGATGAAGTGCTGACCATATCACTGAAAGCAGTGCGTGTATCTGGAGAGTTTCCTTCATCCTATTCTGGTCAGTATCGTATCGATATAAAGGTTCTTTTGATATTCATACGTTGAAAGACCATCCTCCGACTGAGATATAAGTTTGCAGACCTCTACGAAAAATTAGCTTGTGCTATAGTAAGAAGCAGACTTATTCTTGTGTTTTAAAAATAGTGTCTCAGCTCCCGTGGGACTTACGGGTAGTTCGACTTCACGGCTGTGAACTCCGAGTACAAAGCGGCGTCGCCAGGGTCCATTTGAGACATCTCAAAGGTTGTGGGGTTGAAAAAGGCGAAAGCTACGAGCAGTCAATATTCTTACTATGGAATAAATTAGATTCTCGAAAGACGGACCAAAATTGATGTGTGAAAGTCCAGTGAGATCGAGATCTGACGGCTTTCTGCTATCGCAAGTACGTGTACTTGACCTGTTGCCGTTTAGTCGTTTAATTCAGTAGATCGGAGTGCTCTTACCAAGATTCATAGTAGCCAATTGTTCGTGAGTTTACGCTGGCTCCTGAGCATGAAGGCTCGGTGACCGCGCCGCAAGAGCCGTAGCCATCTTGGCAAGGTGTAGTCCCCGTGGTGTCACAGAAGTCCTTGCTCATGTCAGTGTAGTTCTTGCCGATTTTGTTCCTCTTGGATCATAACGTCTTTACAACCAATTGGGAAGCCCATTGTCACTTCCACTTTCTTTTGAGAGAAGTTCACGCGTTTCAGGAGATTGGGATAGAAGGGTTGAGTTCAGCTAACTTACATCAGTCGTACCGCAAAATCCAAAGTAAGAGCAGCAAACATTGAGCGGACAGCTCGAAGTAGCTGAGGGTGCGTACTGTCCGCATTCTGCTGTGGCGTTGCAATTCGAGAGACAGGTTGAGCTCGAACATTCCAGAGGTGAGTACCCACAGAGGCCATTACTTCCACAGCAAGCACCATTAACACACGGTGTTCCAGGAGCGCTACGCAATGTCAATCAGCCGCTCTTCAAAATGGGTATTTTCAGAAAACGCACCATGTCCCCGTCGGTAGTGTTGATGCTTGGCGCTTTGCCAAATTCTGATCACTGCCACCGCCCAAAGCTACAATCAAAGGATTTGCTGTCCTTCCTGTGGTATTGACAAAAACAGGGGTAGATTCCGAATGCTTCATGTACAGCGGAGGATAGAGCGAGATATTCTTCGCAGTCACCAGTGCAACTAGCACCAACAACAGGAACTTTGACATGAAAGCACGCATCTTGTCCCGCTGAACAGCAACTTGATGCAACGAAAGGTTTGAATAGAAGAGAGCATATGAAAGCCATCCCTCTACGATTCAAAAATTGACTTGCCGCTATAAGTCCACTCAAATGAGAGGTGAGAAGTAAGCTCAATGGAGCTCAATATCCGAGCCCGATCGTGGGTCTCGATTGTGGTAAGGAGAGGATCCAAAATAACGTTGCATGGGGAATCGTCCTGGAGGGGCATGTGAACGAAGACAGATTGGTGGAACATAGTCACGCTGTCTACCTGCTCATCAAGACCGGCCCCATGCGAGACCGCTTGCCCAGGGACGAAAAGGGGTAACCTAGCGACTTGAGATGAAGCCCCCTCGATCTACATGAACGTGACGCGACGGATGAGGTGAGACGAGATGAAGAGAAATCATACAACCCCACCACATGCACAACTAGACAAGCTTTGTGGTGGAGCACTGCACAGTGCGCACGGAGGTAAATTACAGTCTACGTACGAAAGGGGGTTGTCAGAAATCACCGTCACCCCCCTGGTTCTACCATCGCTAGATAAGGGAATTTATGGGGCAAACCTCTGCAACATTAATGCCTGATTGGCCAAAAGGTTCACCACCTAACAAGGGGGGTCGCGGTGATTTCTGACAACCCTCTTTCGTACAGCTGCCAGAATCAATCTTAATTTCCGATAGGGCTAGCATAAGCGCGCGATCTAGTTTTCCTGCGCCTCCTTTCAGCAGCCATCCTAGCTACCGTAGTGTGTGTTTCTCGTTTCTCGTATGGAATGGAAGACGCCGTCCAGTGAGAACGATTCATCGACATCGAATACCCCGCTAGGCAGGGCCGTGACAACCTGGTTGCAGTGAAGTCTGTCGGCCCCTTTTAGGTTTCGACGCAGGAGACCCCGAATTGGCCCACACTCCGAGCGGGCCGGAGCGATCGCGAAATTCTCTGCATTGCCGATATTACTGCTGATGCCGCTGCTTTAGGATGGCGAGCTTGGTGGATCTGAATGGGGAGGGCACCATTTGAGTATGGAGGACGAGAAAGGAGTTGGCTATGGATGCTCGTTTTCCCCTTGTTCTTCAGTCACTCAGTGCAAGACCTCTCTCTCAGTTGTGATTTTTGTTCTGTCCTTACGTGCCGGATTTGCAACCATCGATCACCAACTCTGGTGCAATGTCGTTGTTTGCAAGATGTATCTTCCTCGCCTGGATAGTTCCCAGAGCTATGGCTTCTTTCAGTGTTTATCAGTATTATGATCCTGCTACTTTGGAGTCTATATACGGCCTCTCAAGTGCATGCATGGCTGCAGTGTGAGATTTGGAATCATGATGGAGAGTATCTTCAAAGGCTGATATGTATCCAGAAACACGACACTTGATTGCGATACATCTACAACAAATCTAGTGGCGCAAGGTGTAGATAATTCCTGTACGTCATCCATCAAACCCCGTCCCACAGAAGTAATATTCGCTTCAGACTTCACTCACACATACTTCTCATAGATTGGTATCAAAATAACATCACAACGTTATGCACATCAGCATGCACATCGTCGATGGCGACCTGGTTGAGCGCTGTTGAGGCCAACTGCGGCTCAGAAGGCATGACGTTTGGGGAAACTGTTGTAGACCCTCGATTCGTGCCATATGTTTTCATCGAGAACTACGATGTGGCATGTCTGCAAGATTCTTCTGACAACTGGTGCTACTTGGAGTCTGAGACGTGGCAAGGAAGTAACTACATCACGTGGAATGCCGGTGAGTACCACCATCTCGTTCTGTGATAATTCTAACAGACTCCACAGACACGTGCTACAGCGATGATCCGCCGGTTGAATGCTCAGATCCAAGTTGGACCCCAGCCAATATCAGTGCAAGCATGTCTGCTGTCACAAACTTGTACAATTCTAGTCTTGTAAGTCATGCTTGCTCACCTATCAGCGTCGCGCTGAATTTCTCTAGTATTGTTCAGAATGTTTCCTCCTCATGTGGAAACAGAGACTTCTATCTCCCCATCTAGCAGACAGCGATTTCACAGCTTACCTCATTGAGCAATTTGAAGACCTGCAGGGAAATTGCTCCACAACAATGCCGTATACAACATCTGCAGCGACTCTTTGGCTCACTCTCGGAGCAACTGCAACTGCAACGACCTCTTCTGCAGTCACGACTACATCGAGCTCAGTGGTGACAGCAACCTGTGCCGGTCAAATTATTCCTGTTTCTAGCACTCCTCTAGGATGCGACCCGCTTTCTGACATGTACAATGTCACGACTGGCGACCTTCGAGCTGCCACCAATGACTACCTGTGTGAAATCACAGCGCCAATATGTGTGCCTTCGCCTTGCGAGATAGAGGTGATATGGGGCGGTGTTTGGTAAGTGACAACTATCACATGATGGTACTCAATACACCTGTCTGACTCTGTTTCGTAGTTCCGAAATTGCCACTGAACTTGACACAACTAATGCAGCTTTCTTGGCTTGGAATCCAAAGATTCAAGGAAGTTGTGACAATCTGGTTGCTGGGCAGCGGATATGTACCTCTCCTCCAGGAGGTAAATTCGTGCCCACGGGGATAGTCGTTGCGCCAACATCAGTGGGAGAATATTACACCACCGCCACTCCCGCAGAGCCAACTCAATCTGGTTCAATTGCTAATTGCGGTTTATACTATAACGTTGTTTCAGGTGACACATGTAACCAGATCGCTTTAGTGTATGGAATTACATTTGCAGACTTGCAAGCATGGAACCCTTACCTGAATGATGGCTGTACGAATTTATGGCTTGGATATGCGATATGCGTGGCCGAGATGACGGAGCCGGCCATAACAACAAACGGATACTGTGGGCCAAGCTACAACTACACAACTTGTACAGGATCGAACTTTGGTTCCTGCTGTTCTATCTATGGAGCCTGCGGTTCGACAGATGCATACTGCGGAGCCGGAAACTGCTACAGCGGAGCCTGCAACGCAACCGCGACGGGTGTGAGCACTAACGGCGAATGTGGCCCAAGTTATAACTACACAAGCTGTACTGGATCCGCGTTTGGCGAGTATGTTCTCTATTCTTTGCCCATCAAATCAATTTTCAATTGCTAACTTGATGCAGCTGCTGCTCGATCTACGGCTTTTGCGGGTCGAGTTCAGATTACTGCGGAGCAGGAAACTGCTATTCCGGCAACTGTGACACAGATATCGGGGGCAAGAGCACGACCGGAGAATGCGGCCCTCTGTTCGCCGGCAACAAGACGTGCACAGGCACGCAATTTGGCAACTGCTGCTCTACTTCCGGGTATTGCGGTAACTCAACCGATTACTGTGGTGTCGGGAACTGCTACGATGGCGCCTGCGATACGGGATCCAGCTCGAGTAGCAGTATTCTGACAAGTACAAGTACTTCTTCCGTTACACCGCCAGCCCCAACTCAGACTGGAATCATCGCCAGCTGTGATAAATACTACGTTGTTGTCTCTGGTAAGTCACCTTATAGTATCTCTTCGGCCGACAAAGTCTAATAACTGGTGACAGGCGATTCTTGCTCTTCAATTGAAGTGGCTTACGACATATCTTTCGCTACATTCTACGCCTGGAATCCAGCAATTGGCAGCGACTGCACAAATCTCTGGCTCGGCGAAGCGTATTGTGTTGGAATATCTGGATCTACGACGACCTCAACCAAGGCGTCTCCGACGCCTCCCGGGCCAACACAAACTGGTATTACCAGCTCTTGCACTGAATATTACTTGACTGTTTCAGGTAGGTCGAAATAAAGTCCCTGCTAACATCTGATTCGAGCCATGTGCTAATTTTCAAAGGTGATTCGTGCGCTTCGATTGAAGCGAAGTTCGATATTACGTTTGCCGAGTTCTACGCTTGGAATCCGGCGATTGGAAGTGACTGCACGAGTCTCTGGCTTAGTGAGGCGTATTGTGTCTCTATCTCGTAATTTCTAATATGAAGATTGACAGAGAGAAGGTCGAAGAATAGGCACGAAGTAAATATAAATATACATATCATTCAACCAAGAATTAGAGGATCAAGTGAGAGTGACACAAAGACTTCAATCTCAATTTTTATGCGTAACCCGGCAGTCGATCACCATTGAGCAAAGATCTGATACTTATGCGAATGCTCCTCCGTATCCGCCTCCCTAAACTTCTCAATCCCACCCAGCACACCCTCTTCACCAACCCGCCACTCCCCCAACCCCACCAGATTCGCCCACAATTCCAGCACATTCCCAAGCTGCGGTCCATGCCACGGAATAAAATGACAGTATCCCGGCTGATACAGCTCATTCTCTCGACCGTTTGGCCGCGCCATACCATGATCTTCCTGATTCTCACCAATCAACGAATCGTCGGTGAGGCGAGCAAAGCCATTCGCACCAATCTTGAAGGGAAGATACAGACGACACGTATCCTCGAATGTGTGATGAGCGTCTTTGTTGCAGTATTCCATCCAGAGTCCGTAGCTTAAATCGGAAGCTTCGTGGAATGGATACCCGAACAGCGGCTTCGAGGATTTGATTTCTGAGATGAAGAGAGGCAGGGGAAGGACCGGATCATCGTACTCCATTGTCATCGGCTGTTGAAAGTTTTGGAATGGGTGGGGCGTGAAGTCGTCCGGGTTAGGGAGGCGAAGACCAGGTGCGACGTATTTAATCTTCTTCGGTCGACGGACTTGGAGGAGGAATTGTCGGATGAAGCCTTCTGGGATGCCAGCGCTGTCTAACACGTCTCGAGGTATTAGGCCAAGTTCCTCTGCTGAGGCGGGCAGATTGAGCATGGCGGCGCAAGCCTCGACCAATCTATTTTGATCATCTGCGTTTTCCAGGGGATGCAAGGACGAGTCTTCCAGCAGGCATTCGATGCGTGTGATGAGATTGTTGAAGGAAGAGACAGCATGTGCTAAATCGTGCTCGCTGTATGGAACCAGCTCCCAAGGTGTACATTCCACAGGCCCTCTGGTGCTGGTGCCTTTAGCCTTTGCGACGACTTTGCCTGTGTCGATCAGGCCCAGCCATGCACTCAAGACAACTTCGAGAGGATCCCATTCCATGCGCCCGTTGGTCGTCGCAATTGAATCCAAGATATCACTACAAAATATTGCCCTTGATATCTCTTGGTTGAAGCTAGATGAAGGTCAATCTTTGCGTGCAACTTGGGATTGTTTCGAGTACTTCAAACCGTCTCGATGGCCGCTGAGATTCAAGTTGGTCATTTGGTACAGGGACAAGATCGTATCTCCTTGCTGTTCGTGCATTCCAGGATAGAAGCGACTTGGCAGGTTTAGACCACTGGCATAGTAGAAGAAGTTCTCATGGGGTGTCTCGTATGCGGTTTGGAGGAACAGCTTCAGGGATGCTGACAAACGGCCGGACCACTCTTCTTCAAGAGACTCGTTCGTGATGTTTGATTGCCACCATGTCCTCCTTGGCATCTCAGCTTCTAGGTTGCCCAAACCTGTCCAGCCGAGGTGAGTGATCAGGTTGTGCAAGGAGGCGCAACGCTCCCAGTCCATGCCGTCAACCTCGCGAATAGGGTTCTCAGGCGTGACTCGCCATGTAAGCTGGTCGTCAATGGAGAAAGTCATTGTGAAAGTCAAGGGGGTCAACTCAGCATTCAAAGACTCAAGGTGAAAGCGTGTTGGTGAATCGTGAGGTCGTGGATTTGAAATAGTGCGATGACAGAATTGGACCGTGACAACCCTGAACCTTGTATTAAAGTAGCCTGGAGTATAGCATACATATGTTAGAAAGACCAAGCCAGCCAATAGAACAGTTCTTTTTCTATTAAAAAACACGATATTCCCTTCACTCTTAAGTTTAATTCTATATATAATTAAGCCCGTGTGGTGAATTGAACTCCGGTTCTGTCGGGGAACCGTTGAACAGGATCACGTGACCGTCGACAAAGTTATCTGTAGGTAGGTACGTTGCACCCCCTTTTCCCCCCTTCCCTTTTGTCCCTTCCCTCACTTAAATTCAAGCTGTCTTCACTCTTTCCACGTAATTTTTTTTTTTTTTTTTTGGAAATTCTAATCGTTATGAATTATGTCGGCACAAACCTGTTCTACTTCTATTTTTAGTGTGGTTCGCAGACGTACGGCAGCTATGCTAAGGGGGTTGCAGTTACGTTGATAGCATTGTTAGGAGTGGTTTTGATTTGTATATAAGCTCTCTTGTGCTCGGGGACGAGCACGTAATGATGGGGGGACGTAGGTGGTGGGGAATTCAGGAGACGCTTCGTGGTCACGTGCTCTGGCGTCACGTGAGCGTAGCGACCGGGTATATACCTAAGCTCGCGTCCTCAGTACTTTCGCACTTCTCTTCTTTAGTCAATTCCATCCCAGTTTTGGCTCCCTCCCAGGTTTTGGGTGGTACCGTCAGATGTCATATTACAGTGGGAGTGACACATCTGCTTAGGTGATTGCAACTTGGCAACCCTCTCATCTCTCAACAATTATGTTGAAAAGGCCTTTAATGATGTGACTTTTAAAGTCTTCCAATAGCCAGTAGGCGGAAGTGCGGCATGTCGCGTGTGTGGCGTTTCTCTCGTCTTTTGACCCCTCCAACCCCGCCACTCTCACACTAACTCCACATGGCCGAGACCCAGTTGTACCCCTCCGATTCGTCATCCCGACTGCATCCCACTTTCTTCACTTTTCTCTCCAACCTTTGCCTCACCATGACATTTTTGCAACATCATCGCAAGAGTGCGAGAGAGGATACCGTCGATGCCCTTGACCACCAACTTTGAAAACTCCATACGAGAGGCGAGGGAAGACTCCTCGGGCGAAGAAGAGCGTGAATCATCCGATGGAGGCAGTCTGGCTGCTATCGACCTCGATGAGGTAGAGACGGAGGGCGGGGTCGCTGCCTCTGGCGAGGACCCAGTAGTGAACGAGAAAGATGAGCCGGTTACGTGGATGTCGTTGCCGCACAAGAGACAACTGCTTGTCTTAACCTTGTCGAGACTTTCTGAGCCCTTGGTGCAGACTTCGTTACAGGTATGTTGTTTGCTGCTCGTTTCGGCTGATGGATGGAAACTCAACGCTTGGGACGATAGGCGTACATGTTTTATCAGCTCAAATCTTTCGATGAAAATCTCTCCGATGCGACGATTGCGTCCCAAGCAGGGATGCTGGCTGCTGGCTTCACGGGGGCACAGTTCTTGACGGCTATGATGTGGGGTCGCATATCGGATTCTGATCGAGGTGGAAGGAAGATGGTAATTATGATAGGACTTTCTGGTACAGGTACTTCTTCTGAAAGCTGTCTTGGAAATTAATGATAACTGACATGTATATAGCCATCTCGGTCTTAGGATTTGGCTTCTCCAAAAAGTTCTACCAAGCGATGTTCTTCCGCACCATTGGAGGGGCTCTGAATGGAAACGTCGGAGTAATGCGAACCATGATTTCAGAGATCGTGCGAGAGAAGAAGTAGGGATATATTACCAGGCATCATAGACCTGCTAACACACCTTCCAGGTATCAATCCCGCGCTTTTCTTCTGCTACCTATGACCTTCAACGTTGGAGTGATCATCGGCCCTATACTGGGAGGTCTACTCGCAGACCCGGCAGGGAGCTATCCAAAGTATTTTGGAAACATAGCCTGGCTGAAGAAATACCCATACGCAGCACCAAATATACTGAGTGCCTGCTTCCTATTCCTCGCCATGCTCGGAATTTTCTTTGGTTTAGAAGAGGCATGCGGATCCCTCGTTTCAACACAACAGAGCTAACATACCACAGACATTAGAATCAATCCGTCATAGAGAAGACATGGGAATGAAAATAGTGCGCAAAGTCTCAGAGCTTTTTCGCCCTCGCCGATCCTCCGAATATGAACATTCCTACGCCGCCGTACCTGGAACACCAACCGACCTCGAGCTCTCGCCCCCGAAATCGCGACGAAAAGTCATCCCACGATGGAAGAAGAAGCTACCCTTTCGACGCATATTCACCTACAATGTAATTTGCACGCTCATCGCGCATTCTCTCATGGCGACCCATCTCGGAACATTCAACAACCTGTGGTACGTCTTCCTGTCGACGCCCGTCGCACCACCATCAACACGGAGGAAATTGCCATTCGTGTTTACCGGCGGTCTCGGCATGCCACCACGAGATGTAGGTTTCGCGATGGCAGTACTGGGCGTGATTGGAATCTGCATGCAGCTGTTCATCTACCCGGTCGTCAACGCACGACTCGGCACCGTGAAGAGCTGGAGGATCTTCCTAGCTGCATTTCCGATTGCGTATATTCTCGTCCCGTACCTCTCGGTCGTGCCCTCTCGCTCTCCTGCTCCGGCGGAAAAAGACGGCTTCTTGGTCTGGATTAGTCTTTGCGTGGTACTGTTTATTCAGGTGATGGGAAGAACGTTCGCGTTGCCGGCGACGACGATATTGGTTAATAATGCGAGTCCGCATCCAAGTGTGCTGGGCACGATGCATGGTATTGCGCAGAGTATGAGCTCGGCGTCTAGGACGATAGGTCCGGCATTAGGAGGCAAGTTGTATGGTATTGGATTAAAAGGTGGTGTGGTGGGCGCTGTGTTTTGGGGATTGAGCGGAGTTGCAGTGGTGAATTGTGTGGCGAGTCACTTTGTTAAGGAGGGAGATGGGCACGAAATTATTCTTGAGGGTGATGAGGAAGAATAGAAGAATTTGATGCATTGTTTAGAGCGGAGTTGAGAATTGAAATTGTGGGGGCAAAGATAAAGGACATGGAGTATATGATTACTTTGATCTGAATATAACAACAGATCAATACACGATATTAACTAAGAACCTGGAATGAAACTGTACACGCGAGGCAAGTTGACTGGACAGTGGTTGTTTTGTTGGCAATGTGCTTAATGTATGAAATTTGTCAGGTAAAATGATCTGATATTGCTGATGATGAGCCTGTAACCCCACTTTCTCGAAAGTCAATGTGGCTTTTAGGGTCGCATTGCATGATTGCACATCACATTAGTGTATATTTGCAACAAGAAGTAATAAATTTAATTATTCTTACAAGTTCGTAAGTTACCTTCTTTAAACTGCTCATATCAAGTTTTCTCAGGCTTTTATAAATTCCTGACTAAATGAAATGTGTCCGATATAGAAGACTTTTTGACGTTCTTGTATTTTAACGAGATTCCCCCCTGGCGGCAGCGGAACGGATACCCCATTGGGGCCCCAGGACGCGGCCCTAGCCGAGAGCCTAGAGCAACCTTTTAGCACTTTGCGCTATTCAGCACCTTGCTTCAGACCTTGAAACGGGAATAGTTAGTTTGCAATACTATCCCTTCGTCCGGTGAGACAAAGGCCGCGCTAGCAAGGGCTTAAACAACAGAGTATAATTGGTGGAAGCTCAGTTTTGCTTAGTAACTTATTAATAACATATTAGTAACTTATTAGTAATTTGTTGCCTTTTCGCCCTAAGCGAGACCCCCCTGCTAGCGCGGCCTTTGTCTCACCGGACGAAGGGATAATATATAAGTAATGATATTAATTATTATATTTTAATATTTTTATAAAAATTAAAAATTAATATTTAATTATTAATATTTATTATAATTATATACTCTCTTAATTTAATTAATAATATTATTATTCTTAATTAAGATTAACTTTTAAATTTCGACTCGCTTGATCACGTGAGCGCAAGTGCGCAATCTTATATTTAATCTTTAAATTCTTTAAATTTAAAATCCCTTTTCTTTTTTTATTTTAATATTATTAATTAAAGACTTTTTTATTATATTTATATTTATTTAAATATTATATTAAAATATTATATTATAATTTAATAATTATTTTTATAATAAAAATTATATATTTTTTATATTTTTTATTTATATTTATTATTTTATAAATATTATATTTTTATTTTAAAAATAATAATAAAAATATATAATTAAATAATTTTATTAATAAATTAATAAATTAAAAATATTTTATTATATAAAAATTATTTTCTTATTAATATTTTTAATTAAATATAATATAAATTTAATATTAATTATAATTATTTATTATTAAATACTTTAATTAAAATTTTAAAATATTATAATAATTTAATATAATATTTTTTTTAATATTTAATATATATAATATTTTATATTATAATTTTTATTTTTAAATAATAAATTTAAAAATTAAATTTTTATTAAATATATTCTTTTAAAATAAGAGTTTTTATTAATAAGAGATATTAAAATTTTAATAAAAAAAGATAAGGGTTTTATAAAATTAATAATATAAATCTCTTATTTAAATTTAATATAAATCTTTAAATTAATAAGAGTCTTTAAATTAATAAGAGTCCTTAAATTTAAAAGAATAATTTCTTATATTTAAAATCACATTCTTATTTAATACATTAGCGCTTAATAAGTCACGTGATATTTGTCTAATTTAAATTATAAACCTAGACTAGATTTATTTAAAAAAAATTAAAATCATTTATTTAATATTATTATTAAAGAAATTATAATTTTTTTTAAAAAAAAAATTTAATATTAAAGTTTTAAAATATAATTATAATAATATTATTATTATATATAATAAGAATATTAAAATCACGATTTAAAAATATATATTATTAAAAGTTTAATTATAATTAAATTTAATTTTATATAAATAATAATAATATTTAAAAAGGGTTTTTTTAATATAAAAGAAATTAATAAAAAGAATATTAATTTTATTAATTATATAATATTTATTAAAAAAAAAATTATTTTAAATATATTTTTAATTTATAATATTTTTTCGATTTTATATTTACTTTTTAATTATATTCATTTTCTTTAATTATAAATAAAGGAAATAAAAAAATTAACCGATTATTAAATTATTAAAAAGATAAACTTTATTTATATTAATTATTTAAGATCGGATATTTGTAATAAGAATTTAATAATAATAATCTCTTTTATTAAATATTATTCGCGAGTATAATAATAAAGAGTAATATAAGAGATATTATTATAATTTGCAAGGGCATGATATAAATCAAGTATACTAGGAGAAACGCCTTGTGTCAATACTTGACTGGCTCTGTCCATATTGTCCTACTGTACAATAGTGATGTGGAAGGAGACAAGAGTGTAGCGGTTCGGCAACAGTGTACGGCTGGACACGTGCTTATGGAAGGTTCGAGAAACCTGCTAAATACGCCATACACGTGACATTTTTACGCATGGCGGCTCAGCTCTAGCCGAAGACTTGGCGATGAAAGATAGATTTCCGCGTCCAACTTCTTCTCGCTATGTCTTTTACCTAAAAGCTAGGTTCAACGTTTGCGGAGTTGCGATAATTTCATTATGAGTAATCCTACCGAACCCGCTGATCCTTCTCGTAAATGCTGCGATGGTTGCACTAGTATGATAAGATTGTCGGACTCCAACGCCAGGGCTTCTTTCGACCCCACCACGGCAGCAATCAACTTGAACAATGTTACCAAACCCTCCTGCAATGAAGGTTGCTGCTCCGGAAACAAACACCTTGTCGAGGCGGCTGCTGAAGATGATTGCTGCGGTGGAAATGAACAATCGATCGAAGACAAATACCAAGACATCTGCTGTTCTGGAGAGGAGAAGGAAGCAGCAGACGACGGCTGTCAAGATTCATGTTGCTCTGGAGAGAATGAAAAGTCTAATGGGTATCGCGGTTTGTCGGCTTGCTGTGAAGGTAAAGCAAGTCCTTGCTGCGATGGTGAGAATGTTGTCATCCGCATCATTGTATCTATACTGATTTGCCCACAGCATCATGCATCGACCGAATCGCGATGCGAGAGTGCGAAAGCAATTGTAAAGAAGACTCAAAGAGTGACGGGTTTCGCGCCAAGGGTACGGCCTGCGAGGCTCATAAGAAGCGCACCCATCACAAGTACGCGGCGAAGCTGGCTGCCTTTGATTGCATCTGCCGGGCTCTTATTGCTCTCGGCCAAGAGTCTTGCTGCATCCCAAAGGCACAATCTTCTGTGCGCAAAGGCACAATGAGAAAGCCGTCACGCAACTTATATGCCTCTGACGAATGTTGCAAGCCGCCCCGCAAAAAGACCCCTCTTACAGTAACAGGGGAGGCTTCAGGACGGCCTGCCGGCACAAAATTCTGTAGCGATGAGTTCATTAGCGTCGTTGGCATACAGCCGGCCGCTGCTGACATCGAGAAGGGTGGCTCTGGCATCGAGCATATGGTTCTCAGTATCACCGGCATGACGTGCACTGGTTGTGAGACTAAGCTTCAGAGGGTCCTGGGAACTCTTCCGCCCATCACCAATCTGAAAACAAGTCTCGTTATTGCTAGAGCTGAATTCAACTTGGACACTGCAGCCATGTCTCCGGAGGCCGTGATGAAGCATCTGGAAAGGACTACCGAATTTAAGTGCGAGCGGATCTCGACGCAAGGATCAAATCTCGAAGTCATACCCACAGGCATTATCAAAGACTTCTTGGATCAGCCGCTTCCTCTCGGCGTCAATGACACGCAACTGGTTGGCAAGGGGGCAGTGCGCATCAATTTCGATCCAAAATTCATCGGTGCACGTACTTTGGTGGAGAACAATCCCGAGTACCCATGCAGTCTCGCCCCGCCTCCAGTTGACCCAGGGTTGGCTGCCGGCAGCAAACATGTTCGCGAGATGGGCTACATGACCCTCTTGTCCATTGTCTTGACAATTCCTGTATTGGTCCTCTCCTAGGCACCTCTCAGGAGCCGTCCTATCCCTTACGGGGCTGTTTCTTTGGCCCTCGCTACTATCATTCAGGTTGTTATCGCCGGACCGTTCTACCCCAAGGCTTTGAAGAGTCTCATATTTTCTCGCATGATTGAGATGGACCTCCTTATTGTTTTCAGCACAAGCGCTGCATATATCTTCTCGGTCGTATCGTTTGGATACCTTGTTAGCGGACATCCTCTCTCGACTGGAGAATTCTTTAAGACGAGCACTCTTCTTGTCACCCTCATTATGGTTGGCCGCTGGGTTGCAGCTTTGTCCCGCCAGAAAGCGGTTCAGTCCATCACAATTCGATCTCTGCAAACATCCACAGCACAGTTGGCTACCATAGACGGCACGGGCATTGACGAGATTGATACCAGACTGCTTCAATATGGAGACTTGTTCACTGTCCTCCCAGAGCACCGCGTCCCGACGGATGGAATCGTCATATCTGGCTCTTCAGAGATTGATGAGTCTATGCTCACAGGCGAATCCCGACCGAGCGAGAAGCAGGTCGGCTCCAAGATAATCGCCGGGTCAGTCAACGGCTCTGGCAAACTCGTCGTACAACTCACACACCTGCCAGGTGAAAATACCATCAGTGTTATCGCTGGTATGGTTGATGATGCTAAACTGAGCAAGCCAAAAATTCAGGACCTTGCGGATCGTGTTGCATCCTACCTCGTCCCAGTGATTGTATCCCTCACAATTCTCACCTTTGTTGTATGGATTAGCGTCGGGGTTGCGGTTCAGAAGAAATCGGGCTCCGATGCTGCGATTCAGGCCATCATATTTGCCATTACAGTCCTCATCGTCTCATGTCCTTGTGCTATTGGGCTTGCAGTCCCCATGGTCATCGTCATTGGTAGCGGTGTGGCGGCTGAACGTGGGGTCATTTTCAAGTCTGCCGACAGCATCGAGATGGCGTACAAGACAACGCATGTAGTCTTCGACAAAACCGGTACACTTACTGAGGGGAAGCTCAAGGTCGCCAAAGAGCAATACATCATGGAAAACGACGTTGCAAGCCGATCAATGATTCTCGGTCTGGTGTCAAACAGCAAGCATCCCGTATCTGCCGCCGTTGCCACCCATCTTGAAGGTCTTGGTACCACCCCTGCTAAAGTCGGCGACATCAAGACGGTTGTAGGGAAGGGCATTGAAGGCAAAGCTGATGACAAATTGATTCGTGGCGGTAACGCTCGATGGCTTGACGCGGAGTCCGATGGAAATGTC
Source organism: Hyaloscypha hepaticicola (assembly GCA_002865625.1). NCBI lineage: Eukaryota > Fungi > Ascomycota > Leotiomycetes > Helotiales > Hyaloscyphaceae > Hyaloscypha > Hyaloscypha hepaticicola. Next base: position 832,278 of record KZ613484.1, read on the forward strand.
CAGTCCGTGCTTAGTGAAGGATACACTCTTTTTTGCATTACACTGGACTCAAAGCTCTATGCTGTCTTTGGCCTCTCCGACACTGTGCGGCCAGAGGCCACTGCTACTGTGGCTAAGCTCCGGCAGAGGGGCATTCAGCTGTCTCTCCTGAGCGGAGATGACATCGGTGCCGTGCAACATGTCGCTGCAGAGATCGGAATCAACTCCGATGAAGTTCGGTCTCGATGTTCTCCAAGCGACAAGCAACAATACATTCAATCTCTATTGAGAACGTCAGTCGGCAAAACGAAGTCTACGGTCATTTTTGTAGGAGATGGGACTAATGATGCCGTCGCCTTGGCTCAAGCAACAATCGGTGTGCACATGAGTTCTGGTACAGATGTCGCGCAGAGTGCAGCTGATGTTGTGCTTATGCGACAGTCCCTCGAGGGTATTTTGACCATGATTAACATCTCTCAAGCTGCCGTACTGCGTATAAAGTTCAACTTCGGCTGGTCCTTCGTTTACAATGTCTTGGCTCTCCTCTTCGCTTCTGGCGCACTTGTCAATGCCCGTAATGGTGTAGCGATCAAGATTCCACCTCAATATGCCGGTCTCGGCGAGCTGGTCAGTGTCTTACCGGTGATTGCCGTTGCAGTTGGCTTGAAATTGGCCAAGATCTAGGCGGGACCTCGATCACCATCAGGTCAGGACATAGTGTGTAACTGGACAAAAGGAGCAGGGTTTGCAGGTTGCGTCGTCAACCGGGGTACGATTAATCTGGCAACAAAAACCTAACATGTAAGGTATCAATTCCGCGCAAACAAAAATTCTAAGGCACCCCTCCAAGCCTACCTTTCGCCGCTTTTAAGGCCCAATAAAATAACTTAATAAATTAAATTATTAGGCGCAAAGTGTAATAAATCACATAATACAATTATAATATTTTAAAAATAATACAAGTTATAGACAGAGTATAAGAAATTATTATAAGAATCGAATTATATTAACTTATTTAATTAAAAGAGTAAAAAGGAAGCGAAACGAGTATTAAAGTTATATACTTTAAGTTTAATGAATTCTTATATGAATATAATAAGTGCATTATTAAATGAATTAATAATAATATAATTGAGATTAAATTATATATAATATATTCTTTAAAAATTATAACGGCACGTAAGAGATATATAAGCACGGATAAGTCGGGTGTGACGGTACTGTCCGGATCTCCTAGATATTGCCTTTGAACGAAGGATCTAAAGCTAAAGAAGAGAAGGAGAGGGAGAGAGAGGGAGAGTTATATATACAAGTCGAGGTAACATTTACCTTGGTTATTACAGGCGGGCCATGCGCTGTAGTATGGGATACTACAGGGGTCTCAAGTGTACTGTAGTATGGGATATTCAAGTGCCTCAAGTGCTGTAGTATCGGATGTTATAGGGGACGGTCTCGGAGTGTTATAAAAATAATATTTATTAATTAAATACTTATTAATTAAACGAATAATATTCTTAATTAATTAAAGTATACAAAAAAATATTAAATATTATATTATATAACTTTTAATTTAAATTAATTTAATATAATATATTTATTTATAATTATTAATAATATTAAATCTTTTATATAATCTTATAAATATTTTTATTAAAATATTCTTTAATATATTTATTTTATTTTATATTATTACTTTTATTTTAAAATCTTTAAATTAATTAAATATTAAATAATATAATAAATATTTTAATATTTAAAAAGTTTATTTATAAATTTAATTAATATATTAAAAATATTTATAAAATATATATTATAAAAGTAAATTAAAAAATATTTTTTTTCTTTAATATTTTTATTTAAAAACTTTTAAAAAAAACTTTTAAAGAAATTTTTAATTATTTTCAAAAATTAAAAAAAGTAAATAATAAATATATTTAATAATTATATAAAAAATATTTTTTTTATAATATTTTCTAATATTCTTTTAAAAAATTAATATATTTTTATTTATATATTTAATATATAAATAATATTCTTTAAAATAAAAATAATAATTATTATTATATTTATATTAATAATAATAAATATAAGAATATTTTAAATAATAAGACTTTTTTATAAAAAAGATAAAAAAGATTTAATAAATTCTTTAAAAAATACCTTTAAACTTTTATTTCTATTAATTTATATTTATAAGAATTAAAGAATATTTAAATAATAATAAAATAATATTTAAAATTAAAAGAAAATAAAAATAAAAATATAAAAAATATAAAAGATTTTAATTTATTTACTTTTAATAATAATATTATTATTTAAAAAGTTTTAATTGATTTTAAGATTTATTTTAAATATATTTATTATATTATAATAAATATATTTTTTAATATTTTATAAAATACTAAATTTTAAAATTTTAAATATATTAATTTAAAATTAATTTTTAATTTTTAATTTTATTTAAATACTTTTTAAAATAAAATTAATTTTTTATTTAAATATTTTTTTTTTTTAATTTTTAATATTATAAATATTTTTTTTTAATTAATTTATAATAAAAATATAATATATAAAAATAAGATTTATTTTATAATTTATTAAATTAAAAGATTATAATATTTATAATTTATAAATATATTTTATTATATTTAAATAATTAAAAATAAATTATATAATATAATAAATATAATTTTATATAATATATATTATTAAAAATATATATATAAATATTAAAGAATTAAAAATTAAAATAAAGTTTATTTTAATTAATTAAAATTAAAATTAAAGATTTTTATTTTATTAAATATATATAATAATATATAAAAGATAAGAATATAAATAAATTAAATATAATATAATATTTAAATCTTTTAAATATTATTTATAATTAAAAGATTTAAAAAGAAAAAAGAAAAAAGAAATAATTATATATATAAATTAAAATAATTTTAATTTTAATTATTATAAATAAATATATTATAATATAAAATATTATAAAGAATAATTTAAAATTATTATAATATATAAATATATAATTTCTTTTTTAAATTAAATTTATTAAATTAAAAGAATTATAAATTAAAACTCTTAAATATTCTTTTTAAAAAAAATTAATTTTATATATTTTATTAATTATATTTAAATTATTTTTATAAATATTAATATTTGTAATTATTAATTTATTAATAATATATAATAATTATTATATATTTATAAAAATATTAATTATATAAAATAATAATTAATTTTTAATTATTTAAAAAAAAAGAATAATTAATATTTTAATATTAATATTCTTTTTCAAATATAATTAAACTTAATTGAGACTAGCCACGTGATACGTACGTACTGTCACGTGACTAGTAATATTTATAATATATAATTATTTTAATAATAATCTTTTTATTTCTTATATTAACTTTTATTAAAAGAATAATAAAAAAAGAAATATATAAATATTAAATATATAAATATATATAATCGTGAATTATATTTATAATTATATATATTATTAATATATAATTTCTTTTTAAATTATAAATTAAAACTTTTAATATTTCTTTTTTTCTTTTAATTTATTATTTTATTATTTTTAATATAAAAAGATTTAATTTAATTTTATATATTTTATTAATTATATATTTATTTTAATATATTTATTTTAAAATATTTTATAAAATAAATAAAAATAATTATTTATAAAAAATTTATAAAATTTATAAAATTATTAATAATTATTTTATTTATTAAAAAATAAGAAATAAAAAATCTTTAATATTTTATAAAATCTTAAATATAATAATAATAAATATTAATATATTTTAATTATTTATAAAAATAAAAAGTTTTTATTAAAATAATTATATTTTAATTATTTTTATAAATATTAATATTTATAATCTTTTTATTTTTTATATTTCTTTTATAAAATTATTATTTTATTTAATTCTTATTTAAATATATAATTAATAATAAATTTTAATAAATAAATAATTATTAATTATAAATATTTTATAAGTTTTTTTTAATTATATTTATATAATATTTTATTAAATCTTTTAAATATTAAATTAATTTCTTAAAAGTAAATATAAATTATAATATATATTAAATAATTATTTATTTATTAATATAATATTTAATTAATTTATATATTAGTTAAATTAATAAATTTAAATTAAAAATAATAAAATAATAAAATAAAATTTTATTTTTTATTTTTTATTTATTATTTTAAATAATTTTAATTTTAAAAATCTTAAAATTCCTTTTTAAATTCTTAATTTTAAATTTTTAAAATAATTTAAATTTAAATTATATAATTTCTTTAATTAAAAGTATAATAAATAAAATATTATTAATATAAATAAATATTATAATTTTTATTTTAAAAATAATAAAAAGATAAAAATTAATTAAACTTTATTTAAAATTATAAATATTTTTAAAAATATAAAATATATATTTATTTTAAATAAGAATAATTTTTTTTTAAATATAAATTTAATAAATATATTTTAAATAAAGTTTTTCTTTTTAAATTTTATTTATAATTAAAAAATTAATCTTTTTTAAAATTATTTTCTTTTATTATTAATTTTTTTTTTTTATAAATTTTAAAAATTAATTTTTTTATTATATTTTATTATAAATAATATTAATTTAATATTATTATTATTAATTAAATTAAAATATATAATTATAAATTTATTAAAAGAATTATAATTTTAAAATTATTTAATAAAAATTAAAAAAAGAATTATTTTAATAAATATCTTTTTTAATCTTTTTGTCACGAGTACAGCATTTCGGGCCTGGAAGGCGTGGTGAAAGGGTCTCTATTCGACGATACTAGAGTAAGGAAAGAAGAGGGTTATTAGGGCCCTGGAAGACTAAATACTGGACTGCGCGCCTTGCCCCGCGCGTACACGTGACTTAGCGAACGAAATTTAGGAGCTAGTCTCGAAATTTACGCGCTAGCCCGCCAGGTCACATGATCCATGCCTCCCCTACTCATGTGACAATCGAACTAAGCCCAATTGGGAACGACAACTCCGTATAGTAATCAGGCACAGAGAAGCAGAGGAGGTGCAATCGTAATACTTTTAATAAGAATTCGATTTTAAAGAATATTTAATATCTTTTATAAATATACTTTTTATAATAATAAGAATAAAATAAAAATTATAAATTAAAGATTTCAATTTCAAGATTTAATTAAAATTAAAAATTAAAAAAAAGAGAAATAAATTATATTTTAATATCTCTTTAATTTAAAATATTAATATTATAATTAAATATTAATTCCTTAATTTAAAATTAATAATATAATAAATATATAATATATATTATTATATTATTCCCTTTTTGAAAAGGAATTCGATTTTAAATAATAAAATATTAAAGTAATAAAAGGAATAATAAAAAGAGTATATATAAATAAATCTTTAAAAAAAAAAAAAAATTTAAATATTAAATATAATATATTATTTTTAATCGATTTTCGATTAATTAATTATTATTTTATTCACTTTAATTTTTAATTTACTCTTAGTTTTATTATAAGAATTATTATTAAAATTATTATTAAAATCCTTATAATTAATAATAATAATAATAATAATAATAATAATAATAATAATAATAATAATAATAATAATAATAATAATAATAATAATAATAATAATAATAATAATA